>VZTZ01045089.1:273555-307153 GCA_013400955.1 Drymodes brunneopygia | reverse complement strand
TGGCACTGCCATCCATCCTCCTGTGGCACTGCCATCCTCCCATGGCACTGCCATCCTCCCGTGGCACTGCCAGCTCCCAGAGCCCTTCCCAGGGTCTTTCCTGGCTCTGCCGCGGGCGCTGGTGCCCAGGCGAGGGGGACACGGAGGGATGGAAATAGCACAGCCATTATCAGCTCCTCTCGCAATTCCACTCCCATTTCAGCGCCTTTGTGGGGAGAACAAGAGCACGAACCTTTGCTCTGAGCAGCTTTTCTGCCTCCTGGCTGCAGAAACACCTCGGTGCCAGGAGTGACAGGGTCCAAGGCCTCGCCACAGAGGCGCTGTTTGGCTCCCGCGGGTGCTCCCAAATTCTTTCCAAGCACAACCCAGTGCTGGAGGCTCAGACTGAAGGTTTCACTGGAGGTGAGTGAGATAAAAGAGGCCAACCCCATCCTTCTGCCCCAATTATTTTTGGCATGAGGACCAGCCCACACAAGAAGTCTTATCAGCCCACTGTGGTCAGAAGACAGTCTCTGAGTCTGAATCTCCAAATCTCTGAGTTCCAGTTTCACCTTCTTTTTGGTGCCAGTGGCTCCCTCTCTCTTCTCCTCCCATCACTTAGGAAAACAGCCATAAATGGTCCTTCAGTGTCATCTCTGAATGCAATTTTCTCTGCTTTTGTGCAAGCTGGGATCGTATCAGAGTGGCCTTTAGGAGCTGGCACATGAGGTATCCCTTACAAGCACATTGGGGTGCGTGGGCCCATCCAGGAGAGCACCCCAGCTGTGCATTGCTCTGGATCATGAGAGTGTCCCCTGTGCCTCCTCCTCATCCCAGCTCTGCCCTGCTGCCCTCCCACATTACACACACCAACTTCCCCCAGAGCCTGGGGTGATCCTAGCACTGGCTTTGATCCCCACTCTCCCTGTGGTGTCTGGACAGTCCCTTTGCCAGCCATGGCTGTTCCCAAGCAGGGGACCTGATGCTGCTGCTGATCTTCCCTTCTGTGCTTCCATTTGGCTGCTTGAAGGGGGGAAAAATAAAAATGCAGGGCTCTTAGGCAAGGATGGTCTGCTTCTCTCTGCCTCTGAGTTTTCCTTCAGGAAGACAGGTTGGAAACCCTCGTGCCCTTTAGTTTAGAGTTTGCCTCAGCAACCCCTCGTTTTACAGCACTTTGAATTGAGATGTTAAAAGAAATAATTCCTTCCCTGCCAGTCCAAGCGCATTTCCATTGAATATCTCCCTCCTGCTCTGGAGACTACAGGAAAATGGGAGCTGTGTGTATCAGATCTCTCCCCCACACCACACCAAATGGGCTTTCCTGCTCCAGTTCTTCCCATAGCTTTTTTGGCAGCTGAACACATCTGCAGCCCCAAAGGGAGCCAGGCCAGGCAACCTCTGGCAATGGATGAGGATCAGCCATCCCAACAACACCAGTAGCCCTGCTCCAACACCTCCTCAGCTGCCCCTCTCCCTCCTCAGCTCTGCCTCCCTGCACCCTCCACTATGATCACAAGATATTTTCCTTCCTCCTTCCCCTCTTTCTGGTGGTAAATCATGCTGAATTCATTGAAAAAACCCCAAAGTTGAACACATTTCACACATAGCTGCTCATCTCTGGAGACCAGTGGAGCGAGAGCAGGAGCTGCACCATGGGGTGCAGAGCCCTTGGGATGCCTCCTCCCCTCCCTTCCCTTCCCTGGGGATGGGGCTGCTCTGCTGACGTGCTTGGCTGGCCATGAGAAGGTTCATTAGAGGCACCCTGGCCATGGGAAGGTTCATTAGAGGCACCCTGGCCATGGTGGGGGCAGCTCAGCCTCCACTGGCTCTCCTCTGTGGCTCTGAGGAGGGCTTCACCTCCTCTCAACCCTTCCAGAGCCATCCCTGGTCCCCAGGTGGAGGTGGACACTTCCCTGTCACCCACCCCAGCCCTGCAGCACCCTGTCCTGGGATGGATTTGGGATGGAGAGCCTGAGTTTTTGTTTAATGGAAGAGCTGCAGCTGCTTCCTGGTGAGGAGCTGTGGAACCTGCCCTCCTCCAGCTCCTGCCATGGAGTTTGTAGGGGATTGCTGGAACTCTTCCCTCAGGAGGGGCTTCCCAGGTCCTTTTGCCCTCCTGTGACTCTCTGCACCCCTGGCTCTCACTTGGCTGCCCTCCCTGGGCTCTGCAAATGCCTCTGACACAATTATCCAGGTTTTTGCCAGCTCTGCTTCCTCTGGCATCACCTGGATGGATTTCAGAGCCTGAGCTCTCCATCACAAAGGAAAGGGTGACACATCACCTTGTCAACAGCCTGGGCTAGGCACAAGCACAAGCAACATTCAGCTGCTGAAGGGATGATTTCAGCAGATGGGAGTGATTCTGCCCAGCTGCCCATCACTGCTGACCACAGCTCTCTGTGAAGCAGAGCTGACAGTGTAAATTTGGGGTGGGAACAGCAACATTTGCTCATGGCTGCAGTCGATGCTTTACTTTTTGTGGTGCTGGTGCCTCAGAGCCCCTGAATCCTGACCCCACCACTGAGCTGCTTCCTGCTGGGGGCTGAAGCTTGGCCCAAACTGGAGCCGGCACCAGGAGTAGGAATACTCTGGCTGGAATTGCATGGCCCCACCACCACGCTCAAGACTCTTCCCCAGACACTACTGGTGCATGGAGAAATCTCCATCCTGATGTTTGCATTTTGGAGGCCTTAGATTGTTCCCTTTTGCTGTTCACTCCAATAATCCAAGTGGGATTTTCCCTTTGCAGGCACAGGGAGCCTCTTGCTGCTGGGGGCAGCTGTGTGGGTGTGGTGATTGCTGCCCACCTCTGCCTCAGCACTGCCAACATTGCAGCTGCTGGGATGGGCTGTGGAGGAGGCGGCTGTGACAGCCTCCAAAACCCAGGCCTGTCCCTGGGAAAGCACCCACGGGTGAAGGAAAGGGCTGCTCTAAGAGGCAATTCTGTCACCACACAAAAACAACCTGCAAAACCAAGAAAACTCCTGACCAACCATCTTGTCCAGTTAATCCCCACAGCTGTTGGAACAAAGGCAGCCAGGGGAGAGGAAAGCAGGATGATCATATCCCTTAGCAAAGGTTTGTTCCCTGTGCAGGACAGACCCCCTGCTTCCCTCCCTCTCCAACTTTGCAGGAATTGCCCACACAGGTTTTATTTGGCGTTTCCCACCTCTCTCCCTCATTCCAAATCCCTGGGATTGCCACACCTTCTCGGCTGGAAACAAAGCCATAAAAGAAATTGGAAGAGAAAGGGAAAAGTCAGCCCACTGATCCCCCAATTAGCACGGAGCACTTAAACAGTCAGAACTTTGCATTTTAATTGCAATCAGTCCAAAAACAAAAAGCTGAAGTGACAAACCCCACAGCTAATTCCAGCTGATTAAATAACTTCCCGTCCCAACTCTTGTGTGTGTTTCTGGTTTAATTCTTGGCCTCTGGACACAGCCCCACTGATAAAGGCAGTGCTTTATTTTTGCTCCCCTCCACCCAAATCAGTTTGCTTCACTGAATCCCATCCCAGAGCCATGGCTGCACTTCTGAGCTCTTTGCCCTGGTCTGGACCATGCCCTTGGGGGTCCTGTGGTGCCAGGGGCACCCCCAACACTGAACCTTTGACCATCTTTGAAGTTAACTCAGGTCTTCAGGTCTATTTTGTCAAATAACGAGTATCTCCAATTAGAGAGATCTCACTGCTGACCTGGGCCTGTGATTTGCTGGCTAACTGCCTTCACTATGGAGATTTTCCCCTTTTCTCTAATAGAACTTCTTCTGTTGCAATTCCGCCTCCCATCCTCTTACTGTGAAAATTAATTAGGACCAAATTAAAAGAGAAAGGAAATACACGGACCCAAGAAGAGCTCTCAACCCTCTGTGAAAAGCAGAACACACAGCAGAGCACAACAGACCCAAACCAAGGCACAAACCAAACTTCCTGGGGCCTGAGCTCCAGGTCCAGACGTGTGGAACTACACACACCAAGAGAGAAGATTCTCAGAAGCAAAAAAGAGGCTTCTCTTTGCAGTTTTCAGTGTGGACACAGTGTTAGATCTCCTGAGAAGGTCAGTGCACTCTTCCCACCCCCTGCACGATACAATGCCACCTTTAAACCCCTGTAAAAACTCTTTTCACCAGGTCAGACTGCTCAGAGCCCCATCCAGCCTGGCTGTGAACACTCCCAGGGATGTGGCATCCACAATTCCCAGGCCAACAAACTGTCACAGGTAGGAGCAGGATCAAGGTGTGAACCTCTAATTGTGGGATTGGCACTTCTTTTTGAAGGTCCTGACTCAGAAAGCTGGGACAGGCACTGGGAAGAAAAAGAGCTGTGAAAACTGTGTGAGATCAGCACAGAGCCCTGGAGCAGTTTTATTAAAGTGAAACAGCAGAGAATCAGGCAGGAGGTGTAAGCCTAACGTGACATTACACAGGAAACTCCTCCTGAAGTGGAATCTGAGGGGAAGGATGGCTGGGACCCCAGTGCTTCCTGACAAAACACAGCTTTGGGGTAATCATGACCCTGCACAGGAGGAGCTGCCTGTCGAAGGAGCCAGAGGACTGAGGGTTTGGTGACCTCTCTGGTGCCCATTGTCCCTGCTGCTTCCGCACAGGAGCTGCAATGAAATGTCAAGTTGGTCTTTAGAGCTCAGAAGCAACGAGGTGCTGTGCAGAGAGATCACACAAGGATTTTCTCTGCTTATTGTTGCTTCGTAAATTAGCTCCTTTAATCAAAGTGCTCCTTGCCAAAGAACAATTCTTGGAAGCAGGAGCACAAGTGGATGTGAGGGCTGAGCTCTCCCCTAGCACACATCCCTGCCTGGGGCTGCAGCTGAGGGAGAGGCAGGGTCCTGCTTCCTGCTCCTCAGGAGGACAGGGGATGCCCAGGTTCACCTCAGCTCTGCCACTTCCCATCCATCAGCACCCTCAGGAGCAGGCCTGGCATAGCCAAACACATCCCATTTCTGGATGTGGGACAGCTGGAACTCTTTTTGTTTAGGACAATGTGTTCAGGGATATCAGAGCCCCAAACTGTGGGCAGTGCTGAACCTTCATTTCCTGCTGTAAGTAGGGCTGTGCTCACGCAAACACACTATTTTTTGTTAGCCAAAGTGAAGAAGCAATTCTCACAGAAGGGTGGGAGATGAGGAGTGTATGGCTTTACACTGAATCAGAGATTTCATACAGAAGGTTTAATTCTTTTTTTAGCCCCATAGGAAGAAAAGAAATGAGGAAATGAAGTAGTCTCACAGAAGTGGGGCGGAAGGAAAAATCCCGATCCCAACACAGGCTCTGCAGTTTGTCACACTCAGCTCCCTGCTCTGCCCAGAGGGGTTGGAAGCAGCAGGTCCCACATCTCTGGCATGTGTTTCTGGGGTGGGCAGGGCACACCGGGCTGCTCCACGCCTCCCATTCCCAGAGCTCTCCAGTTTCCAAGAGTGACAGAATGGTCTCAGGAGGCAGGGGCTGCATTCTCCAGCAGCAGGAAGGGAGTGGGTTTGACCCTGTGCCTAGGAAAGGATTGGAAAATGGCAGGAGGCAGACAGGCTCTACACTCCCTCTGCTATTCCACTGGCTGCCTTTAGGGTTTTTTGGCTGTGCTGAGGGAAATTCCTCACCTGTGGGAACATCATGAGACAGCCCCGTGCCCCGTATGGAAAAGGTCCTGGCCAGAGGAACTTGCTGATGGAGGAGGACAGGAGAGCACCTGCACAGCTCTCCCCTTCTCCCTGCCGTGTGAGGGACCAGGCTGCTCAGGAAAAAGTCCCATTTCCTGCTCAGATTTCTCCCTCCCCAGCCCAGCCCAGCTCATGCAGCCATGCACTTTCACCCTGTGCACTACAAAGTCCCCTCTTCCAGGGGCCAACTCCTCGAGCCTCTCTGCCAAGGTCCCCCAAAAGAGCAATTATCTGCAAAGAGCAGAGGAGCAGCCCAGACTCTTGGCAAGATTGATCCCTCAGCTGCTGAGCAAGCAGGAGGACAGGGCTCCCCTGGGCTCAGCTGGGCTGAGGAAATCA
Organism: Drymodes brunneopygia; assembly: GCA_013400955.1. NCBI lineage: Eukaryota > Metazoa > Chordata > Aves > Passeriformes > Petroicidae > Drymodes > Drymodes brunneopygia. The sequence goes on along the minus strand of VZTZ01045089.1, from coordinate 301,163 downwards.
GGCATCCTCTGGCCATCGAAGGGAGCCTGCTCTGCTTGTTTCAGTCCCCTTCCTTCTCTCTTGCTCTGTATTTACAGCAATAAATCATTTAATTAATCAGCCTGAAAGGGGAAACAGAAACCCCAACGTAGGCAATGGATTTCTAGGGCCAGAAACCCAAATCCATTACTGGAGCTCACCATTCATTCATCTCCATTAGCAAATGCCTTTGCCTGCCGTGAACACCCCTGGCCCCCCGTGCCTGCAGGAGTCATGCAGGGCATTCAGCAAAGTCCCATTGTCCACCAGCTCCTGAGCAAGAAGGCAAGAGAGCTCACCAGTTTCCATATTAGCCTGTGCAAACCTGAACCCCCAGATTCTGGGTACCAGGGAGCACATTCACCTCCCCTGAGCAGCACAGGAATGAGCTCATGGCTCAGCCCTGCAGCTGAAATGGGGAGAGCTGGGCCCGAGTTCACAAGAACCTTTCACACCCTAGAGACACAAAAGAGCAAAGACCAATCTCCATGGGTAGTCCTGGGGTGTGAGTACATCATGGTATTGAAAAAATGGACAGAACATTGAACAAAACAAATGTGTTCAGCCTACCAAGGGCTCTGGCTCCTGTGCCCTGGTTGGCTGCCCCTGGTACCACGTTCTTCCAGCTCCAGTCTTACTCCTATTTATTTATTTTCTAAGCACAGCTGATAACTGCATGTCCCTCTTTCCATCCATGCTCTTAGGAGCTGTTTTCCCCTCTCATTTTTATTTCTGCTTTGTATTTTGCCTTTGCCCAATGCATCCATCCTGTCTTCTGTTTGCCTGCTGGCTGAAACACTTATCCAGCTGAGGTTTCCCCCTCCTAAGACTTTCCCATCCTCCTGGAAAGCTCACAGAAGTGCTGAGGCTGCAAGCTCTGTCGCTCCCAGGAAGATGCATGGAGCAGGTGGGGTTGCTGTCCTGGGACCGTGGGCTGCTCTCAGGTTAATTTGTGAAATTACCTTCAGACTCAGCAGCTGCTGGGGCTGTTAGTGCTTCAAGGGAGAAGGAAAATGCTGATGGGAACAGCTGCCTCTATGATTTATAAGCTGTACAAGAACATCTAGTTGGCTCTGGAGGGAGCTGCATATGGAAGGGGATTTTCTTGTGAATGACCTTCTTTAAGAAAAGGTACCAGGCACAGGTTTCAGGGGGAATTGCAAAAGATTCCCTCCAGGGTGAGAATTTCATCTTCCTTTTGCCTGTCTACACATCAATCCCTTCTCTGCCATAAGAAATTAGCATGAAGTGCTGGCCTGAAGACATTTTCAGGGAAAGGATCCTCTTCTGTAAGGCTCTGTCCACTCACCTCTGGGGTCTGTGAAGACGCTCTTTGCTATCCCAACACCTCAACATGAACTGGGAACTTTGAGCAGTGGCAAGTAGGACAATGTGTGTGTAAATGTGTAGGGAGGTGAGGTGATGGTGAAACATCTTCTCCTGTTTGAGCACAGAATCCCAGATTATGTTGGAAGGGACCACCTCATTCCACCCCTGCCATGGGCAGGGACACCTTCCACAGTCCCAGGGTGCTCCAAGCCCTGTCCAGCCTGGCCTTGGGCACTGCCAGGGATCCAGGGGCAGCCACAGCTTCTCTGGGCACCCTGTGCCAGGCCTGCCCACCCTCACAGGGAAGGATTCCTAAAAGTTTAAAGTTGAAATCGCTTATTCTTCCTGAATATGGGAATCCTTTTCATACAATTAAGGTGACCTGAGGTGCCAGTGCAGGACTGCCATTGTCATGATGGGTTATGGGAATTTCTCCCTGATTTGCACAGCAGGTACCTTCTCCTGCCTCCAAGGAATCCAGTGCTTGCCACTCCTCCATCTGGACAGTAAATAATGTTGTCTCGTTGGGGTGACAATCCTATCTCCTCTTTTTGAACCATTATCAGGGCAGGAGCAAACTCTTGCTCCCAGCAGGGATCCTGGTACATTCCCCACCAAGATCACAAATGATTCTGCCATGTTCCAGTGGAATAAGGTCTGCACCAGGGGATCTGCGGAGCTGAGCTCCACATTTCTGTTTTTCCTGTTTACCCCATCCTTAGGTGGTCACTCCTGCTCTGCTCATGCCCATCCCGAGGCATTCACGTGCTCCAGGAGTGTGAATCATCTTTGCTGTTTCATAACATCAAGCCAGGTGGAAACTATCCAAAAAAACCTAAAAACGAGCAGCCCTGTGCTTCTGTGCCACCCTTGCTTGTACTGCATCAATCCCACTTTTCCCTTTGTCCAGCAAAGCTGGTCAGAAGCACCGTGGTGAGGGAGTCCAGGAGGAGACAGTCACATTCTCCTGTGGGGATTTGGGGGTGGACACTTACATTTATATTTTAGGGAAAGGGACCTCAGGAGGTTTTGGACTGGGTACAGAAAACTGTTAGACACAAATATTCAGTAGTTGTGAGTTATTTGCCTTTCTGCTTCTCCAAAATCTTGTTTTTGACTTGAAACCTATTACCTCAGTAATAATCATTTAATGACAGATTCCTTTAATTTATCTTCTGGTAGCAGGCTCCAGCAGTCGCGTTTATGAGAGTTTGTCTCCATGACAGAAACTTATTTTTTGTTTTTAAATGCAAACAGAGCCCTGGATATATTCCCATGAATCTAAGAACATGTTGTTGTGGGTTTTTTTTGAAGAAGGACTTAGAGCTAGGCTCATGATTAATTCACCAAATTAAATTAAACCAGTTGGCAACTCTGATTTAGAGTTGGCTCATTTTCGCCCATCTGACTTCAAAATGGCAGAATGGATTTTGCTCAAAGTTTAGATGCAGAAAAAAAAAAAAAGGACTTGACTTGGGAACAGGAACAGCAGCTAGGAATAAAAAGATGAAATAATAACAGTATTAGTGTCTCCTCCAGTGCTAAGCAGAAAACCACCTGGCCAGCAGGTGCACAGCAGGTGAGGGATGTCTTTGCCAGCCCAGGTGCAGAACTGAAATGCCCCAGCAGCTCCTGCCCCAGCAGGAGCATGGTCAGCTCTGCTCAGCACAGTGCTGACCTCCTGCCCTGTCCTAAAAACAAGCTCCATCTGCAGCAGATGCCTTCAAACTCTGAATTTGGCCAAGCCCAGCAGCAGCTCCCGCTGAGGAGGATGAGTCTGTCTCCCCATGGCAACGGGGAGAGAAATCCAGCTGCAAATGTGCTCATCCCACCCTGGCCAGCCCACGGAGTGAGAGCAGGCACAGTGCAGGGCTGGGGAGAGGAATCCAGCTGCAAATGTGCTCATCCTTCCCCACAAACCCACGGAGTGGGAGCTGTGGTCTGGTGAGGATGGATCTGCCCCCTGGGATCAGGGCTTGGTGCCTGGGCCCTTCGCAAGCTCTGGATGGCACTGAAATGCTGGAATTTCTGCACGCACAGAACTCTTCCCTCAGGGTTTGTGCTGCACAGATTTTGGACGTGGTGGATGAAGAGCAGTCTTGTGTCTGTGCCTTGTCTGCTGGTACTTCTTCTTTTTTTCGGTTGCTTGCACTTTCTAATTGTTCTTGCATGTTTGTCTGACACCTCTCACCTCAGGGACTGCTGGAGATGAGCTCTTCTCTTGTCCCACAAGTGCAAGGACAGGGGAAAGGGATGGGTGGATCTTTTTTCCATAGAGCACAGGATCCTGGCTGGAGTCAGACCCTTCCTTGACATGGTATAATGAGCTTTAGGGAGCTCTTCCAAATCCTGGTCTAGGACCTGCCCTGTAAATGCACAGCACACAAATGACAGTGATATTTCACATATTGGCTACAGAGGTGACGTTCTGATACCAGAGCTGAGATGATCATACAAAACCACTGACATAAATCACATTTTTAACCAGGAACTTCTCTGGAGGCTCTCTTTCCAGCTACAGACCTCACTATTACAATTTGTGCCTCCACTGCAAGGCCAGGCTCCTTCACTGTGCTTAGTGTGGTGTCAAGACTTAAGCAAGCCCATTTTCCGAGGCTGGTGCAGACCCTGACTCAAAGCTTCTCAGCAATATCTGTTGCTGGGTTGTTTGTCCCTGAGCACATTAACTTTGCATGAAGCAGGGTTTGAGGGGATTTTGGGCACATTTTGGAGGTATTAGTTCTTCAGTTTGATGGGGAGACACAAAAACACCCTGGGATGCTGAGTGTGTTTGGAGCTGCCTGCCCAAACAGAGCCTGGAGCTGTGGAAAAGCCCTGTCTTCCCAAACAGCCTTTTGGTGTGAGAAATGGAATATCAGAGCTGGCTTTTGGAAGGCAGTGTGGGCTCTCTCCAGGCTCTCTGTGACTGCACAGCTCTGTTTTGGGGGGAAATACCCACGAGTGGGATTGGAGGTGAAATCCTCCGGCCGATGCTGCATTTCCCGCGGGTGGCAGGAGCACATGGAGCTGTTCATATTGAAACTGTGCTCGATGGAGGCAGCTGCTTCAGCACCACCCTCCTTTGCAGAAATCTGTTGTCTGGGGGAAAGCTGCAGCATCCAAACCGAGCTGCCAGCACGGAATGCCCAGGCTGCCCCAAACCAGGTACTGGGGCTGCGGCTGGGCAGAGTTGGCGACTTTGGCTCTCCAGACTGACAGTGGCTTGCAAGGATTTGCAGCACAGTCTGTCAGATGGCACCTCACAAGACAACTGGCTGGATAATGTTTGCTGTTCTGGGGTTTTTTTTTCCCTTCAAAAATCTGCATTTTGTCATAAAACTGTAGAAAAATGTCAGGTTGTGGTGATTCAAATGAGCTGCTCCTCAGGTGCATTGAGCTAACAGACTTTATTTCATTTTAGAAGCAACTCTGCTCTCCATTTTCCTCTTTCTGAATTTCCATCCTTCTGCCTTTGCCTGCCTGAAATTAGACAATGAAAGTGGTGTTGATACAGGTAAAAAGATAATTTATTCTTGAAGACAAAATGCTCCGAAGACATACCAACAAAAAATGAAATCTTTTTGACATGGAAGATTTCACATGCATTAAAGATATCACTTTGAAATTTCCAAATATTTTTTTCTTTCTTTTTAGAATCTCTACTCTCTCCTATATTGAAGAGGCCTTATATTTGCTTTAATGCATGGTAGCTGGCAGAGCAATGCACTAAACTCTGCCTTGTTGCTCCCTCCCAAACTTTTGGATCTGCAGTGGCATTTCCTGCAAATGGAGTTAGGAGAGTTTGGATTGACATTCTTCCATGCTGTCCCACAAAGTGATCTTGAGGATTTCTTCTTTCCAGCCTCAAGAGAATTTCCAGGATAAACCAATCTGAATATGCTTTAATGTCTGTACAAACTCTGCACATCACTTTGGATATTATTATTGTGCAGCTTAAATGCCCAAACCATTGAAAAGTCAGAGGAACCTGGATGCTTTAATCACTTAAGGACTTGTGAAAATGTGGAGCTCTATCACTGTTTGAATATTCAATAAGTTTCTTAGCACCATTAATGATAATTAATAATTGCCTTTTGCTGTTTCTGTCAGGGAGCAAAGTCTCTTTAGCTTTCATCAGTGGTTTTGGGGAGGATGAGACCCTCAAGAGTTTGGACATCCAAGGCTGAGGACCAGATGTCCAACTCCCATGTCAGGCTTCAAATAACTTCACCTTTAAGCAGACACGGAGTCAGTGCTTCCTGCTGATCCCATATTTGCTTAAAGCTGAAGTCTTACAGGGAAGAAAGAGGCAAGAGGAGAGGGCAGGGATGCTCCCAGGGCTTCCCCACTGCTGGGGCTGCAGCTGCAGCCTCTGAGCTCAGCAGGGCTCCAGGGCTTTTAGAGACAAGAACTGTCCTAATGGCTGGTGAGGAGAGAGAAAAGTTGAATTGGCATATTTGAAGAAAAGAACAAAATGGTTTTGTGTTATATATAGATTTCAATGGAAAAAAAATTTAAAGACAAAAAAAAGAAACCTTCCTCCCCATTACCTGCCAAATACCATAGATTTTTTTTTGCTGAGCAGGTGGTGACTTCAGCCAGTGTTGGACAGGGGAACAAGGATTGGATTTCACATGTTGGGTGCTGGATGCAGTTCCCAGCATGATTTCTATCCCTGATTTTTCATCCAGCAGCCACACTGATCCCACTGGCAGTAGGTCCCAGCTGGGAAGAGCTCTGGACACCAGAATGCCCAGGTAGAGCTGGTCAGGCAGTGGAAATATCCCTGTTTTCCTGCCTCAGGAGGGGGAGGCAGCACCTCTCTGCTTCAGGGTGCAAGGATGGCACCCCAGCATCCCACCAGCATCCCTGGAATTGTTTGTTTTGTATTTTTAACCTTTACATTTCTGCTCCCAGTGCAGAGTCACAGAGGTGAGGAGGAGACCAAGCCTGGCTGGGGAGGGGACTTTGGGCTGGTAACATCTCTTTGCAGCCCAGGGAAGTGGGGATTCAAAGTCAGCTCCCTCCTTTTGCTGCCATCATCCCTGACCACAGTCCCAGCCTGCCAGCATCCCCCATGTCCCCACTGTCCCTCCAGGGGTGACACCTCAGCTCAACAGAGTCCCCCACTCCCCTGGCTGGGCAGGCAGCCTGGCTTGCACATCCAAAGGCCTCTAGATGGCCTTTTAAACTTTTGGAAATAAATTTGGGAGCTTAAGGCTGATCATGAAATATCTCCACATCGTGTTAGAACTGCGTCAGTCATTTCTGCAAAAGGCCCTGTCTGGTTCCCTTTTGTTCAGCATGGCAAAGCCTACAAGGGCTTGAGTATCTCACTTGCTTTTGGAAACAGGACTGAAGAGCCCTCCAAGATGATGAATTGCTGATCTTTAAGGTTCCCTAAGGTCAGGGTAAGTGACTCACCTTGTGGTAGAAAAACAAGACTGGGATTTATTCTGATTTTCCCCTCTGCTCTAGGCAGTGCCATGGAGCTCGAGCTCGTTCCAGCTCTTGGTTCCAGCCCAGCAGAGCCCTTGGACACACAGAAAACTTTGCCCAGCTCTTAGCAAAGTCCTCTGGACACACAGAAAACTTTGCCCAGCTCTTAGCAAAGTCCTCTGGACACACAGAAAACTTTGCCCAGCTCTTAGCAAAGTCCTCTGGACACACCTTTCAGATGGCATTGACACAGCTGGGCCTAAAGCTCAGGACAGGTCTCAGTCCTCTCTATGGCAAGGTACAGACTTGGCCTAAAGACAGTGCCTCGAGAATGGAAACACAGAGAACATTCAGACCAGCAGAGAAGGATTGATTGTTTCACCCTCAAAGGCTGTATTTTATAAGTGTTACTTTTGTTCTGGGTAGGAAAAAAAAGCGCAAACCCAAGAGCCCAAGAAAGATTCCTAACCAGTTAATAACCAACAGTGTTCAAGTACATTTATGTCCACATACAGCATTTGTTAAAAAAAGAAATAACTTTTTTTTGTGTTTTAACACCTTTTTTCGAAAAAAAAAAAAGAGAGAATAAATTAATGTAATAAATTAATGTACACATTACATTATTTTGGCACTGGTATGGACCATTTTTAAAAACATTTGCTGTTAGTATTTATAATGTTTGTACAAAATTGTAAACTATTTTCAAGTTTGTTGTTTCTTTTTCACTTTTGTTCATCGTCACCTTTCAAAAACTGTCACTACAGGAACAGAAACACCCCAAAGAAAACCCCAAAAGAAAATCAAGGCAACTCTCCTTGCCCCTGCCCACCCTTCCCCCTGCCCTCCTGCCCTCTGTCCCTAAAAGAAGGTGAAGGAGACAGTTTTTGAAAGCACCTGGCAGCAGTTGGTGACCACGTCCTTCCCAGAGCCCCCCTGGCTGCCGTGGGCTCTGGCACAGCTCCCATGGACACAGCAGAAAGTGCCACCCACCAGTCACACCTTCCCACCTCTAGAGTAGACAAAGATGGCTCTTTAGGTCATTTTATTTTATTTCTTTGTTGGTTTTTTCCCTTTTTTTTGTTGTTTTCTTTTCCTTTTTTTTTTACAAAAATTTCTACATCTAAATCACTTTGCTAGAAACATTATTTTTCTTTCCTTTTTTCTTTTTTTTTTTTTACATTAGTTAAAGCAGAATCTGCTTTCGTGAAAAAAGACAAGGATCAAGGTCTCATTTCATGCAGAAAATGCAAATTAAAGATCATAAAAATGGGTGGTTCCTTCTGGGTTGGTTTTTTTTTTGTTGGTTTTTCATTTTTTTCTTTTTTTTTTTTTTTTTTGGTTTTTTTTTTTCTAACGCTGTACAGGATGCAACGCAGCCACTCAGAGTATGTGGAGATGGTTCACAGCAGTCCCTTGGACAGCACACACTGACACTGATCTTCCTGTCCTCTTGCCACTGGTGTTCAGCTGTTTGGAGTTCAGGAATTGTCCCCACTTAGCGACGACGCTGCGGCTTCTTCGTCTTTGGGAGGGAGATGGGTGGGTGCAGCTTGAGAGGATGAGCCAGAAATGGAACAGATTTTCCTGGGAAGGATGACCCAGCCTTGCTTTTGTCTCTGTTTTGGTGCAACATCCCTGTGGTGAGCACACCGTGAAAGGGCGTTCGCCCTTCGGGAACCGAGTTCTCTCTTGGAAGGGGATGTGGTTTCACACAAAGACACAATATTGTGACATGCCAGGCAGAAGAAATATAAAATAAAAGCAAAATAACCCACCCCACAGACCCGAGCACAGCCCTGCCACCAGGATCATGTCTCCTTGCCAGAGACTGGGATATTTCTGGGTAACTCCTGAGGTTTATCCTCAGTTTTTCCATTTTCTCCTCTAGCACCTAGCTGCTCATCCTTTCAGCTATTAGAAACCCTTCTCTGTGACAACTGCTGAATCTTTCTAGGGGTTTGCTCACTCAGAATCTTCCCTTTTGGCCTGCCAAGCACATTGGCCCCAGCCCAGTGAAGCTGTCAGATCCAGGCAGGATTTCAAGGAGATGTGCAGTTGTCAGGTCTGCTCCTGTGCTCAGACTTGAGCGAGACACTGGGCTTTGCTGGGCTGGGACTGTGTGGGTTTAATCTCTGCTTTGCCCATCCCTTTCTTGCTTCAATGCAATTGAAATGGGAGAGGGAAAGGTTGCCAATTCCCTTGCTAACCTTCCTTGCCTTGGTAGGGGCTGAAACTCAGGGATTTGTGCCCAGTCTCTGCTTGTGAGAGGCTCTGGGACACGTCTTCCTTCTCTCTGCCTCAAAAGTCAAGGGCCACGAGGGTGACAGCATCTCTGACAAAAGCCTGAAAGCTGCACTAGCAGAAGACCTATTCCTGTTCAGAGCAGCCACCATGGGTCCCCAGCTGTCCCTGAGGCAGGCTGCACAGCAGCCCCCAGAACTTCAGGTTCTGTGGGACTCTGTCTCTGGAGAAAAGAGGTTAAAGCATCAGCAATTGTGCCAGCACCAGCTCTCTCCCAAGGTGCACCTCATGTTTGGGCTCCCACCTGACATGCCAGGATATTGTGCAGCAGGAGTGCCCTGTCTGCCCCTGCACTGACCACTGAGACCCTCTGGGAGTGACCCCTGCCTTGGCAGGGCTGGGTGCTGCTCCAGCACAGCCTGGGGATGGTGGTGAGAGAGAAAAGCCAAATGCACCTTCCATCCCCTCCAGGTGAAACAAGAGGACTCCCTTAAGGCCAGAGTCAAGACAAGCAAGTTCATGCCAGCGTGGAGCAGAGCATCTGTCAGTGCAGAGGCAGTGCCAGCTCCTTTCTCTGCAGCAAGAGATCAGGCACAGAGAGAAGAGCCTCTGCTGACCTGAGACAGGCTGTTCCTGGTGCTGGAAACCTGGCCACTGCCCTTGGCTGTGTCCCCAAGGGCCATCAGCATCACAACCAAGGCAAGCACAGGTTCCTTCCTTGCTGGCCTGGCTTCTCCCATCCCTGGACCCCAAATGCTGCCTGCCAGGCTGGGCAGCACCAGGGCTGTCTGGGCACCCTGAGCCACGTGATGGCACATCCAACAAAGCAAGGCATGTCCAGAGGGCTGGGAAAGCCAAGGAAAAGATCTTTGGCCTCCGTGCCTGACACTGTCCATCAGACACCCAGCAAGGTTCCCAAAAAAAACCAGAGACCCAGCACCTAATTAAGTAAAACAATTAACTCTGGTGCTTCCCCCATCAGAGCACTGAGAGCTGGGAGGCATTAGGCTTCACAGAAGGAGAACCAACATGGATCTACTGTTTAAAACACACACTGGGAGAGAAATTATCATCCCCTTCAAAAAAATCACGTTACTCACCACTACACTGTTCCATCCTTTCTGGGGGCAAAGTCTGCCAGAATAAATGCCAAGCTCAGCCTGTGCAAAGGATAAAATGTGCATCCCTGGATCATAAAAGGGTCTATCACATCCCCTCTCCTCACTCTGTCAGACACATACTCAGTGTTATTCAGTGAGTGCTTTCTGCCCCTGGCACTGGCAATTCTGGCTATCCAAGATGGGAGCAGCCAGCCCATGGCACGGAGCTGGGGAGGAGAGCTCGGGGATGCTGGGGGTCCATTGTCCCCAGAGGTCACTGGTGTCACTCCCAGGCTTTGGGAGCCCTTTGTGGCAGAGCACAGTGCAGTGCAGGGGCTCGTGCTCACACAACTCCTCATGGCTCTGTCTCAGCAAAGCACCTGCCCTGGGCTCCCCAGCAGTGCTGGTGGCCTGGGCAGCAGCAGAAAGGGCTGAGGGGGGCTCTGGGGCTGCCCCACACTGATGCACTGCAGCCTTTCTGCTGAAGAATGGCCTTTCCTAAGAGGAGTGAGACTCCCCTTAGTTCTGCCTTCCTTTGTTCTCTCCTTTTATTCTTGCTGCAATAACACAAACAACAGGACATTTATTGGCCCAGCTGCAGAGAAGCCACACTTCTGCCCCATGGAGGCAAGGCTGCCCTCTGCTTCTCCAAAGCACCAAACACAAGACAGGCAATTTCTCATCCTGCTTTTTGTCCGGGATTCTAACACAGAGGCTTGGTTACCCATGTGTGTCAGACTCACCATCATCCTTGGCATTCCCCATCTCTCATCTCTGCTAACATGGAAACCATGTGAGCCTCAGCTCACATTCAAACACTGCCCTACACTTGAGCCCACTCATTTGTACTTCTGACCCTCTGTACTTCTGCTGGAGGATTTGTCTCTGCAAGGACAATGGCCACTCCAACAGACAGGCTTAACACAAGGTCCCTGTTTGCATTCCCCTCCATATTCATCCTTCACAGACAGTCAAGAACCCACAGGTAAGGTTATATTCAATTGCAAACGGCCTTAAAAGAAATCTTTTCACATGGAGGCCTCGCTTTGTACATCTTCTGAACACCTGGGCACATCCTGGCACTTGTCACCCCAGACTGAGACACAGGGAGGAAGGCACAGCATTATCAAAAGCCTCTCAAAGCCAGTTCAGGCTCCCACTGCCTCTGCTCCATCTGCATTACCTCATTTCTCCAAGTGACAGCTGACACCACCCTCCCCTCCTCACTCCATCTCAAGCTACAGTAAGGCATGATGCAGGCTGGCTCTGGGAAGAGGCCTGTGCACAAGAGATTGGGATTTAGCACTCAGCCTCCTCCCTCTGGCCTCAGTGGTGCTGGGATCAAACACTGAAAAGTTGCTTACATACCATCACTGCCACCTCTAGTGCCCACCCTGTCTGTGCCGCGCTCGGAGGTGGATCAGGGAGCCAGCCCCAAGGTCACCATCCCAGCACCTCTGTGAGCCACAGGCACAGCTCTGCCCTCCAGTCCTGTGGGAAGAGGCTGGGGAAATGGTTATAGTAGCCTGAAGGTCAGTGCTTCTTTATCATACTTGGCACCTTTCAGCTGTTCTTTACTTCTGAAGGTACAGAACCATTTTTATTTGGTNCCTCCCTCCCTCCCTCCCAGCATCTGCGTTAGGTCCTGCTTCCATCACATTGGTTTCACATCTCTCACCCAACCCATGCCCCAACCCAACTCTCACATCTACTGTAAAGACATCCCACCCTGCTTGGGAAGCCCAGTCTCCTCTCCAAGAAAGCATTTGGTAACCAGCAGGACGTTTCTCTCCTCGTTGTCTCTGCCCTGACCCCAGGGCAGGGCTCAGCCGTGCCCCAGCCTGGCACAGCCCTCACTCCCCTGCACATCCCAGCCCAGCTCCTGCAGCTTTGTCTGGATGCAACTGATTGTCCCTTCCCCCAGGGACTGAGCTCTGCTGGTGGCCACGCACCCTGAGTGTCCCTCTTTTCCCTGCTCCTGACCTCCCTGTCCCCCAGAGAGCACAGGCTGTGCCCACCAGGGACTGCTGCCAGGGCTGGGCCTCCTGGAGTGCTGCCTGCAGCCGTGCCCAGCCTGTCTGACCCGGGGCTGTCCCCAGTGCTCCAGTCCCTGCAATCCTGTTGTATTGCACGTATCTTTTCAAAAGCTCTCTCCTATTTGCTCTGCTTCTGAAGTTACAGCTCTCTCCCACCATCCACCTTTTCCTCAACCCATCCTCTCCACCAGGATTCCAGGAAGCACCTTCCCTACAGCCCCTGTCCTTTGGTCTGCAGCTCCAGAGGCTTCTCTTCTGTCTGAGATTTAAACCCCTTCCTCCTCCCCACAATAAAGGGAACAAAACCAGCTCCCCTCCCCATCCCTTATCTCCTCCTGCCAGAGCCTCTGGAGCAGATCTGGTCAAACAGCCTGGCCAGATCAGTCCCCTTCCTGGCTCTGCTGCTGGGAAGTGCATGTGCTGTCCATTGGACAGAGGAAGTGCCAAGCCTTGGCAGGTTCCCTACTTATTTGCAAGACATAAGCTGCTGGCGTGGTGTCAGATGTGCATGCAAGAAAGTTGGATGCCAGTGAAAACCTACAGTCCTGTTTGTTTCATGCACTGTGAGCTTATCCTATATACACTACGGGCTGGTTTATGCTTGGAGACATGAATAGAAAGGTTTAAATCTTCCTTTTACCTCAGTAACCACAGCTTTTCTGTCACCCATGGAGTAGCAAGGGTTTGCTAGCTGGGCTTTTGTTCCCCTCTTCTGCATTTTCTCTCACTGTCTTTTCATTTCTCAACACTCAAGGCAAAGGGGGGATAGGAAGGGGACAGGCAGAATTACAGTCCCAAGGTCCCAGTCACTAAAGGTCCCTGAGTGACAGCACTGTACAGTATCAGAAAATGAAGCAATAGAGTTGTGTTGGCCATGTGTGTCCTGAGAGAGATTTCATTTCTATTTCTGCTCTTCCCTCTCCTCTTCCATGTGCCTTCCTTAGGCTGCTACACGTGGAAAAGGTGCAAAACATTCTCCCCCAGCCCGGCTCCCTCAGGCAGCCTGGAACATCCCTCATGTTCAAATGCTAACAACCACAACCCAGCAAGCAGCAATCCTGCCCCAAGCTGCCAACAAAGCAAGCCCTGAGCATTGCCTTCTGCACCACTGCAGCAAAAGAAGCAGCTCCACTCTGCAAAAGCACTCACCAACCCTTTCCTCCCCCTTTGCCCTTTGTGAGGAAGAGGAGGGCAGCAGCGGGCACGCAAGATGCAGCACGGAAAGCCCCTCCACCTTTCTGGTAACACTCATGCTTGTGATGGCTTGAAACCTCTGAGCCTTGAGTATCAGTAAAATGCCTTGTTTTTCCTTCACTATCTCCTTTCTGGATCGTTGGACCTCAAAACAAGACAGGGGTTTGTTTCCTTCCTTGGGGGTGGGCACAGACAGCTGTGGAGGGGGGACGTGGAGGTGCCACCTCACTCTGCGAGGAGAGCATTCCTCAAGGCCTTCAGCATCCTTCCCTCACATTTCCTACTCCTCATCCCACTCCCAGGACACTCTGTGGCCCTCCAGCACTCTGTCCCATCATCAGCAAGTGTAAGGCAGCTCCTGAACTGTGACCAGTCCTGACCCCACACTCTTTGGCAAAGATTTTTGGGTCAGACCCAAAGGAGTCTGGGTGTGCTGACTCTGTGAGTAACTCTGACCTGGTAACACCAAGTTAGAAACATTCAAAGAGAGAAACTAGGATGACTCCTGATAGGAAAGAGAACCCAGCCAACAGAGAACCAAGGCCATAGCACAGGAGTCTGGCTCCCAGTCCCAGCAGGTGAAGAAATCTGCTAAGCAGTGCTTTTTTCCCTGGCAAGCTTTTGGATTGTCACTGGGCTCAATCTCGGATTGAAGCCTCGAATATTAAACACAGCCTCCCCACGCCTGATCTCCAGTCTTTGGAGGCTGTACCTGCATGGCAGTGGTCACTCAGGACTGACCCCAAGTGGGGCTCAGCACCTGAGAAACAAAGAGCATCAGTGGGGTTTGCAGCATCTGTGTGCTGCTGTCCCTGCCAGCCTCTGGGGCCAGCTCAGAGAGCTCTCAGGTGCCCAACTCGTGCCACACGTTTGTCAGGCTTTTACTACAGCTTTCAGATTCCTGGAGTTCCTGAGTCATCTGCCTCAGCTTCAGAATTTCTTATCACACAGCCATTTGTTTTCCCTCCAATCTTAATAGGCTTCTTATGACTGCCTCTTTTGCTCCCCACTTTTATTATTCTGACCACCCTTTCTTTACATTGCAATCACATATATAAAGGGTAAGTGTTTAGATATTTTATTTAATCATCAATCACCTGGTTAGAGTCCCCTTGAAAACTGGACCTGCTGTTAGGCAGTCTCCATGTGGGAACTGCAGCCATGGCATAATATCCACTGACATTATACTGCTGCTGTCATAAAACACAGCTTTATGACTTCCATTAAAGCATTTCAAAGATATTTCTGAATAGAATCACACTAGAAAGCGTAACATTCTTCACTGGTCAAACTTTAATTTCCTGCATGTCAGATAGACAGAACTACCTGATCCTCCAGCCACCATCCAGACTCTTATTCCTATACAGACACATTTAGACCATGAACTGCAGCAATTTGGGGAAAACCCATCCCCAACAGCATTGCTCTTGGATGGGGAAACCAGCAGGAAGCTGTTCTGCAGGGTAGGGGAGAATCTAAGTCTGATTTAACAATTGTGCTAAAACCTTGGTGAGTCCAGGGAGGCCTGGACCAAATGTGTGCATGCATGAACATGAGAGAGGGAGACAGACATGGGGAATGGGGAAAGGGGGATGCTCTACTCTTATGCCTCAGATTCTGCATAAGACACATTACTGATATAAAAATAACAATAATTACTCTGATGAGGCCTGGTCCTGCTTCAGCCTAGTCCAGGCAAAACTTTCCCTAACTTCAGTGTAACTGGGTCAGGCCTGTAGTGATTCACATTTTCATAGTACTGTACAGACATAAAATAGTGAATGAAAGATGTGCATCAGGTTCATCTGCCATTTGAAAAACAGGAGTTTCCCTGGGCTCAGAGGATCACTCTGCTCTCCCAAGCAACAGGAATCAAGGAAAAAGGAGGAGAATGCTAGTAGGACAATAAAAGGATGGTTGGATAGAGGGCAATGTGGGTGTCTGTGGGTCTGACAGGAAAAAACTCCATCAGGTAAGAACAAGGGTCTCATCACTACTCCAGGAATGGCAGAATGACCCTAGGGTCAAAGTTTTGCACTTGTGAATTTAACATTTTCATGGCTTTTATTAACATTATAAGGGAGATTATCAATCATCAGTGATTGCCAAAGTGGCCAATAATTCAGTGATTTTCCTGAAAGTCACTGGCTCCTTTGGAAAAAGCTGACCTTGCTGTCCAAGGCCAAATTCCCCTCCTGTACCTTCCTAAGGAATGCCTGTGGATGGAGGCTGCTGGAGACTCGGAGGCTTCCACAAGCACCAGCTCAGCATTTTCACTGCAGCCTTCACCCTGCCCAGCCTTTGGAGACCATCATCTTCCAGCAGGATGATGCTCCATGGAGCTCTACCTCATCCTCAGCTTCATCACCTGCAAGGAAGGGCACAGGGTGCTCTCCTCTACACTCTGCATGTCTTAACAGGCATAAAGCAAGGCCTGGCAGAAGCAGTGCAGGTCAGAGGCTGCCAGCCCACCGTTGGCTTCTGAACTGCTTAGGAAAGGGGATCATTATCATTTCCCTATTTTTTTTCATGCTGACATATAACAAAGTTAAATGACACCCAGCCTTCCCTGCACCCTGATGCAGGCTATGGTCACTCAGAGGGCTGGAGTGTGGTTCCACTGTCTGGCATTAGGAACAGGGAGAGGGGGGAAGGGTTCAGTTTTTAGAGTCCTGCAACTGCTTTTCTCTCCAGACTCCTTTAGGAAGATGCAGGGTGGGAATAACTAGGAACAACCCCTCCTTTGAGGACTGAATCAGCTTAGTCTCCTCGAGATCAGATGCCAGCAGTGACCAGCAGCACTGCCCCATTGCTGATCCCCAAATCCCTCTCTTCCCTCAGCAAGTGCCAATTTGCACACTCTGCCTCCCCAGCTCTGCCTCTGGAGCTGGGACCCCGACCTCCAACCTGGTGAAGCTGCAATGAGCAAACAAACCCCTGCTATTCCCCCCTCCCCCAAAACACATTGCCAGTTAAATGTCACCTGTGTTCTCTTTNCCTCCCCAGAAAACATGCTTGCACACACACACACACCCATGGACACACGTGCCCCCACACACACACACAGATGCTTCACACACACACATTCACACGGGAAAAACAGCTTGCAAACTCCTGAAGGTGGAAAAAGGCATCTTGCAAATGTGCCTTGGTTTTGATAAGTTCCCTCCTCCCCCCCCTCCCATAAGCCCCACGTTGCCCCTTGCCTCCCAAATAATTGCCTCGTCCTCCCCTCCCTTCCCAGCTCTTCCAAAATAAATATTCTTTTTATTTGTTGGTTTAAAAGATTCTTTTAGGCTTGTAAGCAAGAGAGAGGGAGAGAGAGAAAAAGAAAAGAAAAAATCTCATAGCGTGAGAATGAAACCCCATCATCTCATGAATCTATGGAAGAATAAACATGAAGGGGTTAAGAGCAGTGACAGAAGAAAGATTAAAAAATATATAATAAGACTGAAAAGTGAAAGATGAGGTTCAGTAGTGAAATGGAAGTGAGGATAGAGCATTAGTGAGCACAGCCAAAGATAACCTATTGCCCCCACCAGTTTTTTACTCAATTTCTTTAAATCTCCCCCCTCTTTTTTTTTTTTTAACTTTTCTTGGTTTTGGGGTTTTTTTGTGTGTTTTTTCCTTTTTTTCTGCATTTTTTTCCTTTTTTTTTTCTTTCTCTTTTTTTTTTTGGTTTTTGTGGTTTTTGTTGTTGGTTTGTTGGTTTTTTTTTTACAATGGTTTAAGTCCTTCAGCAGGAAACCAAACTCAAGACAAACACATCCCTCCCTGAAACCAAACCCCCTCCCGTACCTTTCTCTCCCTTTACCCCACCCCACACTCCATGGTTCTACATGTGCTGAAAAGAGAAGAGTAAGCTTAGAATAAATCTAATGAACCATAGGAATAAATGACAATGATAGTAAAGAGTAAAACCCAAACCCAAAAGACCGCAACACTCCTGTGTTGTCATTGTCTGAGTGTCTGTCCCTATTATCTCTCCGGGAGGCCGCAGGCATCAATTTACATAGTACAACCAGTAAACAAGGTTGAAGAATCCAAAAGTGATCGGAAAAATGATCCGTGACCACTTGTCAATGGTGCTGACGTCTGTCAGGTCTGGGATTTTGAGCTTCAGCTTGGACGACCGCCGGCGCAGGCGGCAGTTGGCGCGGTTGCGGGCGGCGGCGTGGTGGGTCAGCGGGACGTGGCGGTCCAGGGTTGGGTGGTGGCCAAAGCCGTCCCGAGAGGCCAGCGGCTTGCGGAACTGGATTGCTGAGCCTTCGAAGGACATGACAGAGTTTCGAGAGTCGCCCACGCTGCTCATCATGTCCGTGGCCAGCAGCTCGTTGTTCATCTCCAGGGTGCTGAGGAGGATGTTGCCATAAGGGTCGACCTGCAATGGGGAGCACAGACACAGAGCTAGTGGGGTGTCCTGGGCAGGATGCAACGCTGCTAGGGGTGATTCTGATCAGTGTTCTCTGCAACAATACTGTTGGAAATTATATCACTTACACATCTTTAACGTAACTTTAGTCATGGGTTGGTTTGCCTTTGCAAACAGGGGGGAAAATTGAGGTTTCTCTTCAAAAGACTCTGTTCACTGAGGGTTTGGGTTTCACTGGGGGAGGCCTCCATCAATAAAAAGAAGATTCCTGGACTCTGAGAGCTTAATATCTACAGGTTGGGAGTAGCCAGAATATACGGAGAAGATAAAGAGACATTAAGAGATATTAAACTTCTGGCAGGTTCCCTGTCTGGGAAAAGATTGATAAGAGAGCCAAAGAATGAGGACCAAAAATAGCATTGAAGGTGAAGGGATCAATAACCAATAGGAGAACGAATATTAAGAATTGCGTAATGTAGAACCAAAGAATGAGAATTTCTTTAGAGGGTTTTTTAACATATAAATATGTGAAAATTCTGGTAAAGAATCACGTGTGGTTGGAATGATTTCCACTGCACATCCTGGCCAGAATAAACTGATGCCTGACTCTCTAATACTTAAAAGACAGTGTTGGAGAGATTCTTTTTTTCCCCAGAGTTTGGTGACAGTAGCTCTGATGGGGTCATTTGTGAGCTCTGAACATTGAGGATTGTCCACTGCTGCTGGAGTGAAAGGAGCAGCCACCTGTGCTTGCAGCTAATTTTCGAGTGGGAGAAATGAGATTCTGCCAATGCAGGAGGACCAAAAGCCAGAGAGGGACTTTTGGCTACACCTGCCCCATGAAGGAGGAGGATCCTGATGAGACTGCTTTGAGGATGAGGACAAAATGATCAAGGAGAAAAAACTCCCAGTAATCACCACAGAAGGGAAACTGGGGTTCACCTCTTGAGATGAGCACAAAGGCTGCTCTGCACCTCACCAAGAGGAGAGCCTGCATCCTCCTGCCACAACGAAAGGAGAGGACAAACCTGCTCTCTCACCCTCTTCTCCTCGTAGCGGTGGCGCTCGTTGTTGGCCTTGCTGATGCGCTCGCTCTGCTTCTTCTGCTGCCGGGGCCCTCGCCCGAAGAAGATGTAGTTGACAAAAGCATATTCCAGCAGTGCCAGGAACACGAAGACGAAGCAGCCCATGAGATAAACATCGATAGCCTTGACGTAGGGGATCTTGGGGAGGGTCTCCCTTAGGTGGGTGTTGATGGTTGTCATGGTGAGCACCGTGGTGACCCCTGTGAGGAGAGGGCAGGTGCTCTGTTACCGGTGTGGGGTGGTTTCCTGAGATGCCATTCTCAGCTCCCACATCCCTCCTTCCAGCTGGACAGCCTCAGGAGGGATGGGAGCAGTACAGCTGGGAAGGAAACTGTCATTATTCTAAGCCCACACGCCCAGTACAAATCGCTGCAGAAAATGAACCAGCAGCAAACAGTGGGAGAAAATGTCTAAATATCATCAGCATGATGGGGATCAACATACTCTGGACCCTCTTTCTCTAAGTCCCCCTGATCTTCCCTCTTTTTTTCAGTGTGGTAGGAGATATTCAGTTTTGCTCTGCCTTTTTTACCGTCTTCTCCTCCCTTTTTTGTCCTTCATGAACTTCACTGTGTGCTACTGAATGCCTCAGCACCCTTGGCATGAGTTTATAATCTGCTCTGTCTTTCTAATGCCATGAATTGGAGAGAGATTGAAGAGATTTCCTCCTCATGGCACTCTTTTTTTTGCCTGCCTCGTAGGCTTCTGTCCTTGACCCCATCATTCCCACCTTCTTCTCACCAGCTCTACCATTCATTACATCAATTATCACTTGTACACATTCCTCCCATGGTTCTCACACTCTCCTTTTTAGGCCTCCTCACATTTCTTGCATCTCAAATAAGCATTTTGTGAGCACTTTTGTCCCCATCCACTCAGTTCCAAAAGCCTGATTCACTGTGATTACTCTCACAGCTTCAGTCCTCTTCTTCAGCTTCTTCCCAGACTCTTCCCTTCTCTGGACTGTCAGAGTGGCCTCAGACCTGCCTCTTTGAGTCTTCCGCCAGCTCCAAAAAGATGGCAATAAGCCTTCATACTTCTTTTGGGGATGGTAACTCTTCCTCTTCAACCTAGCCTTCCTCTGCTTCTCTGGATGTTCTTACTACCTTGCTGATCTTCTTTTCTCCTTTTTCCTCCTCATCTCTCTGTTGGCAATTCTGATAGTCTCCATGACCTCAATTTGTGTCTCTAGTTTCAGCTCCACCTCTAGCTCTCAAAGCTCTCTGTGCACTCTGACCCTCTGCTTGTCCTGTTTCCCCTTCAGCCTCGCTGTGTCTTTGGTGTCATTTCTGATATAAGACTGAAAGAACTATTAGCCTTCAGCTGGGTAAACAGAAGGGAGATATATTTATATACACACGATATATTACATGGTCTATATCTAGGCAGGAGTCTAAATATACAGAAATCTGAGGCAAAGAAAGGAAAAATAGAATGTTCTCCATGTCTCCATTAAGAACTGGACAAATTGCAATGGAGACTTGGGGCAGAGGCAAAGAGGAGCTTTTTGACTGTGTGAGCAGGTAAATCTGGAGATAAAGTGACCAGAGGAGGCTGTGGAGTTTCTTTTTTTGGAGCTTTTTATGGATAATTTAGGTGGAGAACTGTCAGGAATAGTTTAGGGAGAGCTGTTGCAGTTCTGATCTACAATGTTTTTCTTCTGTCTTCTCCTGTGAGCCCAGATGTCAGCAGGAATTCCACAGCTGTGCATCTCCCCTCCACCCTTCTGCTTGTGCTTTCACAATGTCTGTCACAGTCTCTTTTTCTTCTCTCTTTCATTACACTCCTGGCAATGCATCTTACCTTTTTAATTTACCAAGTTCTTCCCTCCCTGTCTCTCTGCTCCAGCCTCTCCAAGCAGGCACAGCCAAATCACCTGTTTTATCTCTTTGCACAACCCACCCCTCCTTTGAGTCTTCTCAAACTCTTTCTCCCAGAGCTACCTGAAGCCTCTAACCTTTGCTGTAAGGCCCAGGCTCTCCCTGAGCTACTTTGCCTCTCTGAGCCCTGTCCCACTCACAGATCCAGCCCTGCTCCCTCCTCACCTCTCCTTTGCCTCTGAACTTTCCCTCACATTGCACAGCCCCATTCTCACGCACCAGCCATCCCCCCTTTCTCCTGTTCCTCCTTCAAAACCCTCATCTGCCATCCACCCCCATTCCCTTCTGTTGCTTAAAAGACATCATTTCCCCCCACTTTTATAGGAAAACATTCCTATTTAGGGTAGCGTGTGCCAAAGAAGAACTTGGACTTTAACTGCTGTCCCACATTTGCCTTGGCCATGAGGGCCTTCAGCTGCAAGGAATGTCTGTGTGGGGCCTGAACTATCAGGCAAATGTGTAATGCCCCTTCCTTTATTTCTTTCATCTTTTAACCATTCCCATACAAATTTTTGGCCATCCACCCTCAGCATAAATCACCCAACTGACCACTCCTGGCACCCTGTTGACAAAGAGGTGCCCAGATTTCTCTTCTTAAGAAAACCAATGCAAACCAGAGCGAAGGAACTCATGGCATGGCAGGGTCCCACATACCTGAGAGTCAGTGACCATTTACATTTTTGTTTAGAGAGCTTAAATTCACACCCAGAAATTTTGTGGTTGGACTTTTACTGATTCAAAAAAAAACTGACTCCAGTTTGGGAAGTACTAATTGAAAAAAAACAAAAACCACCAAAAAACGTAACTCTTTTGACCAAAAATTTAAAGTTTGTTCTCAGAAAAAAAATTAAGTCTGTTTGGGATGACAGCTTTGACAGACTTGCTTAATTGCTACCTCAGAAAGAAAAGGGGTTTCCTTTGTTACAGCTGATCTTCCTCAAGAAAACACCTCCAAAATACAATGAGAAGGTTCATACCCAGTGCCACTCGTGCAGCAGAAGCATCATAATTGATCCAGAAGGAGACCCAGGACAGGATGGTGATGAGGATGGATGGCATGTAGGTCTGCAGGATGAAGTAACCAATGTTCCTCTTAATCCGGAAACTCAGGGATAGGCGCAGATATGAACCTGCCAGTGAGACATTAAAGTGGTTTGAGAGGAGGCCAAGGCTGTGTTTGTGCTAAGAGCTTAGGTTAGGAACTGAAATTTTACTTGGAAAATGTTCTCAAGAGGCAGGAATAACGAGAAATCTCCTGTTCTCTGCAGCTGGTTTTGCAGACTCATCAGTTTTTGAAAGGAGTCTCTTCAGAATCTGCTCAGCTGTCCCAGAGTATTAAGAAGAAAGGAAAATCTACATAAGTCACATTATTATACCAGCCATCATGGGAGAATGGCTGCTCAGTGCTGGAATTGCTATTATGGTGCCAGCCAATATGATGGAGGCTTACACAGGAGACTTTAACCCTATATTTGGGTGCCACAAGATGATTTTCCAATGTTTCATGTGCCAGCTCTGCCTCCAAACAGCAATGAAGATCTGAATCATATTTTTCCCATGCTGTTCTAAAAATGGGTTATGGTCAGACTGGGCAAATTCATATGCAAATAGAGTGCTGTTAGTTAATCTGAAGGTCTCTTTTTTATTATTTTCAAGTTGTTGCAACTTCCTCCTAATCTTTTAGCAAACCTAATGAGGATAGTGAGGACAATAAGTACTTTTTACAGTCCTTCCACTGGAGCAGGCTAATTTTGACAGGGACAAAGCAGTGCCTCTTTCATTGCTGTGAGACAAAGTCCAAGTCATTCCTGCTTCCCACCTCTGTCCCTCAGGCAACACAGGAGCCTGAAACATGGGTGTAATCCTGGTTGGCAGCTAAAGCAATGAGAAAACAACAGTTTTAAACTGTTTAAATGTAGACTGGGATAAAGGAGGCATTGTTCTCTCACCAGTGTGTGCCACTTGTATGGCTTGAACACAATATTTCATCAGGTTTTTTTGGACAGGTGTGTGCTGTGCTGTTTTGGCTGTGACCTCCACCTCAGACCAGCAACCAAAATCCAACCCCCTCCAACTTTCCACTGGCAGCATCTGAATCGTCCCAGGTATTCTCTCCAAATCTTTTTATTGTCATGTGCAGATGGGTTTGCATCATTTCATAGCCCACTTGCTTCTCAATGGATATATTTTCTCCTTACTATTGCCCCTACATTAGCTTTGAGACCCAGATGTAAACCACATCAAAATCAGATGAGGGCTGAGAACCTTCTGAAGAGGTTCTGAGCTCAGTCATTATTTTGACTAAGAAATGGAAACAATTGCAGAGGAGAAAATGACCCTGAAAGTCTTTGAAGAGAAGCAGACAAGAAAAAAAAGAAACAAGGAAAAAGCAAAGCTGATGGGTGCAGAAGACACCTTTTTTTTTGGAGGAACCCCAGGCTGAAGCCTAGATCCTAAATTAGTGGCCCAGCATCTGAATCAGAGGGATTCAGACCAATTGATCAGCAGCAGGTTTGCCCATTCCATGCACCCCTTCAGCAGAGACTCACCGGTGGTGAAGACCACTTCCCTGCTGACCAGCCTCTGCTCGATGATGGTGAACTGGGGCAGCTCCAGCACCTCCATCCCCGTGACAGCAGAGTCATTCCCTTGCCAGAAGAAGACAATGTCATCCACCGTGTAACCATCTGCAGGGAGGAAGGAGCACACAGGGCAGCTGAGCTGAGCTGGACCAGATGACACCTCCATTCGCACTAAGGTGGTCTGGAAAAGGATCCAAAAGAAAGCCCACACCAAGCCTAGCCTCTCCCTGCTGATGTACTTTCCTTCTTCAGCTGAGCTTGGCAGTACAGCCCCCAGGAGAAGGGGAAAAATTGGCCAGAACTGCCACTTCTGGCTAGAATTCAGGAGCAAAAGGTGAGGTGTGGCCCATCCAGCCTTGACTTGCACGATGTCATCTCCATGGCTGACATGACAGGGACTTGTGCACCAGAAGCCTCTGTCAAATGCACCAAACACAGCGTTTTGCTTTTCAAAAACTGCCTCCTTTTACCAGGAGGGGGAGACCACACAGTACAGACTGGTGGGACTGGGTAAACAGGGCAGCTCAGTATTAAAAATTCCCAGACAGAAAAAGGTCTACAGCAGCAGTTGAAAAGAAGTTTGAAGATCAGAGCACCTCCCTTTTCTAAGTACTCTCAGTCAAAATTCAGATCCAAGAAGTGAACAGAGTCTCTGAGGCTGGGGGCTGCTTTTACCGAGTGCTGGCTGAGAAGAGCAGTCATGAGAGAAGAGAGGAAGGAGAATCAGACTCAAATATTCACCCCTTATATTTCAGGGTAAAGGGTTTGTTCACTCAGCCAAGGGTACAGCTTTTTGGTTTAATCCCAAATGTGGCAGACAGGGCTGCGTGGGCTGGAAATGTGACCCCCAAGTGCTTTGGACTTGTGGGTAATGAGGCCCAGGGGATGAAACCATGAAACTCCTCACCCACCAGGGCGATGTTCACAGCCCTGCCCTTCCCTCATGGCAAGGATTCACCACAACTTGAAAATTAACTGTGCTCGTGTGTTTTGAAACCCTTTGGCTGTTGCTGCACAAGGGTGGCCTCAGATTCCAAGCAAAGCTTCACAGGGGCAGTAAGATATGGCCAGGCTTTGGTAGAGCTTGGGCCAAGAGCCTGGAGAGTGTGAGCCTCACCTGTGAACCTCACACAGCTCGAGCTCAGCACCTGCACTGCAGCACAGCAGCCTGGCTTAGCCACCCACCCTCAGCACAGGCAGCTGGCTGGCCATGCCAGGCTCACAGCCACTCAGGAGAGTGCCACCACACCCAGCACCTGGGCATCAGTGGCATCAGGGCAGGGAGGAGCTGTTGAATGTACCATGGAGGAGAAATCCTTCTCCCCTGCTTCACGGGCTGAGGGTTACCCCAGATCAGAGCTGGACCTTTGAGAACAGCATCATCCTGAAGCTGCTGAGTGGACAAAGGGCTCAGCAGCCCGGCCTGATCTCACAGCTGACCCTGCTTTGAGCTGGACTAGAGACACCCCGAGGTCTCTTCCCATATGGAATTATTTGATGACTGTGCAGTCTCCAAGCCCACATCCCGTGCTCTCAGTCATTACCGTGCTCATTCACGGGTGCTAAAATATAAACCAAATCTTCCAAATGCTATGCCACATCTGCTTCTGATGGAAATCAGATAAGCCAGGGTTCCACATCCTCCCCTAGCTGCTCCCAGAGTGGTAAAACCCTCACACCTTTGAGCCCACAGGGTTTCAGGACTCAGGCTGTTCTCCTCACACCCCAGCTTTGTTCACAGGCGCTGGAGTTTGCATCACTCAGCCCCAGGGCTGGAACCAGCAGGAAACATCCACATCCCCCCCACTCCTGCCGGTGGCTGATTCCAGCAGCTCCAACACCCTCCCAGCTCACAAACACTGAGTACATTTTCACATCTGAATTCATCTGGCTCTGACTCTCAGGCTCCCGTGATTGTTCCAAATTTCTCCAGGAGGTTCCTGAGCCCTTTCCCCCCAGCACTCCCCCTCTGCAGAGGTGCACCCAGCCTGTAAACAATTCCCCTCTCCACCTCCTTTGCAGTAAACAAACCACACTGAGCTATTGAGGTTTCTCACTGCACAACATCTGCTCCAGCCCTTGAGCCACTTTTCAGCATCTTCCGATTTCTCAGCCTCCTCCCTAAATTTTGGAACCCAAACATAGGCAGAGCCCCTTTCCCCATCTCAGTGACATGTTCAGAGCCCAATCAGTTCTGAGCTCTGACTCACGGCTCCCCTGGATTTATATAACAGAGCTTCAGCCCTTTCTGTCAGAGCCACAGAACCTCCAGCCGTGGTGCCTGGGGCTGCCACCCCTTCCTCACCTCCCTGTGTGGGTTCAGACCCTCGGGATGGCCCTGAAATCCTGCAAACAGCTCTGCATTTGGCTGTGTTCAAAGCCCTTCCGGATGGATTCAGATTGGGAAGGATTCAAATGCGCAGCGAGCAGAGCCCCGCACGCTGCTATCTTCATCATCCACAAATTTAACAGCAGTGACTTCAAATTTACTTCCTGATCAGCAATGAAAATGTCAAATTACAGTAACTAATTTTAGGAGATCTCACAGTTAACCAGTTCTTTTCCATTTATTCTGTGACCTGCTGGTGTTGGGTACCAATTTTTGTATTTTTATTTTTTTTTACTATGGCATTATGCAATATGAAATCGAGCATGTTTTTCATGAAGCCATTTTTTAAAAGTGTTTCTAAAGGGAAAGGTTGCTCAGTCTAAAAATAAATGCTTCGCTTTGATTTCTAGCTTTGAAGAGAAAACCAGATTTCCATTTTACTTCTAAAAAGTAAACGAACTTTCACAAAGACAAGTCATTTCCATCTGAAATATCGAAAAGTATTGATGTGACGTCTTGAAATGTCAGATTAGCAGCCTGTTTGCAGCCTGCCTCATCAGGTTTTTGTTGGCTCCTGGCACACAGATAGGCAGGGATGTACGTGGTAAGGGTTATTTTTGGGGTGGAGGGATGGGATCAACAGGCAGTGTTTATCTCCTACAGGTAAGAGCCCTGAGCTGCTGTGGGGCAGGGGACTCCATCTGCCTTCTGCTGCTGCCCAAACCCAGCACCTCTGCATCAGAAAAGGGCTTTTTCTCTGAGTTTTGGCTTGGTTTTGTTTTTTAAAATACCTTGGGTTTATAATCCAGCCCTAAAAGAACTGATGTTCCAGAGTCCTATGGAAGCAGAGAAAATGGAGCCCTGCAGATTTTGAATGTGCAAGTATGTAAAAGACAAAAGCTCTGAGGAAGGAAACAATTGGATCTCTTCATCTCGCCCTGGGTCTGAGGAATATTGTGAGGAAATGCAGCTTTGATGAACAAATTGGCTTGACATGACCCATTAAGAACAAAATCGCAACACGGGGAACTGTGGGTAATTCCCTGCCTTCTGTTTTCTTGGTTCTACTGTAAACTGTTCCCAGAACGCTGAGGAGCGGCAGAAATGACATCCTGGCATTGGTGCCTGCAGCAGGACCTCGTTTCCTTCCCATTACCCTGCACATCCCGGGACCGAGCACGGGTGGGATGGGGACGGCAGCTCCCAGCCGTGGGTGCTGCGGGAGCTCCCCGATGGAAGGAGGAATTCTCTGATTACCAGCCCGAGGCTGCAGCGGCACCGCCGGCAGCTCTGCTGCTCCGGACCAGCCCTGGAGGGACCCTGCAGAGCATTTGGATGAGGGAGAGCCGCACTTCCTCTGCCAGCACAGCTGGAAGAGGATTTCCGTGGCAGTCCGGGGAGCATCCAGGCGGGGAAGGACGGAGGGAGGGCTTGGGTGCCGCCTCCCACCCGGAGTGAGGACAGCTCCCCCGGGCTTCGTAAGGCTAAGGGACGCTTCCACCACCCTCCCGGGACTGATTTTAATGCCCAGCCTGCGCTAGAGCCCCGTTTTGCTGGGAATTTCCCCCATGGGTGAGGGAGCCTGGTGCTGTACCACCCCTGGGAGGCATCCCGTGGCCGGGGCGGGTGGCATCAGGTGGCACCGCGTGGCAGGGGATGTGCCCGAGGTGTACGCACAGCTCTCGATCTCCAGCGTGCAGTTCTGCTGGTCCAGTGGGTACCTCCGTAGGTCCATCATGCAGGCGGCCGTGGTGGTGATCCTGAAAGGGGGAGAAAGAAAAAAAAAATTAAAATAAATCAGTTGCGTCTGCTTTTTTCTTACCGAAAAAAAAAAAAAAAGGAGAAATGAAAGGCAGAAGAAGTGAAAGTCAGGCAGCATTTGGGGCCGCTGTTTCCCTGGAAACCAGGGAGATTCGGGGTGGGAGGTGTGCGGGGCGGGGGGCTGTGCGGCTCATCCCCAATGGCACGGCATGGCACAAACCCTCCGTGACTCACGTCAGCAA
>VZTZ01045089.1:217652-273334 GCA_013400955.1 Drymodes brunneopygia | reverse complement strand
GGAGAGAGAGGCTGCCAGTGTGGAACAGGGAGGCAGCAGACACGTGTCCGTGAGGCTGAGGATGGATTGATTCCATCACCCAGCACTGACCCACTGCTGACCACATCATCACCCCCCTTCCCTCACCAGTTGCCCCGAACCCCCTAATTACAGTCCCCCATCCCCGTGCCCCTCCATCTTACCCACTTTGGGCACTGCCAAACCCCAAAACCAAAACCCCAGAGCCCTCTGGCAGAGTCCTCCTGCTGCACGGCCCCGGTAACGGAGGCACTGGTGCACAAATGATTGCGTGGTCATCAAAGACACACAGGGTGTGTGTGGGTGTGTGTGCATCCCCAAAAAATAACTATGGGAAGAGGATGAGGGTGGGTGCTGCTTTGGGGGTGGTGCAGCACAGGGAGGACACAGAGCAGTGAGGTGCCCGTGCCGAGGTTCAGCTGAGGATGCCAGGAGGGGCTGTGTGTGTCACACATTGCACAGGAAGGAACACTGTCCATCCCTGGGATGGGGGATTTTGGGGTGGGGTGGATGAGGGCACGAGGCAGGGACAGAGTTAACTCCCCAGCATGGCAACACTGCCCTGGAGTTAACAGGCTGCCCCTGTCTCTCAAATCTATTGCTGCCCTCACCCTTCAATGCAGTCTTCTTCCCGTGCCATGGATGTGTGCAGAGTGCTGGAGAGGGGGGAGACATTGCTGCATTCTCCCCCTATTTTTTCAATTAACCATCTGGAAGGCATTAATCAAGCTACACATTTTTTACTATGCAGGCATAACCAGTGAACTGTTAACTAGAAAGCTTTATCTTCTGAGCCCTGTGGCCTGGGAGAAAGAAAAGAGAGGAAAAAAAGAAAAAAACAAGAAAGCAGGGAGGATGAGATGGCGAACGAGTGAAAGAGAAGGGAAAAAAAAAGTAAAAAACATCAATGGTAGAAAAAGAGACCAGAAAGGGGGAGAATATGGGGGAAGCTGGACATAAATTTGGAAATGGGGAGGAGGGGGGAAGAAGGTGGGGGGATAGAAGAAGGTGGAAGGGGGCTGCCCCAGTGGGGGTATTGGGGCAGGGGCTGTGGCAGGGCAGGCTGGCAGCCCCGCAGAGCTGCTGGCTCTTTAAGAAATCTCGTGTGCTAAATTTATCTTCTCTGCTGTCTGTGAAGTCTGTTTGTAGGAGATGAAGCCTTGAGGAGAGCCTTTGCCACTGCCTGCCGTGCTATAAATAGATCCAAAGAGACGAAGGGAATTTATATATATCCTCACTGGGTCTAGATACAACACTGCAACTGCCCTCTCCCCGAGCAGGGGGCCCAGGCGAGCTCTTAACCCTTTTATCTGTAATGCACTTGGGGTGGAGGAGAAAGCTCAGAGGGGGGAGAAGGACAACAGGACAGGAACCACTTAAAAAATCACCACCACGGCTTTGCCATAGCGTGGATTGATTTTACAGCCTCCCAGCTTGGCATGTCTAGGAGGGCAGTGAAGACACAATGCCAGCCCCACCCTAATCCTCCTGCACTGGGGAAAATGGGCACAGTGGCGGGTGGGGGCAAATTGAAAAGGGAGCTGCAACCTTGGCAGGAAAGGCCAAGGAGGGAGGTGCAGAGTCCGTGGTGGCCGGGCGCTGGGACCAAGGAGTGTGCACGGGGATGACTCATCCCCCTGTGCTGCACACAGCATCCACTCTCCGGATTATACTGCACCCCTGGGAAATCGCAGCCACAAATGCGCTCTCCTGTTTTCCCTAAAGTGTGAGATGCGAAAAATGTATTAAATGAAAATTTTCCACCCCATTTGTGGAGCCCCGCGGGCTGAAACCTTTGCACAGTGTCCATCCCAAAATCGCAGCCTGGCCGGCTGGGTTGGCTGCAGAAAGGACATCCAGGCTTCCGCCTGCTCTGCTCTGCTCTGAGAGGGACCCTCTCGCCAGGATTTGCTTGTCACCTGCAGTGCTGGTTGGAAATGCAGAGCGTGACACAGTGAGATATGGCTACCACACTCCATGCACCAAACCCTGCTCACGCTGGCAGCTGGCATAAATCCACAGCCACTCCAATGATTTTTGCAAGATCACACCAATTTGTATCAGCAAAGATTTACATCAGGGCAGAATTTAGCCCTGTTGATTGAAAAAGAAGGGACAGGTAGGACAGAAAGGAGAAAAACAAGATTAGGAGGACATTTGTTCTCAAAAAGCCAGATGATTTCTTTCTTTCCAATTAAAGGGCAGGTATATCCATACTGTGTAGCTCAGGATCTTCCAGAGATATCCCAGTTAGATGCAGATCCCAAACTGTGGGTGGGTCTTCACATGTAAACCTACTTGGGCAGGTGAAAATTGGAACCATGTCAGGTTTTGTTGTGGTTTTTGAGCAGAGGTGGCACAGCCATCCAAGCTGTGCCGGGCTGTGGCCGCCTGCTCACCCAGAGCGTGTCATCCACAATGCCTGGACAGCCCAGGGACACCAGCACCCCACGACCACCCAGATGTGGGGCCTGAAGTGGAACAAGATGCAAGAGGCAGCTGGTCTGGGGCACCAGGTCCAGCTCAGGTCCTGCCTCTGGCCTTCCCAAACCCTGATAGACCAACCCAGCTTGGGATAAAGCAAGTGATGTATCCCAGAGAGGATGGGGGTGTTTAATTCTTTAGACTTCAGATCTTACAAATTATCCTGGACACCAATTTCCCTTTGATACACCTTGCTTGAAGACTCAACCTTCACCTGCTCCTAGAGGAGCCAAGGAGAGTTTTCTCCAGCTCCTTTGGTGGCTGTGTACCAGGGGCAGGTGGGACTCGTGGAGGGATGAGAGGCTTCATGCACCTCTCACAGTCAAAAGGGAGCATAAGCAAAACTCAGTCACCCCAGTGACCTTTTAGGGTCTCAGCACCACCTCTGGTCCAGAAGGCCACAGCACCAACCTTTGCCTCATTCTTTCATAGGTATAAATGTATTACCTTGATGCACTCTGAGCTGTTGTGTGAAGAGATGGGCTTGCTTGGCACGTGGAAGACTGCATGGGGAGATGGATGGGGGACTGACACTCAGGAGCTCCTCTCTCAACAGGGTGGAGAGAAAATCAAGGTGGAAGGAAAGAAAAAGGTGGAAAAATGAGGAGAGGTGATGGCATGAGCACAGACAGGTAAGGCAGGAGTGCAGATGACAGAAGGGAGAGCACAGAGAACAGGACAGAGCAGTAGGGTAAGGGAAGAGAGAAGGGGGATCAGGGGATGCACGGTGTAAAGCAGCCTGGGGAGGAAGAGCCAGAGGAGAGTGAGAGGTTAAAAGAGGGAAAGCAGAGGAGCGGATACGCACTCTGTGAGCAGGGAGATGAGGAGACAGGGAACAAACCATCATCCTGTAAACAGCTCTAGACAGAGCACACTGCCTCCAGAAGATGCGAGCACAGTGAGAGGGAGCAGGGAGCGCGGGGACCAGAGGGAACGCCAGGGAAGGATGCCACCTTCCCCGTGGCGTTAGCATGAGGCGCTGGCGCCCGGCCAGCCCGCATCTTCTCCCTCCCCCTCCTCCTCTCCCGCTTTTCTACCCACCTCCCTCCCCTTTTAAATTCAGAAATTTGTGTGGTGTGAAATTTCATCTGCTTTGACGGCGATTCACAGAGACACTGCCCGTGGAGGGGAGCGGCTCTCCTGCGCCGCACGCTCAATGAAGCGTCCGGCGCCTTCCACAGCGAGCCCGGCCACCACCACCACCACCACCCTCCAGCTCCCCTTGCCTCCCTCAGACCCAGCCCACAGGCCTCTGGGTCAGCCCCTCACATTCATAGCCTTTACAGCTCCTTCCCCACAAAAAAACCAAAAGACACTCATGCCCTTGCTCCTGATGGTTTCTCCTGAGGTCTGCAGGCAGTTGTGCCATCCAAGTAGCCAAGGCCTCGCTGCCCTGCTACTCCACTGCACAGCTGGCAGGCAAGCACAGTTCATCTGGG
Organism: Drymodes brunneopygia; assembly: GCA_013400955.1. NCBI lineage: Eukaryota > Metazoa > Chordata > Aves > Passeriformes > Petroicidae > Drymodes > Drymodes brunneopygia. Next base: position 269,393 of record VZTZ01045089.1, on the reverse strand, counting down.
GGGAGACTGTGCTGTGGAGAAAGCACCACACATCTGACACAAAAAAACCCAAAAACCAAAAAAACAAACCGATAAAGGGAAAAAAAGGGACATGGATGAGATGTTGAGCAGCTCAGGCAGTCTGCAGGCTGATGGAGGTGCCCTTCTCTGCCAGCATCGAGTGGATCAAGCAGAAGCCAAAGCAACATGAATACCTCACTCTGGAGATGCCCTCATCCCCAGGAGAGCTAGAGACCCCCTCTAGAAAACTACCGTGGAGCTCTGAGTCACACAGGGCTAGTGGTGGGTGTCTGTTTGTTACAATCAGGAGAGCTCTGCCCTCTTGAAGCTTGTCTGGCCAAAGCAGATGCTGGCATGGGGAGGGTGGTGGAACCTCGACTGCTGCTCTGCACTGAGCCCAGGAGCAGCAGAGCAGGGCCCCAGCACAGCTGCAGCTCAAAAGGGAATGCTCAGGTTGCTGCAAACCATCAGTTCTCCACAAATATTTCAGTTCTCTGACATGAGCACCACCAGCCATTTCATTCCCACTCTGATCTTCCTCATCACTCTTTATTTATTAATGGCTTCTTCTGTCTTATTTAGAATGATTATATAAGTGCACAGGCATGGAGCAGCATAGAGCTCCAAGCTGCCATTAAACCCTGCTGTGGTCCAGTATCTCCTTTCCTCCTTACCCTGGTGCTGGTCACCTGTAGGGGAGCTCCTGCCCCAGAGAGATCTCCCTCTCCTGCAGGCTCTAGAAGCCCTCAGCCACCCCTTCATCCTCTGCATCATCTCCAGCGTGTTGGGAGAACTGAGCTCACCAGCCACAAGTGTGAGGGGTAAAAGATTACTTCCCCAAAATGTGGCCTGACTGCAAAAGGAGCAAGTCCAGGCTTTCCAAGGAGGATTGAGTGGGAGAGATGTGAAGACCATTACCTTTGAGACATTACTAAAGTGAGTGGGGGGCCTTTGCCTTGAAGCTCATCCTCACAAAATAAACTCCTGCATCATGTCTGTGTCTACCCCAGCAAATAAAAATGCCTGGCACTGGTTTCTGAGGCCAGTGAAAACTGGCATGGAATAGCCTTGGTCTACACTTCAATTCCTACCCCACAGAAAAGGGTCTGGCTGCATGCAGAAAGCAGAAAGCCTGTTGGGAATGGCCAGCAGCCTCTGCTGGGCTCTAACTGGGGAATGCCCAAGGGACTCTTTATGGGCACAGAGCAAAGCCAGGAAACAAACTGACTGTGGAGGACATGGATGTTCTGCATCCAGGAACATTCCCTGACACCTTTGGCTTGGAAAGGACACTGACTAAACTCAGTGGCTGAGAAGAGGAGGGGAACAGCACAAATCCCCCCTCACTGCCTTCCTAACTCCAGGGGAGACACAGCCAGCAAGCATCTCACCCTGTTCCCCAGTTATGGATGGAGTGCCATGATGCAGGGACTAGCACAAACACTCTCAGAGCCAAAGACAAACATTTAAGTTGCTGGTTGCAACTTTTTGGATTCTGGCTCTCCCGAGGAGCTGAAGATGCTCCTGTCCCCTCGGGATGCAGACTCCCAAAGCTCACGGCAGCTTGCAGCAATGAGGAGAAGGGATGGAAGCTCAGGTTCTGCAGGACTTATTCAGGCTCGCCCCATGGGGCAAGTTAGACTCCTACGGGAATTCTGGTGACTAAGAGTGGAAAGAGAGGCAAAATTACTGTTTTGCTAAACATGGGAATAAAATCGAGTTCTTATTCTGTACGTTCTCAAAGTCAGTCATAAAAACATGCTGGCAAATGTCACCTTCTGCCTGGCAGTAAGCACAAACTTCCAAGGGCCTGGAGGGATTTATAAACCCGTGGTGAATTTCGCCATTCTTTTAACACAGCCTGATCTTTCCAAACTCCTGGAGGTCATGACTGAACCAAGAGCAAGGCAAGGATATGGAATATTTTCCCCTTGTGTCAGTTTGCCTAAAAGTGACTCCATGAGCCTTGGCACAATCCTGCTAAGGTCACTCTGTTTCCAAAAGCATCTGTGCTTGCATAGGCATCCTTTGATAAATAACAGTGTGCACTGCACTCAGATGGGAGAGGAAAAAGGAAGCTTTTCTGAACTAGTACTCAGGGCACCACTCATCTTAACCAACCATTTTTCCACCCGGGGAGAGCACAAAGCTGAGCTGCCTTGACTGCCAGGTTTTGTTTTTCTGCCCCTTTATTCCATCCCGAATGTGCATTTGACCAGTTGCTAGCTGAGTAGGGGACAAGAGGGTGGTGGAACACCTTTAAAAAGGTTCTTTTGTTATAACTGGTGCAGATATCAGTGACCTGCACTTAACAGAGGTATCTCCCTTCAACAGCATCAGGCTGGCACAAGTTGCTTTAATAAAACAGCATAACTTAAACCTGTGGGAGGTGGCAAAGAACAGGCAAAGCCCAGGGACAGGCTTAAGAGAGGTGGCTGGGAGAGGATCAGCAGGAAGACAAAGAGGTGCTGCCAGGGTGAGCTGGGGGCTCAGGGCACACCAGCTGTCTTAGGAGACAGTGGATGCTCCTTGGCCTCTGCTCCTGCTAACGCCTAAGACTCGTAGGAGAGCTAGCACAGGCAGCAATTCCAGCCTGTTGGATGGTGCTTGGCTCTGTTCTAGCAACACTGAGGATGGAGGAGCAGCTCTGGCTTTGCTGCTTTGTCCTGTTTTAGTGAGCTCAAATTTCTTCCACAGCTTCTGAGATTATTGAGAAGTTTCATATTATTAAACTTTCTTCAAGTGTTTCTTGTTAAATCCATCATCCCAATTCTAGGAGGCAAAAATGCAGGATAGGATCTATCCTGACCCTCAACTGGGGAGCTGAGCTCTTAATTAAACCCTGACTTCCCTTCACCCACCTAACAAACTCTTCTCCAACCTCCACATCTTTGTGCTAAGGAGCTGTCCCAAGGCTGAGCCCTGAGGTGGGAGCAGGACAAGGCTTCAAGACCAGCTCCAAGGGGGTGGATGGATGGATACAAGTCCAACTTTTTGCACCCAAGCTGCCACGGGAGAGATTTCTGTTGCCCTTTCCTAACCTGTGAGGGAGCATGCAGAGCTCCCAGAGACAGGGTAGAGCCTGAATCATCACTCACATTTCCAGAGAAACCTCTCTCAGGGAAAGAAAGGGAAGCAAAAATAGTGGATTTCTTCCCTGCTGGCCTGTGAGATGGGAGAAGAAAATTGCTCAGTGGTCTCAGTACAGAAAAAAACTCCTCAGTGTTAAAAACTCCTGTCTTAACCCATCAGGCCAGATTCTCTGCAGAAAATCAACGAACACCTGCGGAGAAAACAAGGACATGGCTGCAGACAGCAGCTCCAAGTGAGACAGGAGCAGAGGAAACCTTTCCATTGGCTGGAGAGCTAAAGAACACCAGGCTGGGACCTGGGGAATCCAACACTGCCAGGGCTGGATCCTGATCAAGGGGCAGGCTGGGGATGGGGGCTATGGAAGAGCCCCCAGGAGGAGCCCCAGCCGTGGGGAGCAGGCAGGGCAGGCTCTGGGGTGGCATGGGGGGCTCTGACAGTGTCCCCAAGGCTGGATGGGCCATCAGGTGGGATGTTTGACACCACCCTGCCCTGCTCCACAGTGCCAGGTGAGCCAGAAGGGGTGTCCTGGTCTGGTCCCCGAGTGGGTCAGCAGTGAGAGGGCTGGAGTCCCCCAGGAGCAGCTGATGGGGGACAACTCGCCAGGGAGAGCAGAAATGAAGAGCTGCCACAGCAGATACCCGACATCTCTCAGCTGAAACCCGCACATCCTGCGGTGTTTGAAGCATGGCAATCCTCTCCCTCTTGCTCTAAGGGATTTTTACACCGATGAGAGGGTTCTGCCTCCCCAGGAGAGCATTCCCTGGGCTCGGAGCCGCACGGTGCCCTGGCACCTCTGCGTGCTCCCGCACTGACTCATCCCTCAAACACACCTCGTTCCATCACCGCGGCCAGGAATAAAATCCCCCACCTCACACATGCACACGTTCCCCAGCACCGCCCCCTCCCTCGCAGGAGGAGATCCCTCCTTCCCTCCGCGCAGGATTCAGCCTCCACCACCCCATTGCTCTGCAGTTTTCCAGTTGCTCAGTTTACACTGCCTGGGCTCCTCGCCAAGCCAGGCACGGTCCACGCCGCTCCCTGCCTGCTTCCCAACATCCCAGATCCCCCGCTAGCTCCGGGATGCAGCCTGGCCTCCTCAAATCACCTGTTTTCCCAAAAATCCAGCCCTGCCTCTAATTAGAACGAAATGAAACGGCTTCGAGATTTCCCTGAAGGATGTTTTAAAGCCGGTTTCAAACACAATTCCCCAATTACCATACGAGAATTTCAGCATTGTTACAGTGGTTGCTATTTTTAGGTCTCTGAAAACAGACAACAAAATGCTGGTGACATCAGCACTTGACAAGTGTCGACTTGTTTCACTACCAAATGGATGCTGGATGGTCTGGGAAAGGAAATAAAAACCCAGACCAATGTATAGTTTGAATGTGGGACAATGTAAAGCTTATTGAATATTGGGGCAGGGCTCCAGATAGTGTGTGCAGTTCCAGAGAAAGCCCTGGTAATTCTGTTACTCAAACATCAATAGTGGTTGTAAAGCAGCTCGAAAGAGTAGGGAAATATTGACCTAAGTGAAACATCAACGTTCTCTGAAATGGTTTTTCTTAAATGACAAAATTTCTCCCTAATTTTTTGTTTAAAATTTGATGAAACCAATGCAATTTCTGACCAAAAAAGAAATAATCCATTAGGTGGAAAATTATATTAAATTCAGCCAGTGCTATCCAGCTTTTCCTCACTGTTTTAGTCACCTCTCTCCGCCACCCAGCAGCTTTGTCTTTGTGGGTAGCACCTTCAAGCCTCCCTTTCTATTGCAGAATTTCCACATCATTTCAGCACTCCCCTGTTCCACGCCGTGGGTGAACATCCCTCCTGTGCTTCACAGGCTCTTCTCATTCCAGCAAGGTGTTCAGGGGCCAGGTGACACCTCCTGCATCCTCCCACCCCACCAGTGTTTGCAGAGGTGAGAGTACCCTCTGGGCTGGTCTGGGGCTCTGTTTGGCCTTTGGGATTTGTGCCATCTGGTAACTGGCTGGGGAAGGGGGTAGGGAACACCAGCCCTGCATCCCAGCATCACTGCTGCTGTTTATTCATTCCTTTTGTTGGAGACCTGGCAACCAGTTTTTAATCTGAGCCCGGTGGGAATTAATTTTGGAGTGAGCTTTTGTATCGAACGCTTCCCTGAGATGGGGCTGTGTTGCACTCCCTTCATCTGTTAATTTGCTAATTCCACCAAAAACAAGAGGAATGTGCTTTTCTGACGCTCAGCTTTCACAATGGATTGCAGGACTTCATTTACTCATGCAAACAGGTTATCTGGAGCCTGGTCTTGCTCTCTCTGAAGTCAGAAACAACTCATGACTTGGGTGTGCCTTAACTTGGACCCTGGGGTCTGGTCCAGGGATTGAGCCCGGTCCTGCTGGTCCCTGGAACACTTGCTGAAGGCAGAGGCCTGCCAGGATGTCATTCTTCCCTGCTCTCTGACATCAGAGCCTGCTGGAAAAAAATGACTGTTGTGCCACAAATAGCATGATTGAGTCACTTTGCTACAGGATCAGCTCAGGGGAGGGGGAAGCGACTGGCGAGAAGGTGGCGGGAGAGGAGCAGGGATGTGGGATCTCGCTCAGGGGAAGACAGGCAAACAAAGGAAGAGAAACAGGTATTGCCTCCTTTGGCCTCCTGCCATCAGGGCTACTCCATTTCATTAATTCTTCCACAAAATGCAAGACAAGAACAGGCTTCAGAACACAGGGTGAACATGCACTTCCCTTGCTGTTGGCAGGGCAAGCCTGGCTGCACAGAGAGGAAAGGAACTTTATATACAGGTGAATATTCAGGGACTGTTTTCTAGCTTGCTTACACCTGCTGTGTATTTTTGAGTAGCATCACCATTATTTACACCTGGAACGAAATGGACCTAGTACTCCTGTTTTCAGCAGAATTGCAAGTGCAGGAGTCAGTACAGAAAGAAACCCTAAAGAAATCCTTTTCCACACCACTGTGAGCAAAGCTGGAGGGACTTCAAGCACTCAGGGCATTTGGCTTGTACCCCCAGTGCTTTCAGCCCACCATTCTGACCTGAGGCACAGCTGGGGAGCAGGAGCTGCTGTTGCTCAGAGCTTCACTTTTGCAATTGCCATTTTCTCCAGGGGCAAGGGAGCAGCTTCCAGGAAAACCAGCCAAAAGTTCAACCAACACAGGCAGCTCTTACTGAGGCCCTGGAAATAGCGGGCAAACAGCTGTCATTTTCTTTCATTTGGCCTGGGTGCAATTTTCCTCCTCTCTCCCGTTTGCACAGGTCATTCCAGGGAGCTGGAACGGGAGGGGAAGAGAAGGGACAGTGCATGAGGAGCTGGCACAGTGTCCCAGCCTCAGCCAGCTCGAGTGCAAACCCTTCCACTGCCTGTCACCTGTGCTGCTGGGTTCACACTGCTCCTTCTTCGAGCTGACTAAATGGCAGCTGATAAAAATACACCAGCACTTGTACTTGTGCTGTGCAGGTGTGTGCAGAGATTGCCCACCAGCCTGGGGGAGGCTGCTCCATGCTCAGGTGGGCTGGCTCAGCAGCAGAGAGCAGCCTGAGCTCAGCAGCACTCTTTGCCCCCTCCTTCCTGAATTTATACTTCTACCCACCCCCAAGTCAAAACATCTTCTTGCCTGGCCTTCACTCCTGTTTCAATACAATGAGAAAACCTGGGGGAGTCAGCTGTGGGACTGCTGCAGTCTTTCTGGTGGGCCAGGAAAGCCAGCTCAGGGCTCTCTGACACTTTCAGCCAAACAACATCCCTGGCCCAAGGGAGAGAGATGGATGTACCTGTTTTGAGAAGGGAGAGGCTTAAAGGGTCATAACAACAGGGTTTGTTGCACCTTTTGCTGTCTCTGGGCCTGGAGCAGAATGCATTTATTAACTGAAAGTTAGAAACAGCACAGACATGAGCCCAGGGACCCCAGGCTGTCCCTCAGCACCAGCAGTGGCTGCTGCTCCTTTGGCTTTCCCAGGGCTCTGCTGCAGGGAGAGCACAGGGCACAACCACCCTGCTGCCCTGGCATGTTCTGGGCATCCTCCTGCTATGCCATGCCTACACCCAGCCCCACCCTCCCCAAAACAGCCCTGCTGCTCAGAGAGGTGGAAAATAACCTTACAAGTCACACCTTGCCACAGGACACAACACAGCACAAGAGCTGATACTGTAAATGGGAAGGGTGGGTGTGCCCTCTCTGAAGGGGAGAAGTCTTTCCTCCCCCTTTGCTGCACTGGGACATAAGCCCAGAGATGCTATCACAAATATTTATCAGGGAAGGTCAAAAGAGCCAACTGGGAATTTTGGTAATTGAAAAGGAAAAAAAGACCTGCAACAAAAATAAAAAACCCTCACCAAACAAACCCAACAACAACAAAGAACCCAAACAAAAAAAAATACTAGGAATAAAGTGAACAAATACAGGGTTGGAAAAACCGTTTCCTGGATTTCAGCTACAGCATCCTGTAGTGTTTTGCAGCTGCAAATTTGTCTTTTAGCCCTCCGCCTCTCTATTCAACTTTATTATCCACCCTGGCCCCTTCACATACCCAGGTAACACAGCAGGACCAACCTTTTCTCCCTCCACTTCATACAGGCCTTGGACTTGCCTATGTCAATTTGTTCCAGACACCACAAAAAATGTCCTCACTGAGGACCATTCTCCTACCAGATATCAATTTTCAAGCCTCAATCTCCAGAATTGTTCTAGTAAACAGACATTTTTTTTAACTGTACCCAGACCTATCTTGAACGCAAAAAAAAAAGAGTGAAGTGGTTTGATTCAAAGGCTACAGAAATTCAGCCTTTAGATACCAAAGTAACAAAGGCTCATCTCCATAGCCCAAACTTGCAGAAAATTATAAGCAACTGGAAATGAGTGTTTCAAATGGCAGTGTTATGCAACATGAATGACAGTGACCTGAAACGCCCAGAGCAGACTATTCCCCTCTCCAACATCCATCTATAGCAGCACAGGAAATGTTGGAGGCCTGAAAGAAACAGCCATTTCCAGCTTGGAGAAAGAACAGAGACACAAAACCATGTAGCACTTGAGCATCTTTTGGGTCTTTGCCTTACCAGAGTATTTTTGGAGATGGGAGAAATTTAAATGAGGTGTTGTTTTTGACAGAACCCATACAAGCAAACCCTTGGACTCACCTCAGGCCATACAGGACGGTCCCGTCAGGATGGAGCCGGATCATGCGGTTCTTCACCGTCACCCCGTGCAGAAAGGACTTCTTGTCGTTCAGGAAGTAGGTGTCAGGCAGCCACAGCTGGTCAGCCACCCTGTTGTCCAGGGTCAGGTTGAGAGGAAGGTCGTTGTAGGCCAGGCGTTTGTCCCGCCAGCTCTGCTGGAAGTACATGGTGATGGTGTAATCCTGGGGGAGAAACATCCAAACGTCAGCCTGGGGCCACTGCCAGCACCTCTCCGAATTCCTTGGCACCCAAATATTTGTGTCCACACCTACAACACTTGGGGTTTTTTGGGTTGGTTTTGGTTTTGGTTCTGTATGGTTTTGGGTTTTTTGGGGTTTTTTTTGAGGGATGTGTGCTGTCATTTGTTCTGTGAAAATAGGAGCAAACCCGGGTTTTACAGGGGACAAAATGCCATGAAATGAGTCCAATCAAGCAAAACTGCATGTCACTCCTGCTGTCCCAGCCTGCTGAGAGCTTGTCTGCGCCACTAGCAGCAGCTCAGGCTATGGGGACACCAAAGAGTGTCAACCAACAGTGGCAAAGACTGCCAGGGTTGTTCTCCCACTTTAATCACATCAATGTGATACAAACACCATCCACTCATGTCCCGGCACTGCTCGTTACCAACACCAATTTTGTTTTCAGCAGAAGCTGAAGCCATTCCCAAGGGCACAGGGAGAACCTCACCTCGAGGCCAAGGTTTCAAGGTGGAGCCAGGCCAGCCATGGCCAGCTCTCAGCACTTGCCTCATTATAGGAGCTCAGTTGGGAGGTCATAGTGGTTCTCAGGAAGGGACATGTGGGGAGGAAATCTGTCATCAGTGAAGCATGACCCACTGGTAAAGGGGCAGTTCCCTGAAAAATTCCCCATGGATTTGGACATCAGGAGGAATTCCTTCATGGAAAGGGTTGTTAAACATTGGAATGGAGAGCCTAGGGAGGCGGTGGGGTCCCCATCCCTGGAGGTGTCCAAGGAATGACTGGACATGGCACTCAGTGCCATGGTCTGGCTGACAATGCAGGGCTCAGTCACAGGTGGAACTCAATCTTGGAGGTCTTTCCCAGCCTAAATAATTCTGTGATTCCCAAACCATCCCCAGCCAGCACAATGCCATGCATATCTCCTGCTCCCCTCCTGTCCAATAGTGAAAAGTTGGCACTTCAAACTGCTACTAACACAAGAATTTTATAGAAGGGAGCATGAGCTGCTTGGTGGCTGTAGCTCTGCAGAAACCAAATCCATTGCTGGGGACATCCAGAGGCCTTGGATCAGCCTGTTCAGAGCACAGTATGGTGCTACAGAATAGAAGAACAGTTTCTTCTTCTCAGGTAAACAAACAGTACAAGAAGGACTCTTGTACACCAGTAAAGGAAACATTCTCAGGAAACATTCTCACAAAAGGTCCTAAATAGCCTGAGAGACAAGATTTTTGGGGTAAACCAGATAGCATTAAAATAACAGGATGTTGATTAGCAAGTGGGCACAAGTCCTGTTGACAGTGACATTACAGAGGTCAGAGATTTTCCCCAAGTCCTTAAATAAAAAGTATTTGTGCAAATGATCTGGAACAGGTGGGATCACAGACACACTGTCACTCCCCAGGCAGTACCTACAGTGCCACAGGAATCCTCTTGACCACGTGAATTTGCAGGATGAGCCTTTTCGCTCTGCAAATCCCAGCTCTGTGTGAGGGGCTGGTGAGGAGCTTGCTCATGCACCAACATCTGGGCTGAGCACTGAGGCATCTGCCTGCCTGTCTTCTCCCACAGACTTCATTCAAAGCCAGGTTTGATTAACACCTCTGAAAACAAGCTCAAATAATCCCCCATCACGGATAATGCCAGCTTTTGGGTGTCCAACTATGATTCAGAAATCCAGACCCACATGCAGATCTGAAAGGTCACAGAGTAAATCTGAGGTGTACACCAGATACAGAGCTATATCTGCCACTTTCTGTGCTGTCTTGAAAAGAACAAAGACACAGTGACAGCTTTCTGGGCAAGGAACTGTTTTGCCCTGCTTTTTAAAGGACTGTAAATTCCTGCCTCGGAAGCCTCACAGCCCATCTCTCAGAGGCACAAACATTCTGGTTTAGGTCAGGACCCTGCAAAGGTAGGTGCTGTCCCCAGAATCCCCCCCAGCTGCCTGGGGCTGCACTGCAGTGAGAGCACAAAGGAGAAGAGCACCCAAATTCGTGAAACCTCTCCCCCCTGTGGGTAACAGACTCATCCCCTGCCTGTGGGACACTTGGCTACAGGGGCATCCTTTCCATTCCCCCCTTTGAGAATTCCACCCGCACATCTTGGCGAGCTCCTTCACTGACCTGCATTTTCCAAATCCTTGACAGAGCCCTGCAACACCTCACCCCAAACCAGGCCACCCTGCTGTCACTGCAGGCTCCTGCCAGCCCTCAAGCAGCAGCAGGCAAGAGGTGTCACTGATCTCCAGAAGACAAAAAGGGCAAGCTGCTCACAAAGTGAACAATGCACTTTCTAAACACATCCTCTGTGCTCCCAGGACTGATGGGAGCAAACTCAGAGGGGTGCACAAAGAAAAGCCTATGCCCTGGCCATCAGCTAGATGATGTTCTTCAGGTGCACAGACCTTCCTGGGGAAGAAAAGCCAGGCCAGCCCAGGGCTGAGCTCTGCTCTTCAATCTTCCTGGGTGTCCTGACACAGCAGATTTCTTTGGGCAGCATCATGGAGGTGTTGAGCACTTGGTAACTGTGGTTCATGCAGTGCCTCAGGTTTCCCTTAGTCTCTCTCTCTGCTGATTCCTGTGCTCCACTTCTTGTTCTGCTGCTCTCATGGCATTGTTGAACAGCAGGCAGGATTTCTGGGCACAAGAAAGAGCAGGGCAGGTGTCCACCCCACAGAGGTCAGTCCTCCCTGGGAGGACAAGTGTCACTGACATAGGATGGGTAGAGAACCAAGCTATGGGGAAGAGGAATAGGGCAGGCACAGACCAGGGGCTGACATGGCCACAACAGCAAGTGAGAGGTGCAGAACCCAGAAGAGGAAGCAGTGAGCTTGCCTTCCCCTTCATCCCCCCTTTCCTGGTCAGGCAGTTATGAAGAGCCCAAGTGCCACCCTAACATCACATCCTGGCCAGGCTCCAGAGCGGCTGAGATCTTAATCACAGCCTTCCTTTCAGAGGCACACACAGCAATGGGCAAGGTGACATGGTTCTGCAGAGGCAGAATGGCCAGATGGAGCCAAGGCATGCAGTGGTTCATAGGTTCAGGAATCAGAAGTAATGAGCCTGATTTTCCTCCAAGTCTTGGATGATGATGCCTTTGTTGTGGGGTTTTATCTGTCACTGGGCTAATATGAGGCTTTCCCAAACCTCCCACTAATCCATGACACTCACAAGCCCGCTGATGCCACAGATATTGCACAAGCTGGGGTTCCCAGAACCATCAGCTGACAGAAAGTTGGCCAATGTAATGGGCTGAGTGAAGAACTTTGAATTCAAACACACCTGGAGCCCACACAGCCCTCTAGCTTTTCCTTCCACTGAAACACTTTGGTGGAACAACACAGCTGGATTTCCCTGCTGTCTGTGCAAGGGATAAATGAGGAGTTTTAGGGATTTTCCCTCTGCACACACACCCAGTAAGCAGCGTTCTCCATTGCTGCTGCTGGAGGAGCAAACAAGAGGTGCAGAAAAATCTGGATTTCCACTTGCCTCTAAATTGGCAGCCTGGACCCTCTCACCCTGCACCAGTGCAGCTCCAGCAGCAGCAAAAATGCTTCCAAAGGATGGATCCCACTGGGTCTTTGTTGAGGACCATGAAATGCTCAGGTTTGGCCGGGGTCTGGTTATGGCCATCACAGCTGGGGCAAGGATGGGGGAGCTTTGTGGGGAACTCCCAGCTCACCCTGATAAGTTTATCTGCTTGCACTGGGTTAGAAAGCAGGACCCAGCTGGAGGGAGCACACGTGTGCCAGGCCACCCTGTGCAACCTTCTGCTTCATCTGGTGCCTGCTGGAGGAGGAGAGACAAGGCTGGAAGAAGGGAGGTACCCCTCCTCATCAGAAACTCTGTGCAGGTTCCACTGCACTTTGGAAAGTGTTCAGCGTGAGCCTGGAATTCAGTTTTTAAATAAAACCAAAGGCTGGGACAAGGCAAAGGGGGCTTTTGAAGGGTGGGTATGACCAGAAATTGCACATTCCCACTTGTTCTCCCTTTTTCAATCCCAAGGAAAAGCAAGCTTTGCAAAGATATCTGCAAACTGGACTTTGCTGCCAAAGCTCAACTGGACATGTCAGGCTGCCCCTGCCCTGCCCAGCCCCCCACTGTGGGGGTCTGAAATGCCAGAATCAACAGCTCTGGCCAGAGGGATGCTGTTTCAGCCCCTAAAAAGGCTCACTGACCTAAAAAGCATGTGCCTCTTTGCTAAAAAAGCTCGTGTGCTTCAAAACAAGCCTCTTCTCCACCTCTGCCATCCCAGCATCCCTCGATTTGTCCCCAAAGTCTGGTGCCCAGCAAACCAAAAAGGCATAACAACTAGAGATGGACCAGTTAAAGGGTGCATTTTCAAAACTTGTCACCATGTGGATTATGTTTTCAGAATGCTTTTTCCCTGAGATTACTTTTTCTTGCATAGTGTCCTGGGATAATTTTGTAAGGATTCTTTGAAGAACCAGTATCAGGGCAGTATTGACAATGAATTTTGTCTGTCTTATAGTGGGAAATCTACCAAAAACCAGTTTTTTTTATGAGGTGCTGGGTAGAACATAGATTTGCAACCATTGAGAGTTCGACCTGATAATAGTAATTTCAATATGGAAGTAAAACTACCAAAAACTGGTGGGGTGTGGGGTTTTTGGTGGATGGGAGGTGCTTGTTTTAAATGTATTTATCTGCTTGTTTTAAATGTATTTATGTGCTTGTTTTTAATGCATTTATGTGTTTTCTAGCAGATGATGGAATAGATTGTCCAAGACAATGATACTTGTTAGAAATCCAGAAATCCATCAGCTCCAGCACCGCTCCCAGCCCTTTAATTCCCCGCAGCAGCATCCCTGAGCTGCCCTCACGTCCCAGCTGTGTGTGGGATGGCTCTGGGCAGCTCTGGCCCCTCCCGGAGCTCGGATGGCACCTGAGCCTGCTGGAAAGCTGGGCAGAGCTGAGCCCGGAGGGATCCCTGCACACGCCTGGCTCGCTGTGCTCCGCTGAGCAGCTCCATGCGAGCTGCCGGCCCCCGCGACGCCCCCGCTCCCAGGTGTGCCAAAGGTTTTCCAAAGGCTTTGCTCTCTTCCTCTCTCCTCCTGCGGGAGGCACCAAGGCAGAGGTGAGAGCTGGCAGGCACTCAGAGGTGCTCCCCTGTGAGCAGAGTTCACCCAGAGGGACACAGAAATACTGCAAAAGGAAGGGGAGATTACCTGGGGGGCCCCATGTGTTGGAATGATGGGGTGTCCTACCATCTGCTGAGGATAGGGATGCTAAAACCCATCTCCAGATCAGAGGATATGGATCATTGCTGCCTTTCCTGAAGCTCAGCAGAGACCCCAAAAGCAAAGGTGGTGTACACTGTGAGTGGCTGGAGTGTTGGCACGGCAGGGGCATGAATGGAGGAAGGTATTTCCTGCAGAGCCCCAGAGGCAACAAACGCAGCCAAGCATGGCCAGGGATTCCCCAGACTCTCCGAGGACAGGGCAGAGGAGTCTCAGGGAACAGCAGCTGAGGCACAGCAAGAAGGGAAATAAGCTGGCACTATTGCTATGAATTCAAGAATGAATCTCCACTGGCTCGTGTTCCAAACACCTTTATTAACATCTATCCTATAAGCTGCTCCTCATCCTGCGCCTCACTGAGCCCCTTCTGGGAGTGCAAACCTGGACTGGCCCTGGACCCCTCCCCTCCTGTGCTGGCTCTGTGCAGCCCAGGAGCAGAAATGAACCCGCTGCCACATGAGACCAAAGCTGCCTCTCGGAGAAGTGTCCCAGATTAAGATGCCAGATCTGAGCATAGGAACAAACACACTTGTGCAGAGAAATATAAAGCTTGAGGGGCCAAGGCAGTGAGAGGACTTGTGAATCCAGGGGAGGGATTATGAAACACAGGAGAGGAGTCTCTCCTGCTGTGGGGAGCACAGGCTGGTTGCTGCTGGAGCAGTGAGGGCAGGAGGAAGCTGAAGCTTGGAGGCAGCAGGAACTATCTGAACCCACCACAGCTCAGTGAGGACACAGGACAGTTGGTTGTGGGCCAGCCATGGCCACGGTGGGCAGGGATGTGCCCAGACCACCAAGGGACACAGCATTTCAGGGAGTCAGCTCAGAGTGGGGACCTGAACTTCCTTGTCTACAGAACAGCAAGGGGTGGAGCAGGAGCAGTTAAGGCACCATAGGGCATCACGTGTCCCTTTCTGTCATTGCAGTGAGAGCAGGGATACAAAATTAAGGAGCCCTTCTTCTCCTGCCATGTGTCACATGTCATGTGTCATGTCAGCATGCAGGACACAAACCTGGCCTGTGTCCCAAGTGGAGTTCTTACAAATGTGTTTGTGCTGCTTTTGGAGACACAGGTGAGCTGTGGCAGATCAAAAGGCTTTATGCAGTCATAGCCTGGCTCCAGGAGCAGGGAAGAGAATGGCAGGGAGGAAGAAGAAGTCAAAAAGGGGTTTTGTTGCAATACTTAATTCTGCAGCTATTTGAGACTTAAGGATCTCCTCACTCAGAGCTGGTACCTTCTCAATTGAAGATACTCAGTTTCTCTTATGAGAGCTTATCTTACTTCTCAGGACATTCAACCTTTGGCATCTGCAATCTCGTGGTGGTGAGTTCCACAGCTGAGTTCTTCACTGTATGCACAGCACTGTAAACAGGCACAAATCAGGTTTGCTCTGTTCCACCTCTCTGTAGTGCTTGTATCAAGCCAGTAAACAACAACAACCTTGTGCTCTCAGGCTCACAGGGGTCCCACCTCCTTTTAGACATTTCAGGGTTACTCATCAGAGCACAAATAACTCCAAACACTCTCACAAGTAGTTGAGAGGCTCTGATAGAGGCAGGAGGCAGCAAGGAGAGAAATGTTACATGGGTTAAGCATAGAGCAGAGCTGTAGGATGGCAGAGTCTGATGTTCAGCAATGAGTTGTTGCACAAGAATAGACTGAAGGCAAGGTAATGGAAATTAATTTCCACACAGCCTGTGCAATTAGATGTTACAAAAGCATGAAGTCAGGAGCATAAGAGTATTTTGGAAGGTCTAAGCATTAATATGGAAAAGAAATTCAGGTTGTTACAGAAAGGAACTCACAGGAAAGAAGAGCTCAAGGATGCTATGAGCCTGTTGCTGCAAGGCTTCATCTTCCAACTGCTTCCATATTTGAACAGAACTCGCAGGCAGCTGCTCCCAAACCCCCAGCACAGCTCCTCAGAGACACAGGTCATGGGCAGGCTGGGTCAGATAATTTTCCTTCATGCTGTGACCCAGAGAACCCTCAGCACTGAGCTAGTCCAGAGGCAGAAGTGTGCACGCTCATTAGGGGCTCCACTAGACTCAGACACCAGCACCAGAAATTGAAAGAATAATGTGTGTGGAGAGCTCAAATATTTGCTCAGAATACAGCAATTCTGGCAACACAGATATTGCCTGTGCCTGGTCCATTTTTGTGGATGACAAATGAGTTGGATACCTTTCAGTGGGGCTTTGAAAGTGAAGGTGACTGTTCCAGGCTGCTACTGGAGGCTGTTTCACCAAGCACTTGTAAGGTATTGGGAACAATAACTTTTCTGCAGGGGAGAGAGTGCACTGCTCTTCTGCTGCTGCAGGACTCTGGGCATGAGGGATAAAGGAGGTTTTGCAACTCACCTCCAGCTCTGGCTGTACCACTTGACTTTTTCCCTCCTGCCT
The DNA here is from genome assembly GCA_013400955.1 of Drymodes brunneopygia. NCBI lineage: Eukaryota > Metazoa > Chordata > Aves > Passeriformes > Petroicidae > Drymodes > Drymodes brunneopygia. The sequence goes on along the minus strand of VZTZ01045089.1, from coordinate 253,260 downwards.
TTGATAAAGAATCTCTTTTTGGAGAAGCAACCAAATAGAAGTCCTTCCCTATATAAGCAAATGACATATGGTCTCCTTGTCCAAGATCACAAAAGAACATTAGGAAAGCCAAGATGCTCCAGAAAGAGGGAGAAAAATGGAACATCTGACTTAGTAAAAACCAAGCTGCCACTGCCAGAGACTAAAGAACAGTTTGCTGGCTTCAACTTCTTTGATGATTAAACACCAGCTCCTGTTCCCGTCATTCTTGGGAAAGAAATTAAAGGACAAAGAAATCCTCAAGTATGTTTCATTTGAAGGAGGGGACAGGAGAAATAAGAGGAATTGTTTTGAAGGGGAGAAGACAGGATCTGCCTGCAGTCAGCTGTGAGGAATTGGAGCAGTGTAAAATGTACAGGAATATACAGAAAGGACAGAGCACAATGGCCACGGCCCTTCCTCAGCAAGCTCATCTAAGAAAACCACTTCTCCCTCACAGGGGACTGTCCATCTCCACATGGATGAATCAAGGCATCCCAGACCTCAACGAGCACAGTTACCTGCCATAAGTAAATACCTGCCAGCCTTTTCCAGCCCTGAGACAGCACAGAGCCTCACCTTTGCTCGAGGTAGGAGGCAGCAGCTCTTGTACTTACTGTACTTTCCATGGGGACAGCATCCTGCCAAAATGCTGCTTTTAATTTCTGTTTTGGTGCAAGTGCCAGTGCCCGGCTTACAAGTCTGAAGTTCTGCATGACAGCTGTTATACATAAAGTGACAAATACTTCAAATACCGCCCCTTCTCCTGACACTTCAGCTTAGCAGGCAGGAAAGACACCATCCTTTTCCACCTTCCTTCTTTTTGAATAGCCAGTATCAGCACTGACTTGGGAATCAGGAACAGCACTCTTGCAGCAGTGCAAGGAAGGGTTGGCTTCTAGGATATGCTCCCTGCCCTTCTGTGCTGCAGGTCTGTGTGCTCTTGAACTCATTTTCTTCAGAACCTGAGAAGTACTTTGCACAGATACGTTCCCCTCACTAATCTGATCTACTTTTGTAGTAATTTGCATGTGTTTAATTGCTGAATGCATGACCAGAAACTGGGGCAGGTGTCGGCAATATCCTCACCAAGTCAGGGTGTGCGGGGAAAGTGTGGCTTTGTTGCCCTATTTTTCTCCTGCCTGGCCCCGTCCCTGCAGCACCTGGAATGGTGCTGGCCCTGCAGGTGTCAGCTAGAGGACATGGCTGGGTCCTGAGCCAAAGGGATCTGCTGTGACAAAGCCTTCAGAGTCCTGAGCCTGTAGCTCAGTGCCCTGTCTGAGCAGGAGGCAGCACCGTGTGGCACCTGTGGAACAGCCCCAGTCCTGCTGGAAGCAGAGGTCAAGAGGAAAGAGCCAGAGCTGATGGGCACAGGGATGAGCATCACCTGCTCTGTGAGCACAGGCAAAACAGCAACCTCGCTCAGGGTTACAGGCAGCAATCCCAAAATCACCACCTGCAGCACATCTTCCTCAGGCAAGTGCTTCAGAAACACCGCCAGGCGCTTTCTATCCTCGAGCCATGAAATCTGTGAGCTGATGAACACCATTCCTGCTGGGCTGCTCTCCTCACTCTGTCGGCCCAGGTGCCAAACCCAGAGCCTTTTCTACCCCCAACTGTCCCGTTTCTGCACCCCCAGTTTTCCCATTTCTGCACCCCCAATTGTCCAATTCCTGCAGCCCCAATTGTCCCATTCCTGCACCCCCCATTGTCTTCTTTCTGCACACTAACCTGGCTTGCTCTCAAAACCCACCACAGCCTGAGGTATTGTCCTTTCCTGGAGTAGCCAGTTAATGAGGACACATTTTTGTTTCCTGTAGCTTGCCATGGCAAACCAGCACAGAAAGGCAAGCTTTGGCCAGACACCTACCTAAGGGCAGAGAAACAAGGCCACACATAAAGTTTGGGAAAGACAGTAAATTAATTTGACCATTTTTGGGGCAGAAAGGGATGATGTGACACAATCTTCTAGTCCTAGATGGGCTGGGAACTGACAGGGAGCTCACATTTATGTTTTGCTAGAGCATCAGATGTCTCCAAATGGCTGCTCCAAGCCTTCCCAGATCCCTTCTCTCCCTTGCCATATTTACTCAAGGCAAAATCTTCACTTAGCCCCTTTTGTTAACTCTCTTAACCTCTCCCTAGGTGTGCAGAAGGCCCCCCATTCCTGCAAGGTGGGACACAACACCATTAATGCCCTGTCTCTGTGGAGTCCCAGAGAAGAATCATGACCAGGCACTGCAGAGCTGGGAAAGGGAGTCCAACGACTTGCTTTTATTTCAAGATCCTTTTTTTGGTGTGAAGTGCTTGGTGATTGAAAACAGACTATGCTGAGCCACCATAGAATACCCTGGTGCTTTCCAAGGCCATCTTGAGCTTCCACTGCTGGCCTGCACTAACCCAGCCTCTACCCCACAGTGCTGGGGCCTGAATCCCACCTCTCTCCTCCCCTCTCCCACCCAGCTTCTCCCACCTCCCCTTTCCTCACCTTCCTGGCACTGCCCTTTCTGCCCTACAGCCTGTGCTACCCGTGTCCTCCTGTATTAGATACTGGCATATCTAATATACAGCCAAGAAAGCTCAAAAGTGCTTTTAATAATCACTTTGTATTTAATTAAACATGCGACAACCAGCCTGTTAGAGTAAATTAAATCTGAGTGAGACGTTTGAACAGTGACTAGTGAAGATATCAGTTTCCAAAGCTCTCAGAAGGATGAGGAAGAAAACTGGATTATTTCAAGGGAAAGTTGGTGCTGGAAGATGAGTGATGCTTCCTAAACCTTTCCCCCACATCTCTGGGCAAGAGCTAAGTGTGTAAGCACAGAAATTATTTTTTCTTCCCCGAGGAAAAAAAATTAGACAGAGTTTGTAATTCCCTGTGCTGTCAAGACCTCCAGTGCAGTTTGGGGCTGCAGAGGTAGGAATTCATGTTATAAATAAAACAATACTATTACTTTACACAGCAAAATAAAATGCTGTATATCCAGCTCTGTGCGTTGAAACCACGAGACTCTGCAACAATATCAAGGCACTCAGGGCTTTCAAGACATTGTTTTAACTTAGGGAAGGAAGGTTTCCTGTTTCAGGTTCTGAAAATTGCCAGAAAGATGTCATTTCCCAGGAGTCAGCCAGAGGCAAACAAATCCTTTAAATCATTTAAGACAACTAGCATCTCCTGGGTGAAACTATCACCTCAACTAGGCTGGCACAGATTGGCTTGACCAAAAGCTTGGACTGGTGTTTGTTTCCTGTAGAAAGCAAAGTTTGACCACGTAGGAAGGATGAAGTAGATGGTGAAGAGCAGAACATATTTCTGGCAGGGGGTTCAGTTAGGCCAGGCCTGGTCTCAGCACAGAGGATGGCACCCCTGAGGATGGAAAAACAAAGCCTGCTTTTCAGCAGGCCCAAGCAAAGTGGCTGCAAACCATTTCACCTGCAAACCCTCAGATTCCTGCACCCAGAGACCCAGTTGTACATCTGGGGTGACTTTCTGCACAGCTGTGTCTGTGACCCCTGAGGTGAGAAGGTGTTAGAGAAAAGGGCCAGCAATCAGCTTTATCAGCTTTAGTGCACACAGAGCACTGCCCAGCCATGCTGGGACAGCAAGAAAGGACAGGGGTACCAACACATCTATTCTAGGAAAGATTTCTACTGTCAAGGTTACTGAAAGTAGCAGTCATGATGGATTGATGATGGGTTCCTCCTCCTCCACCCATGGGTTAGTCTGCCCATGGTTATTCCAGGCTCAAGCCAAGGGAGCCAGCCCAGGCTGAGGCCAGCAGCAGTGCCCACCACATGGACTCTGCTGCCCCTGTCCCACTTCATCCATCCCAATCCTGCCTGCAGGATCACAGCCCTGATGGGTGGGTGCTGCTAACACTGGCAACAGCACTCACACTGCAGCTGTACCCAACACTCCTGATTCTGCTGAACAAGTCAAACTTATTACAGGATGCATGAAGAAAAAAAAAAAAAAAGAGGTTTCAGCAGGCTGTGGAGGTCCACAAGCAGAGCAGACTTTGACTTCAGAGCCAACTGGATGGGGAGAACAAGCTGCAGTCCCTGTCCATGCTGAGTGAGTGCTCGCTGCAGCACCAGGACCAACAGTCCTGGAGCCAAGGAGCTCTATTTGCAGAGCTGGCAGGGAGCCCATGTGAGCTCAGTAAATAAAGTACCCAGATAATAAAAATACCCAAAAGCACTGTTTAATTTTTTTTTTCTGAGGGATCTGATACAGAGAGAAGCATAGGGCAAAGCCATCCCTCCAGAAGAGTGGAACAGACAGAACCTGAAAGGTCTGATGGCTCACAGCTGGTCCAGCTAAATACCTGACACCCATTTTGGGGGTAACAGCTGGAATTCAGGATAACAAGACTCAGACAGGAGCTTCTGTATTGTAAAACCTTGAGTCCCCTGTGATCCTCACTACAAACCCTTGGTGGATAAAAGGGTCAATGCTTTGTGCATCAGTGACCTAGGAAAGCATCAAAGGAGGTGCTCAGGGACATAGAAGCCACAGGCTGCCCTCCCCTGCAGTCCCACTGGAGTTACAGGAGACACTGGGGTTGCAGGGTGCTGCAGAGGGAAAAGGAGATGAGATCCAACCTGTAAAGAGTGAGTATGTTTTGGGTGTGCTTTCCTCTTCCCCAGAGCCTCAGGTGGGAGCTTAGCACAGCCTGGAAAATGCAGCAAGGATGTCTGAGGTGGCATGCACAGCCTGGTGACCCACCACACCCTGGCACAGGCAGCGGGACACCAGCTGGGCACACCTGGCAAGCAGTGACGTGGGAGAGGCCAGTGCATCTTGCCTTTTACTCTCTCCTCTGCCATTTCTTTCTGGCTGGGGCTGGCTTGAGATTCTGCTTGTGCCAGGGCAGCAGGAACTAGCCACAGCTCATCCCATGTGCCTGCATGCCCTCCTTCCCCAAAATGACCCCTTCATCTGACTAGAGGACCTTTCTGGATCTCCAAACAGCTCAGCAGATCCTCTTCCTTCCACCATCCCTTTTCCTTGAATGTTCCTTTTTCTCTGTAGCCTAGCAACTCAGCACAGACTCAGAATATTAACAGCTCCTGTCCCCACACACGATCTTCTCCAGAGGCCTGAAAAATGTGATAGCAGAGAGGCTGAGAGGGGTAGGAGCAAACATGAGAGATGTGGGGAGCGTGCAGGGAGCCTCTCCCAGCATTCAGAAACAGCAGAGCCATTCAGCTGTCGGATCTGCCACCTTCACTTAACATGTACATAACATATAGAGCTATTTATAGCCCCCTTTATTTACATATTCAAATAGCAGCACGACACGCAAGCACTCGTATTTGGATTTAGGTTCTATATTGAGGTACTGGCATTCTTGCACAAATTCATTCTCTGTTGCTGGGTGCTTTAAATGTATATATGACAGGATGTCAGAAGGTCAGAGTCTCAAGGTCTGATTTGGTTTTCAATCAAATCAGATGAAGCTTTCACTTGGGGGGGAAAGCTACTTTGGCATTCTGCAGTAATCCTCTCCAATGCTTCAACATTGCTATTGAAACAGGTGGCAGTTTGGAATATTGCTCTCAAATACTGGCAGCTTTTTAATACATATATATAAAATATATATATAGGCTGTGGGAGTTTTGCCCATGTAAAAACATGAATAAAAATTTAAGCAGGGGGGAGGAAAAACAAAGTATCCCAGGCAGTTTTCTGTGGTAGGAATTCTAACTACTACAGGAATGCTGGGGTGCAAGCTGAAGTGGTTCATACCAGCACCATACAACACTGACATGCTCAGAGCTAAAGATAACTCGGCTGATGGAGGAACAGATGGAGCACTGCAATGCACAGCCCTGTTCAGCTGAAAGCATGCTGCAAACCATCCAGCCACAGCCTCTCCTCCTCCCCAACACGACTCCTCTCCTGGCGTGGGGTGGAGTCACCTCCCAAGTGCACGGTGAACTCGGCGTTTTCTGGGAGTGCACCGAAACGGCCCCGTTTGGGAAACTGCCTAGTGAGCAGAACAGGTGAACTCTGGTGCTGAGCACTGGGGCAGGGTTGGCTCAGCCCTCCTGAGGCTTGAACTCGTCCTGGAGGACTCGCAGAGCTGCTCCTCAGGGAGAGCAGCACCGTGGAAAGATGCACAGTGGGGGATCACTCATGACGAGCACTGCTTTATTGACCTGTTTTATTCATGCTGCAAACCCCAAGTGCTGGGTTAGGAATCGGCCAGTTCACCCCCTAGCTTTCCCAGAAGCCAGAATTTCCAATTTTGCAGATGAAGAGCATTCTGCAAACTCTCCCACTAAAATATCAGGTGAATGCTGAAAGATCCCCAGGAAGAAACAAGCAGGGTAGAATGGAAAGCTTCAGGGGCAAGAGAGTCATTCCTTTGTCCAGCAGTTCAGTCTTTCCTCAACTGGGAGCTTGCTCCAGCAAGGTTCCCACAGTTCACCTCCTACTTATGGCAAAACCATGCCATTTGGCCAACAAAATATTCATTCAAGGTCATCATTAATGTTGAAACAGTCAGAACCCATCAGCACAAGCACGGGGGAAGAAATGGGGGAAGGAATTTGGGGAAGCAATGGAGCTGTCCCCTCACACGAGGACAGCCTCGGGCTGTCTGGTGGCAGCACTGCTGCTCCCTGCTCCACAGGCACCGAGTCCTTGAGACCTCTGTCTCCCAAGGAATTCCTGGGGCTTTGTGCAGATCCAGCTTCCAGCTGGCCATGGCATTTGGAGAGACTGCACGGTGATCTTTGGCTTGTTACTTAGCAACTGGACTCTAAGTAGTAGTGAATTTACTGGGCTGTCACTGCAGTGGAAGCAATACCAGGAGCAAGGGCATGGGGAGAGTTTTGTCACGGGAATGGGATAACTTGTGAAGTATTATGGAAGGCAGGCGAGATTTTTCCCTTCTACAAGTTGCCATAAATGCAGTAAATATTGACATATGAGTCACACTGACCTATTTTCTAGCCTTTAAGCCGGGACAATCTCTTTGCAACTGATTTCAGAAGCAATGAACAGGGAGCACTTCAGGACCCTTTACGAGTTCACTTTATTCTTGACTATTTTATACGACCCTTTTGGAAAAACCATCCCCCTCTTTCAGGCAGACAGAGACCACTCCTTGGTTAAACTTGAGCACCCAATCCCCCACCACCACCCTGCAGAGCACCCCTGAGGCCAGGTGCTTCACCAGTCCTCACACACTACTTCAGTCCAAGGGATCTTTCAGCACAACCAGTGGGGATTCTGTTAAAGGAAGGCATCCTGAGATATGAGCAGGTATCCACATCCGATCCATAACATTTTAGGCAGTATCAGTGCTGGTGAAAGTCACCCTAAGCCTCAGCACACACAGAATATCACTGCTGCAATGATAAAAAAAATCCTAACCACCAATCCAATGATGGCAGGTGAGGTGGGTCACTGACACCAGCTTTGCAAAGGTGTTTTCTGGAGCTCAGTGGATTTCTGCTCTTGCCCTCTCTCCAGATGAGCCACAGAGCAGGCATTTGTGCCTCCTGCATGCAAACAAGAGCATCTCAAAGCTGCCAAGTCCAGAGTGCTTTGGAGGTGCTCTCCACCCTGCCACAGCCATCTTTTATTCCTCCAAACATCTCTCCAGCAGCAGGAAAGAGCATCAGCATGCTGCTGCTTTCCCTCAGCCAGCCAAGTGCTCGTGTGTCTCCCATTTCCTCCTGCTGGAGAAGCAAAGTGAGCAGGTCCCCAGGGTGACTGTGTGACTGATGGCAGTGTGCACATGGACCTTTGCCTCCCCTGGAACTCTCCCCTTCAGGAAAAGGCTGTTTCATGAGTACAGAGCCAGCACTGTTTGATTTCCCAGGCATGCCATGCTCTGCAGCCCCACACACCAGGAGCTGAAGGGACGAGAGCTGCGTGAGCCCAGCTGTGCTGAGGCACCACTAGGCACAGGCCCTTGCCAGCCTGGAGAAACCTTTCATCCCAGCTGCCTGTTGCAATATTCTGGTTTAGATCACAGCACACAGAAGCCCCCTGTGCATAAAAAAAGCACATAACCCCCACCTGCCCATGCCTGCAGGGATATCTCATCCCAAGGCAGAGCTCTACCAACCTTACCATGAGCAGATCAAGACTCCCAGAATCATTAAGGTTGGAAAAGACCTCCAAGGTCAGCAAGTCCAGCCTTTGACCAAATACCCCCATGGCCACCAAACCACATCACAAACTGCCAGGTCTGCTCGGTTTTTGAGCAGTGCCAGGCATGGTGACTTTCCACTTCTCTGGGGAGCCTGTTCAAATTATTAACCACTCATTCAGTCAAGAAATTTTCCCTGATCTCCAACATGAATCCCTTCTGAATCCTTTCCCACCACCAAGGTCTCACAGCACCCTCTGTTACCTACAACACTTCCACCCCAGGAGCCTCCAGCAATCCATCAGGACTGTATCCCCTGCAGCACCATGACAGAGCACCATCTGCAGCTCAGCACCAACACTGCCTCCCAGTTTTCCCACATTTTGGCAGTCCTACATATTCAGCAGCCTTGAATACCAAGATGTAATGTATACACACACACAGAGTTTAGATACCACAGTGTCACAGGGCTGGGGATACCCAAGGCTACAGAGAAACATTTGCAGCACTGGAGTGTCATGTCATACTTGTATCTCACAGCATGTAACTCCAGAAAACTCTGACTGTAGGATCTAAATGCTTTAACCTTTGCTTTTTAAAAAACATTTGGATACCCAAGGACATAGAGGCTGACTGAGAAGTATTTGCGTGTCTTTCTCCATTGAAAAGAAACAGCAACAAAACAGAACGTTTTCAATTAAGAATAAGGAAAACATTGATACATTTGAAGAGAATAGACGGTGCTAAAAGGCAAAGCATAATAGTAGAACTTTCTTTTTCAAAATCTTCTTTTTTTTAAAGCTCAGGACACCTACAACAATGGAAAATCCTTTTCAAGGGCACATTGCAGCAAAGTTGTGTTTGTCCAGTATTGCAGGTATACATATATATTCCAGTGAAAACAGAACTGCAAAGCCTGCTCAGGACAGATTCCACCACAAATTCTGTTTCAAGCACATCCAAAAGATGGAAAATCTGATATAGTGAGAAGAGTGATGCCCCACTGATGATGGCATAACAGGTTGTAGGATGAACTGTCCAGGTCAACAACACCCTTACACAAAACCTGGTCCCTTCATTTTGGGTTAAAAGCCAACTTAAAACCCTTGCAGCTCATGGTTGCCTTGAGACATGATTTACATCTCTCTTGGACAGGGAAATCTGCCAAACCAGACAGCTTGTTTTTCAAGCAAGCTTCAAGAAGTTGGGAAATAAGAGCCACGATGCTTCCTGCCATAACCTCCAAGAGATGCAGAGCAGCGTGCCAGCGCCAGAGCAGTCACTCCAGCAAGGCACAGCCTGGCAGCAGGGGACAATGAGGCATTGGAAGAGAAGCTGTGGCTGCCCCTGGATCCCTGGCAGTGCCCAAGGCCAGGCTGGATGGGGCATGGAACAACCTGGGACAGTGGAAGTTGCCCCGGTTTGGAATGAGATGAGCTTAAATCCCTTCCAACCCAGACCATTCTGTGATTCTCTGCAGCAAAGCATCAAGGTCAGCTTTGCCAAGCATCCTGCCCTGACCCCAAACCCATCCCCACTGCAGACTGTCCCCCAGCAAAAGGAATTGGCAATCCCACAGGCTCCTTTCACTCCCCTATTCCTGCAAACGTCTCTATCTGGAAGCCTTGTTTCTTACCCTAGCCCTCTGCAACAATCCTCTTGTAACTTTTCAACTTGTCACCAGGTTTATAAAACTTTAAAGCTGGTGCTATAACAAACTGAAATGATGTTATTGCAGATGTAGGAGAGCATCTTGGGATGAATAAATTATAGGAGGCACAAAGAAATCATGACTACAATGGCTGGATGCTCCGAGCTGTCTGCGGTGTGCAGACACAGGAGGGAGCAGGTTTAGGACTGCGCAGATCACAGGGCAGGAAAATTGAAGCGTTATGAAGGGTAACCTCCTCTTATTTCAAATGCATACAAAACTTCTGGTAGTTTTCCTCATTGAAATAGTTCATTAATACTTCAAGGGAGTCTGAACTGTCTGGTGCTAGAAAAATATGTCCCCAGAGAGGGAAAAGACTACATTGAAAGGATTAGTCCTTGTCTAGTCCCACCATGCAGAAATACAGCACAGCCTGAACAGGCCAGTCCTCAGCTGGCTGCTGAAAGGACATCCAGCAGTAGGGGAAGACTTCCAGCTCTTCCAGAAGTCCCTGCTACTGGGCACCATCAGAATTGCCCCACCAGGGCAAGCTGGCTGAACCAGACCCTTCAGGTGAGTGACCCTGGGCAGCATTCAGGCCACCTAGATAAGGACAGACACCCACAGGCTGCTCCAGCTGAGTGTGAGGTGAGCTCCACACCACCAGAGATGGTGCTCAGAAACGCTGCTGGACTCCTCAGTGACCTGGTACCACAGCAAGAGATCTGAACATGCCACTGTCCCAGTGCCCCTGCACACCAACAAGAGTCCATAACCACCTGCAGGTTGTTCCCTGCTCACTGCGACTCAAGCACCTGCAGCCAAAAGGCATTTCCCAGGTCACCTCAAAGGAGATGGGCTGGGTGGGTTATCCAGGAGATCCCATCCTTCTGTCCTTTATGGGTCACCTGAGCTGCTCAGCAGCAGCATGAAGACATTCCTCCTCCCAGCCTGCCTTCAAATCCCCGACTTGCAAATTTGCACGGGAGATGAAAAGACTCCAGCGAGGCCTTTCATCTTCATGGATCAGCACCTCCCAGAGGGTCTGCCACTCAGATGTGCCCTCCCCAATACCTGTTTGGCCTGGCCCTGGCATCCTTCCCCAGACATTGCAATTGATGTCACTGATCTGGGCTCAGCAAATAATCCTTCTAATCACTGACAGGAACAGAGGCTGCAGCTCAGCTTTGCTCAGCCATGCTGAGGGGGGTACACAGCAAGAAAGCATCACTCTGGGAAGTGAGCTTGGAAAGATGGTTGGCCACACACAGGCAGCAGCTGCCATGAACCAGGAGGAGATGTTTTTTAAAATAAGGGCTGCAGTTTTGGTATCTCATCACCAGGAGATGGTTACCACTGTACCTATGAACACCCTGCAGTCTGGCATGGCACAGGATCTGGGAATGGCCCTCAGGGAGGTGGAGGTGCCTCAGCTTTGGGTGTCAGAGCCCACATGGCATCGACAGGCAGCTGGAAAGCATTCTGTGTGTCACAGAGTCTGGGAACATCCAGCGTAAATACATGACTGTGAGGCCTTTCCAGAGAGCCCTGTGTCCTCCAGGACTGGAATGTCTCCACATCTTCATTTTGGGAACACGGTTCCCATGGGAGTGAGGGCAAGGAGTGCTGTGGATGGAGCTGGATGGCTCCACAGCACCACAGCCAGCTGGGCTCCTATGGAAAACAACTTTTGGAAGCATGCAAAGTCTGGTCACTGACAGCACTTGTTCCCCACCACCAGGCAGCCAGCAGGCGCCAGGAGTCCCAGGGAAAGGCCTGGGAGAGCTGGGGGCTCTCCTCAGCCTGCCCAGCCCCAGCACCAGGGCCATTGTTCCCAAAAGGATGTCTTAGGATTAATTAATTATCCTACAAGGGGCAGTAAGTAATAACACTCCTTGTGGAACAATGAAAGCTATTTGGTCGCCATGGCAACCCAGCTTCACTTGTGTGCCTTTAATTTATTCATTGCACAGCTCCTTTCCCAAGCACACATGATGCCAAAAAAATGCCTTGTTTTTCTTGCCAGTATCCATGTCCAGAGCAGGGGTAAAACACAGCCCTTTCCCCCGGGCATCTGTCACACAGAAGAATGATGCACATAAAACCCCTTCAGCCTGGAAACTTACATCACATGAGAACTCTTCTGCTCCCTAAATGTTTGTTCTTTAAGATGATTCTGATTTTTAACCCCTTTTTGAAGCTGCCTCGCCATGGTGCTCAGAGATCTTGATCCTGAATAAATTCTCACCTACAGCCACCTCATCTCCCATCCCCAAACCTTTCCATACCCTCTCCCCCTGCCCCAATAATTGTAGGAAAGATGGGCAGGAGATTGTTCTTGTCAAACAGGGAGCCAGGAGGGATAATCAAAAGCCTAGAAATGACATTCCTTCACACCCACAGGAGCGTGGCATGGACAGTGGTGCCCAGCCTGACCACAGCCATGGCTCCTCCATCAAAACACTCAATGTCCATCACTGTGCTGCTCAAATTGTGCAGGATCCAGAGCAGCACGTGGATGAAGGTCTGTTCCAGGAGATCTGTGCCTCACAGAGGGATTACTGTTGCTGTTTCTCCCCCAGCTCTGTGGCAGAGGGAAGCAGGGGCTCACTGCAGAGGGGAGAGCACCACATTTCCATGGCAAAGGCTGGGAAGTGCTGCTGGGAGAGTGGCTGCTGGGCTGGCCCACAGCTGCTCACACCTGCTGGACAAAGCACCTGGGCTTTGGTCCACAGACACATCTCCAGTGGGAGGTTCATACTGCACCAGTCTCTGCAGGGCTCAGCTGCCTTCACAGAATGGGCTGAGTTGTTCCAACCCCCTGCCCTGGGCAGGGACACCTTTCACTATCCCAGGCTGCTCAGAGCTCCATCCAGCCTGGCCTTGGACACCCCCAGGGATGGGGCAGCCACAGCTTCTCTGGGCTCCCTGGGCCAGGGCCTCCCCACCCTCGCAGGGAAGGATTTTTTCCTAAGATCCAATGTGAACCTACTCTCTTAGTTTGAATCCATTCCCCTTTGCCCTGTTACTCCTGGCACTGGTACAAGTCCTTCTCCACCTTTCATGTGGGGTCCCTTCAGGTACTGGAAGGCCACCCCAAGTTGTCTGTTTTCCAGGCTGAACACTCTCAATTCTCCCAGCCTTTCCTCCCAGCAGAGCTGCTCCATCCCTCTGATCATCCTGGTGCCTCCTCTGGGCTCCTTCCTGTGCTGGGACAGGCCTGCTCAGGCTCACAGGGGCAGTTCTTACAGGCCAGCTGAGAACCAACCCCTCCACCCTCTCCCAGTTATGTTTGTGCAAGCTGGGGTCTTAAGCCCCAAGTCCAGACCCTAAACTGTCCATGCTGGCTCCTGAAAGGAGGGTGACATTTGGTCCAGCACCCCAGAACATCCAGGTCCAAGTTGAGCCTAGGGCATGAGATGACTCAAAGTTGAGTTGTGGCCTGATAGGCAAGATAGATGGAACCAGGTTAAGCTATCTGGCTCTGCTAAGCTGAGCCTAAACTCAAGCACAGCTACCCAGTGCCATGGAGCACAAAATCTAGGGCCACATACCCTGCCCAGTGTCACTGTCACTGGACTGAGGTGCCACAGGTCATGCAGAGAAAAAGAAACTTTCACATAGGAACCTGAAGGTTCATGGCTGGCTCTCCCCTCTGGGTTATTCCAACATGTATTCAGGCTTTTCAGGCAGCTTGGAAACAAAACCAACTGGTCAGGTTGTGCCTCCTCCCCTCCTCCCCTCCACAGAGCAGCAGAGGAGCTGATGGGCCAGGGAAACAGGGCAGGGGAGGCCAGAGACAGAGAAATGGGACAGGAGCAGTGGGACACCAAGGTTTTAATTGACTTGAACTGCAAGAGCTCTAAACTGGCCCAGGACTCTCCTGCACAGGTCAGGGAGTGAGGAACCAGACAGGAACTGCCAGGAGGCTCCCACCAGCCCCCTACTGCACTCAGCCTTGGGAAAGGAGAGGAGTCTGGAGGAAAAGTCTCTGGACAGGAGGGAGAAAGGCAAGTTCAGGCAGTGACAGCACAATCCCTGTCCTCTGCTGGGTGCTGAGGGCTTCTGAGGGACAGTCCTGGATGTGAACCCAAACTATGACCAAAGTAATCAACAAATTTCACATTTTTCACCCCAAACCATTGCTACCTGAGCACTTATTTTTTTTGTTGTTCACAGTGGTATGAAAAGCTCCTGTCTACCAATGCCACTCAAAAGCAGATCTCCATTAAATGCCTCTCTTTCCAGCACAGATCTCCAAGGAAATGTTGAATTACCACCAGCAAACAGAAAAAGCCACTGTTTTTAACTTGGCAGAGAGGCTGACCATAAAGCCTCCTTTGTATTAACCAAAAAATACAATTCACATCTACTTTTTTAAGGCATAAGCTTTTCTGTCTTGGGGAGGTGACTGTGCAACCAGCACAGAAGGGATAAGAATCTACTCTGGATGAGATGCCACAAGCTGCAGAGGTGCCAGCAGAGATCCAGATGCCTCCAAGGAGCCATTGCCTTGGAAGTAAATCTCAACCAGAAAATGGAAGAAGAGTTTAATCAGGCTTTTTTCCCCCTCTTTCTTTCCAAACTTACCATGTTGACTTCAGAGATCTGGTCAATGCTGGAGATGTGGATGCTCATTCCCACTGTGACAGGGTTACCTGAAACACAAACAGGCTGGGTCAGGACCATATTCAAGCCCTCCTCTCTTATCTGTAATACAAGAAATGGATTTAGTTTTAAGCAGCCCCACATTCCCTGAGTATCATGGAGTTGAATGTGCTCAAGTGATGGGATTTCTCTGACTCCCAGACTTACAGATTCACCCCAAGAAGTAGTGCAGCCTAAGCTTGATTTTTTTTTTTTAATTCCTGGAAGTGAATTACCCCCCAGTAACACAATTATCTCTGGTTATTCCAAATAATGCCTTCAGAGACCATCAGTAAGCTCCTAGTGGGCTCACATAAGGTGGTCCTGATTGACCACATAAAGAATACAACACCCAAGCCCATGCAAGCCACAGGCAGGAAAGATGCTCCAGCTCACTCCTCCATCACTCTGCTGGCTCTGAGTACTCAATCTGAAAATCCCAAGTGAGTTTTAATACCCAAGACACCAGACAAGTACAGGAAACAGATCTGTGAAGTGCAAAAGCAGCATTTGTACGGTGTTTTTTCAGAGCACAGCTTGGATTAGAGACCAGGACTATCCTTACAGTGGGGTATAAGCCATGTAAAACAATTTACAGCAAGATACACACCCACCACCAAACCCAGCAAGAACCCTCCTGTAGCTGGAGATGGAGTTTTTGCATGTTACCCCTCTCTTTTTCAGGCCCACAGCCCCAGAGGCAGAGCACGAACCCAATCCCACCCCAAGAAAATCCCCTTTCCTCACATATGCAAGGTGGAAAATGATCCCTTGCAACACATCACTAGAAAGGGAAAGGCAAGCAGTTGTGCCACTCAAGGTATTAACTCTTCCGTGCACTCATTAGTAGATCTAAGTGCTGAAATATTTACAGATAATCATGAGATGACTTAGAAAGTAATTAGGAGATTGGGGGAAAGGGGAAAACCACACAACTGGAAATGAAGTGATTTTTTAATTATGTGTTACCAGAAGTAGGGAAGCAGTGTCATTAGGGGTGCCTTGTGATTGGGTGTGCTGTTCACCGAGACCCTCCGCTGCAAATTAAGCAGCATTATCCTTTAATGGAATATGAACAACACTGAAAACATCAGAATCAACAACTGTAATTAGGCCCTGCTATGCAAATCTCCTTAAAGAGGCAGCACAGGCTCCAGCACCCCGGGCTGGCTGACGGGGTGCCCGAGGCAGGGCTGCTCAGGAGACCTCGTGGAGCCTCTGAAGATCCCCTCACAGACACAATCCCAGACACATCTTTGCTGTGCCTGTACCTTCATCCTTCACAAGGGAGCCAGGTGGGAAAACAACCAACAGCCACACCAGGGAGAGAGGATTCTCCTGCAGCCTCTTTGTGCCAGAGGCTGACACAGGCACAGCAAAGCTTTTAAGGAAGTCTCACTTTGATAGTTTGTCTTTTTTTTTTTTCCCCTGAAATGAGGGCCTTGTGATAGAAGCCATGGCAGGAGGAGGAAGTCAGCGCTGCCCTGAGGATCTTGCAGGCTAATTAGTTACAGGAGGAGAGTCAGGGCCACGCACAGGGCTGCAGCAGAGCCTGGGAGCAGCCAGATTCCCACTCCAGAGCCTTCCTGCCATGCAGTGCTGTCCCCTCCAAGAGTGCCCCACTGCCTGCTTGGCTTCCAGCCTGTCCCCACCAGTGCTTGTGTCACTGTGGCTGTGCATCCCCTCCTTCCCCAGCACCAGCCAGGGCTCTCTCCCCCACTGAAAGCAGCAGGCTGGGTGGTTCGAGCAGGGGAGCACTGGCAGTGGGGATACACAAATATTTGTCAAAGCCAGAGCCCATCCAGTCCATTCTATCTGTCTAGACATTTGTGCTGTGTTCATCACCATGGCATCCCAGCGCCCCAGGTCACACAGTGACTCAGTGTCAGAGCCAGGGACAGCTCCAGACCTCCCCACTCCCAGCTCCAGGAGCAGCTCATGGGTGGAGGGATCAGCCCTGCTGCTCTCAGCTCCCTGCAGAGTCAGCAGGGCTCCTCTTGGCTCTGCCAACTCCTCCACACCCCGTCCATCACAGAATTTGGGAGGCTCCACTGCCCACCTGAGCTGTGCCACCCACGGGTTTCCAGCTGTGATTATCCTACAAACAATGAAAGACAAGGCAGGCAAGCCCTGCCTTTACTGCACTATTTTATGTTGATGCCAGGGAAGCCATTTCACCCTCTCCAGCCCTGCTGTGAAGCCTGGCTCCCAGGCTGCTCGGGACAGGGATTCAGGAGCGTGCACACAGCCAACACCAAAATATGTCCTGACTCTCAGTGCAGCCCGATGGAAAACCGGGCCAGCTGGTGCCCAACATTCAGACTTTAAGTAGTACAGAAAAATAAACAAAGGACATCAATTCTGCCAATGTTAATAGCTTCAGGCAAGAGGGATACAAAAGTAGGGTATTTCAAATATGGGATAACGTCATCTGTAGATTTGTCCAGAAGAGACAGAACTCTGCATTTGTGGATCTGAGACAGGGCAAAGGAAGTAAACCTGATATTAAAGGCCCATGCCTTTATCTGTGCCTTGCCAATCGGTACAAAGAACTACACTTCCTCCCCTTAAAGAAAAAGCTCCTGCCTGGAAAGGATTTGTAGGCAAGATCACGAGTGACGGAGTGTGAGAAATTCTGCCACTTTTACCAGTGAATGGAACATCACACGTCTGTTTTTCACCACCACTGGAGAGATCACCAACATTTTGTCCTGAAAGTAGTTTGATGCCTGTGAATAATGCACTCAGGAAGTTGGGAGGGAAGCAGACAAAAGAGTTATAATAAAACCTGTCCTTTTTCTGCAAGTGATACTTGTCAAATATAAACACAGTCAAGGTAGAGAACAAGTTGTGCTAATCTGCAATATTTTCCCAGCAACCAGTTATTACTTTCACATTTTATTTTATAATGCACAAACCCCCAGCACCTGGAGTCACGTTGCTGACAGAAATAACTCAGATGGCCCAAGTGTAGAGGAAGGGTTGTGTGTCCAAGGCTGTGTGTGCCTGCACTCCAGCCAGAGGTGATGGCAGCCTGGACTGGGACAGCTCTCCTGGTTCTGAGCCTGCAGATCTCACTGAAGACAATGGCACAAAATTCAGTGAGACAGGGGGATGGTTCCTCAGACAACTGCCCTGAGCTAAGGTCCAAGCTGCCCTCTATTCACTCCTACCCAAGAAAGTTAACTCTAGAGTAAGCTTGGGTTCCTCTGCCTCCAGATCTCCAACTGCAACACAGACACAGCCAAACAGACTCCAAGCCAGTGGGCAGGGGAACAGAGCTGGATTTATGATCCACTGAAGCCACATCATCTTTATGAACTACAGCCAGCATTTCAAGGCTCCTGGTTCCTGCATTCCTGACCACGTGGATTTGGCACTGCTGGCAGAGGTTTGCAGCTGCTGAGGGACAGGGATCAGCCTGAAAATTACCCTTTGGTCTGAACTACAGGAACAAAGGCATTAGCAGGGTGTCAGAAATTTCACAGCTTCCTTGAACACCACCTTCCTGCATTTCACTGCACTGAAGGCTTTTCCTAGATACCCAAACCAAACCTTCTCTGCAGTTTAAATGTAGTTTGGTCTCATCATTCCCCCCCTCCACAACAGTGAAAGAATGAATAAATCAATCATCCTTCCTTAACAACAGCTTTTATGTTCTGAGAAACCATGACATCCCCCTCCCTCCCCCACCCATACTGCCTTGTCTAGATTAAATGCACCTGATTTCTTCAACCTCTCCTCAGAGGTCATGTTTTCTAAAGCTCTGACAATTAGTGCTGCTCTCCTCTGGCCTTTTGCCAATTTGTCTACATCTCTATTTTAAAGCTGGTACCCACAAACCAGCCACTGAAGCAATGACACACTCGTACAGACAAAAGAAAAAGCAACCCCCCCTGTACAGAACCCTCCTGAAACCACAGAAACATCTCCAAACATGCTGTACCCATCCTGGGAGCTGCTCACTCTGTGTGGGAGGCTAGAGATGGCAAAGGGGCAGCTGAGCTCCTGCCACTGGAGAGCATCACGCGTGCAGCAGGAGGGAGCACAGCCCTGTCTCTTCTGGACAAGAGGAGAAATTATTCGAGACAGCTTTGTGCATGAGCCTCAGCGTTCCCTGCTTGCACCCTGCCTGTGGCATCACCAGTCTCTGAGATCCCTGCAGCAGCAGGAAAGCTGCTTTTAGGTCTTCTGCTGAGTAAACAAAGCCAACCAGAGAAAATTAGAGGCTTCGGTTACTAAACCTACAGATAGAACAGGTCTGTGCCTTACCCTGTGATGGTGAATACCCATAGGCATGAGATTCCATCCGTGCAAAACTCTGCTCCTCACTCCCAACCCTCCAAAGGGTGATGGGCAGCCCCAAAACAGACAGACCCAGACGAGGCTGCCCTGCCCTGTCTGGTGGAAATGTTTCTGCACAGGCAGGCAGGAAAAAGGCCAGGTTTGCTGATAAAGGACCATGGCACTGCAGTGCCTCTCTTGCATTCCTAATGACCCCCCACCCAACAGGACCAGCACTTGGGGCATCCTCAGTCTCACCAAAGGCACAACCAGCACACAGCCAGGACTCTTCCCTCCATGCTCCCCACCAAGGCAGAAACATTCAGCATCCACTTGCTCTTTCTGCAGAAAATGTCTCGCCCAGGCTGCTGCCTCTGCTTTGTTCCCAGCCCTGAACCTCGGGGCAGCCTGGCTTTGTGTTTCCAGCTCAGACCCAGGGCCCACGTCACGGCTCCATGCGGCCAGGACTTGGTTACACAAGGCCTGACAGGCGAGGTTAGTTGGGAGCCAAGAGCTCCCAGGTAATTGGAGGTGCAGAAGGAGGCACATCCAGCACCGGGCTGAGAAGCTGCTGCCTGGATGAAAACATTCATCCTCTTCATCAATCTCCCTCTGGCCCTCCCAAGACAGATAGCCTTGAATCATTTTCGGCTGATGGACTAATTAGTCCTGTGCCGTAGCTTTTTGAAACCACCCAAAAGATAACTCAGAGGCCAGCCTGTTGTCAGGACACTCAAATTTACTACACTCCAGTGCAGGCAGAATGGAAATGCTCCTGGGTTTTCAGCACACAGGAACATTGCGAGTTCACAAATTGCTGTCTGCATAATAGCTGTGCTTACAGATCTCAGGACTGAGGCTCTGCTACAGCACTGAGGGAATGTGTAAAAGATGCCATCCCAGCAGGCTACACAAGCCAAATCACAAAGAAATTTCCCAACACTGGTTTTCCTGTTCCTTTCCTTTTGTTTTAGCTTATGTACAGCATCAAGCACAAACTCAGTTTAGTGTTAACGTTGCTTGAGGAACAAGAGGAGCTGACCATGTATCATGAAAGCAGAAATGTTCTGGGAACCACTTTCATCCAGCAGCTCTGATTCGCAGTGACATCTAGAAGCACCGAGTTCAGCAGGGTCCCTTTAGAACCTACTTAAACTTTTCCAATAAAATCTAAGTTTAAACATCCATTTAACACTTTCCAATCCTTTTCCCACTTTTGTTTTTTTTTTTACTCTTTTTTTTCCATGACCTCTCCCCCACCCACAGCCAATGCTGTGCATTTCTTTTGCCAGGCTCAGCACAACAATCAGAAACATCACACATATTCAGAGGGTGATACTGAAGCTCTCCCTCTACACCCAGCAGGTCACCCCATGGAATCCTTTGCATTTAAAAGGGCAAAGCCCTCCATGGCTTTACACTTTTGGGCACTGTTACACATTACAAGAAGGAGAGATGGTCTTGAGGCAAATCAGCAAATCTGGAATTGGCTTTTTTTCTGGGGGGGCAGGGGGGGAGTGGAACAAGATTTAGGAAGGACTTATCACTGCTGAGGAAACTCTCAGTGGGATTTTGGATCTAAAAGACAGAGCCCTGGCCTCCAGGGTGTCTGGGGATGTCAATGCCTGCTCTTTCCCCGTGGATTCATGGTTCTGCAGGGGCAGGAAGGATCTCTACCACCACCAGTTCCCATGGAGATTGCAGCTGCTCTCCAAGTAGGTCTGGCAGAGAACAATTTCTTGGGTATGACAGGTTTCCTACATTTTCCCCCTACTCCTTTAGGGAGTGCTTGGCCCCTTTTACATCATGAGCCCATGCACAGAAGGAGATTGTGCCCAACCCTGGTATGGTTTCCATCCATCTACACCACACCAGGCACAGCATCACCCTGTGCAAGGAGAATCGTGAGGATTTCCAGCCTGTGCCATCCTCCTCTCTGGGCATCCTGGCGTTGTCACCTCATCCAGTCAGAGAGCTGAACTTGCAATATTCATTTAAGAAAGGGGAATAGTTGGGACTTTCCAAGGAAAATGCCAAGTTGGAGGAAGCTCTCACCCAGATGGTTGCATCAAGGACAGCACACACAGGTAGAACAGAACATCTAAGGGAGGCTACAACCACAGCACAGCTCTTGAGCACACTTTTGGAATATCCAGACATAAACAAATCAAGGGTTTCAATAAGAGAGGCTTTTCTGCATGCAAGCAATGAGGCTCCTGTTCAGTGAAGAGCCAGAAGCCACAGCCCTTGCAGAGCAGGCAGAGTGACCTCTGTTCTGCCAGCTCTGCTCCCTGAGATGCTCTTTGCAAGCACACAGGTTAACCTGGGTAACAGCAGCCACAGTCCCAGCCTGTTGTCACATGGAGTCTCCCCATGGATCTGAACAGTCACAGAACATTTTCTCAAGCAAACAGTGCCTGCTCCTGAGCCAGTGCTGAGGGATCCTTCTGGAGGAGCTGTGCTTTCCCAGGGTAGATGTAGCACCCATTCTGTAACTGCTCCAGGGGAAGTAGAGAGTTAAGGAGCACAATCTGTGAGGCACAGTGAATTACCTAATCTATCTCATGGGTATTTTTAATGGATTAGTAGGTATTAGAGCAGGATATTGCAAATATCCCATGGAAATTTGGAAGTGAGAGAGAACAATCATCTGGCTGCAAAAACAGTGTAAAGGTTGTCCCAGAGGGATTGAAGGATTACAGAGGAAGCTAAATCAAGGTTGATTTTAAAAGATGTTGGTAGACAGCTACCCAAGCTGAATAAAAACAAGGTCTCAAATGTACAGGCTTAAAAAAGGAACAAGGGAGAAGACACCAAGCCTGACAGCATCTGGACTGCCAGTGGACCCAGTCCAGCAGAGCACCTGTGCACACACACAGGGCTTTCAGCATTAAAAAAAATGTTACTGACTACTCAGAACATCATCTGTTCTTGGAAGAGGCCTAGGTCAATAGTCTGGAGATAGATTTTTAAAGCTGTTTCATCCTCAGTGGTGAAGACAGTCTTCCAAGGGCTCTGCTTGTGACTCTCTTGCCCAGGTGATGCACACTTGGTAAGGTTACAGCAAAGCAAGAGCAAAATAAGTTCTCAGGTTAGTCAAGCTCTAATTTACAGACACACAAATGCATCACCTCACCAGAACTGATCATCACCAGCCTGGCACTGACCAGTGGGTGCAGGCAATCAACCCTTTAAGAGCAACTTTACCAAGAGCTGAGTGCCAGCTCCCATCCATCCCTTAAAGCTGGCAGTGCTCAGCTGAGACAGCAGCCAGCTTGCCTTGCAGGGGTGTCACTGCCATTGGAGTCTTTGTTGGAGCAGGGACATTGCAGAAGGTGGCTCCAGACCTGACCCTTGGGAGAGGAAGGCAGAGCTCCAACCTCCTGGAGGATGGGTCACCTGCCCTCCCATGTCCCCCAGGGCACCCACACAGACCAGCTCTGATGCCTTGCAGCCTGCAGGGCACACACTTGGTGTTCCCCTGCCACAGCCCTCTCTGCAGAGCTGGCACTGTGAAACACCACATTTCCCTGTGTGTACACTGAGCAAATCCCAGGAAAGCAGAGACACTGAGCATCCCAGGTCCCTGCAGCTCTCCTCCACCAAGAGTAGTAGCAGGAGGACAGCAGGGCTTGCCAAGCAAGTGCCTGTTGTAGAGTGACAGCAAAGCAACACAAGGCAGGCTTTTCTCCCCAGCAGCAGTGTGAAGCATCGTGCCCACGCTGATCAGCCACCCCCACACCGCTCCACCTGAGAAGACTTCCCTCCTACCTCTGCCAGGATCCTGGCAGGCAACTGCATCTCCCCAGGGCCCTGCCAGAGCAGCCTTGGGGCACAGCTCTGCCTGCCTGGGAAGCTCTGGTGGACTCATGAATAGTCCAGTCCTTTTGCTTTTACTCAGGCCCTCAGAATTTGTGTTTGCCCCATCTCCCAGAGCCAGCCAGGGCACTGCCAGAGCCTCTGCTGGGGCAGGCTCAGAAGCCTTGGGCACCTTCCTGCTCCTCCTTTCCCAGCCCAGCACCTGTTTCCCTGCTTTGGAAGGGGTCAGATCTTCAGAAAGGATTGCACACAGACACAAAATATTTTGAAGCCCTGGGTGCAAAAGGAAGCAGAGTATCTTACCATGTACCAGAACACACTCACCATAGGCAGCTGCCCCACTTTGCCCCATCTCCAGCTCCCCAGGCCAGTCTCTGAGCAGACCAACCCCCAGGACTCATCACAGCCTCAAAACCACTGCTTGCAATGCCAAATGTTCAATTTCTGTACCAGTTCTGGCACTACAAGGCCCACAGAGACACACAGATTTTAAAGCAGGATTAGGGCTGAATCCCAAGTGCTGGGATCCCTCCCCCAGCATCATGACACTCCTTGCAGAGCCAGGAGGTAGGAGTGCAGCAAAATACCTGGGAAACCACAGCACCACCCTCCTCTTCACAGCCAAACCACCCCCAACAGCAGGGGTGGTGCTGCTGTGTGTGGGACACCCATCCCATCCCACAGTATCCAGCCACTCCCTCTCTCCACAGGCCTCTCCACCACCTCAGCTGGAGTTACCAGAATGGCTCACAGGTGAGGTCATTTAGCAGCTTTCCCTGCCTGGCAGCTGTGGAAGTTTCTCCCGAGTTGCCCATTGGAATGTCTCACTTCTCACCTGCCCACTCAGGGCACAAAGGTGCTGACCCAGCTTTTCAGTGCTGGGGCTTTTCTGGCACATGAGCAATAAATGTTTTCTCCATGGAGGAGCCTCTCTCTGATGTGCACTGGAAATATCATCCCCCAAAGCAACTGCAGGCATGGCCTGGACTGTAGGAAGTGACCTGTCTGGGAAAACACTCTCACACGTTACCAAATCCTGAGCCATCTAATCCCCTTAGCTGCAAGTGAGCTGAGCCAAATTAATTTAAATGGGTTAACACGAGCTCCTCTGTTCACATCAAATCTGTTTCTCTGTCTTGGAAGTGTTTGTAACAACAACAAAATACCTGGACTTGTCATTTTTATCAAAGTGACAACAACAAGGTGTTTTCTCTTTTTTCCTCCCTGTTTTCAGTTTTTTTATGGGTTAGTCACACCTCCTCATCACTGTTCACAGACTCTTGTCTTTAAAGGATGTAACTCCTGGATTGAATCCAGTTGGACATGCCCAGCATGTGGGGAAAAAACAAAAGAACCAAGATGGCCAGGTTGGGACGTGCTAAACTTGCACCATACCCAAGGTTTATGCTCAGGGGCAGTCAGGAAAATTTACAGGGCAAGTATTGAAAGAATTGAGTGAGTCAGGCCTGAAAATATCATTACATTCACATTAAATTCATATCTGAGTTAGGAATCACAAGAAACAAAGCACACACATAAAAACAAACTTCCCCCTTTCCAAATGTTATCCATGGGATAAGTTTTTATCCCTCAGTTTCTGAGGCTCTTGGATGTGCTTTGTTCAAGTGGTCCTGCCCTTTCTCCACAATCTGAAGACATGGAAGATCTTATGAAAATCAGTGTTGACCAAGAATTACAAGAGTTTAGTAGGAAAAAGGACTCTAAGAAGTTCACTTTGGAAAGATTGCCCCCTGTGCTGGTGTTTCCATTCTTTCAGCAAGACTTGATTTTGCAATAATGGCCAGGACAAAAGTTGCCTTTTACCCCAGAACTTCTTTATTAAGACATAAAGCTAAGTCCCATTTGCTCACCAAAATAATTGCTTTCACTCAGGATGCATGGATGAGCAAATCTTGCAGAGCTTTTACATATATATTCATCTCCAGCAATTCATCAACACAATAAGCACACATTATTAACTTGAGTACTCATCAATTTCTTTTTCCTGGAGCTTCAAATACTAGCAAGGAGCTAGTGTGCAACAGGGAAGGAAAACATGTAGGGGAACTTGTGATAAATGTTCTATTTTTGCCGTGAAAGGAGGATAAGGAGAAGAATTCAGCTCATAGCCTACCCTCTCCCTCACTTCCAAAAATTTCCTGCCAAGCTGAAATCCTTCTCCAGCTTGGCCAGGAGAGTGGGATTTCCTGCAGAACTTCTCCAGGTGACATCTGTGACCTGGGTGGCCTCCTATCCTGGCCTGACAGCTTCTGATGTTATACCCAGAGCTTTGCCACTGCCACGGGCAGCCCCTTTTTTGCTGCATCAGCCACTGAGCTGCCCAGTGCAGCCCTTGGACGTGGCTTTTCCCATGGCACAAGGTTCCCCCAGCCTGGAGACCTCACCTGCTGTGGCCTCACCAACATCAAGCTCCTAAAATGTGCAGTGAATCATCAGAGTGTAAGAGAATAGTAAGAAATACTCCAAGCAGCTGAGGGGATGTGTTTGGAAAGATCTGTTGGCCAGAGAACCCATCCTGCCCGTGCAGCGCAGAGCTGTGGAAGAGGAATGGGCACTTTGGTGTTCTCCCAGCTCAGCTGACTGTCCCAAATGTGAGCACAGGGTGACAAAGTGTCACAAGAACCAAGGCAGTCACCCTATTCCACTGCTCTTGGGCTGTGACATGGATAAAAGCCCAGTGTGGCTTTTAGTGGCTGGAATGGCTCTGCAGGCTCAGAGTGGAGCCTCACATGGGGACAGGGAAGGCTCTGCTGTCCCTCCTTGCTGACAGCCCGTGGGGGATTCACTACAGGAGCACAAGAGTGAAAGCTGAAACCAGTGCAGGACACCCTTCCTGTTTTTTCTGCTCTATGACATGATCATACACAGTAAATGTATTTTCTGCTACATACAGGGTTTTTTAAAACATTCTGCCAATGATCAAATTTACAAAATTTCAGTTTTTCTGGAGAGGGGGGTTGAGGAAAGCCCTTCTGCTTCATCCATCAGAAGGGGAACTATTTGTGTACAAGATCAATGCCTGTTAATTACTAGCCTTTCCTATGGCTATACCATGGCATTTCTCTCCAGCAAGAAGCGGGTGATGCCTGTTCCCTGTGGGGATTCCACAGGACACCACAGCTGAAGGAAAGGTCACAGTTTGGTGACCAGCAATGGCCCAGAGCTCTGGAGGTGCTTAGGTCTGTTCTCCCAAATAAAGAGAATAGCAGGAAGCAGAGCTTCCCAGTGCCATTCCTGGTGCTGCTGTGAGTTTCCACCATCACCCCCAAAAAACTGCTGCCTTTTGGTGTCCTTGAGATGTAAAATGGCCCCAGTGGTGGCCCATCCTCCCCCAGGGGGTGGGGAAGATTTGTTAGTCAATATTTGCATAGCTCAGGAGCCTTGCTGCTATCTGTCTCACAGAACCCCTAATACCACCCAAGAACAAAATATATTTGTGCATAAGCAACACCACATCCAGCTCAAGCCTGATTTGAGAATCCTTTTTGGCGAGTGATGATGTCCAGGGCAGAGAGAGCACAGCTTGATTTCCAGAGCCCAGGCTGAGCTGGCAGAGCTGGCAGGTAGAAATATCTTGTTTTGACTGGTAAACTGAGCAAGTTTGACATGGAAACCACTGAGGGAGAATAAATATGGAACAACAAGATGTAATTTTACGGAGTCTCTCTTCCAACTAGAACTACACTCAGAGCCATCCCAGAGCTGAACTCAGAGGTCCTGAGGTCCAGGGAGGGGAATTTTGGACACAGAAGGTTGGGCTGAGGCTCACCCCTGTCACAAGCATGGGCATCTCTACGAGCACAATTATTTAACAGCACAATTCCTGCAGGACTGCAAAGAACAGGAGAAACAGGAAGGGGAGGGGGGGAGGATCAGAGGAGAAAAAGAGTTTTTAGCTGTGACAGAGAACCAAGGATAAATGCCACAGCCAGGAAAGCAGCCTATAGGAACAGCATGATCAGTGCTTCCCAGCCCAGCCTGAAATTCCTGCTCTGCTCAAAGCAAACATCCCAGGGGGAAGGAAGAGGAGCTCTGCTTCCTTCCATTTCATGGGAGCAGGATCAATCCCTGGATCTCCAGAAAAGCTGTTTAACTGACCATTCTGTTCATCCTATAGGGCTCCACCACCCAGCTTTGCCCTTTCTCACACATGTGATGTGAATTCCTCTGAAGGACCTTGTGCCTTCATTAAGCACATCTTTTGTCTTGTCCATGTTTCCGGTCATGCTTTAACAACTGCATGCTATTTCACATGAAATATCAAGATATCAAAACCTCCAGCACGGGCTGTCTGCAAGAATGGATTTTCAGACCAAACAGTCAGTACCACCAAAAAATACTCTTACATCCAGCCAGCCTGGCACTGTAACAACCTCCAACTTTTTTTCTTTGAACCAGACATAGGTGAGAAAAGTGACATGTACACACAGAGTCTCTTTCACACAGCATATTCCTTGGCTTTTACATTGCACGTTATATAGATTAAAAATATTTCTTTGCCTAACTGGGATACTGGGAGTCTTAGGAAATGAACAATGCAGGTATGTAAAGCTGCTCTGATGAGCAGCTCCAGGGCGGTGGGAATATATTTTGAGTAATCAAAAGGACTTCTACTAATGGACTTTACACTCCTTTCACATTTTGCTTTCAGTGGCAGTCCCTCGAAGGCAAGCTTACTGGCAGGAATAATCTCAGAAGTTGTGAGTGTTATGTAGATGTTTGTCAAGGAGGAAGATGGGTCCAGGTGATGTGGCAAACATCCCCTAGACTGGCTATAAACAACAATCTGCTTTTAGGCAGTTAATTAATTAAGCATTGGAATTATTCTGCTAATCAGTAAGTTGAGTGCATTGCATGTTACTGTAAAAAATCTATGACTAAGGGTAGAGCAGAATTCCTGGAATAAATACTTAGTTAAAATGATGATGACATCTTGGTTTTAAGAGAGATCTCTGAGGGGTCCTTGCTAGCCCAGGGCCCTGCCCTGGACTGGAAAAGCAGCTGTGTCAGGGCCTGAGCAGAGCTGCAGGGACAGGCTGCACCAGCCAAGGGGGAAAAGGAAGGAGAAGGGCAACCAGATGCATTTATACCACACAGGCTTGGGCATAAGCATGAGAATCAATATCCCCTCCAGTTCCAGTGGAAGCACACAGGAATGGACGACAGCAAAATCTCATGTTCCCCACTGAACACCCAACCCTGAAAAGCAAGCATAGCTCTGTAGCAGGCACACAGCTTGCTCAGAAACCCAAGGCTGAGGCTCAGGGGAGCTCATCTCCATTGCTGCCTCCTCCCAAAACTGCCTCCACTGCTCTGAGCCAGAGATTCCTGCCTCGGAAGGAGGATAGTAAGTGTGGCCACACATGAATGCACAAGGGTGTTCAACGTGCAGCAAGAGGTTCGCAGGCTCTGTCACACTGGAATAAGGGACTCGTCTAATATCCTAAAATATTATTGCCCTCAAGAACAAAATCATGAGGAAAACAAAATGGATGAAAGTCAGGTGGAAGGATGCTCACTGCTGAAGGGATGTTATGGAGCCAGTTCTTAATTAAACTGTCCACAGAATCCTTGCTCATTCCTTTGCCTTGATTGATAGAGGGTGGATTTGCAGGAGGGCAGCGCTGACAGTGGGGTCCCTGCCTGCCCTGCAGTGAGTGAGGGGGAAGCCCCCAGGAAAGGGAAGGTGTTTTTGTGGCTGAGCCCTGTTTTTCAGGACTGGATGTGTCACAGGGCTCCTGTGTGCTCTGTCCTACTTGAGCCACCTACAGCTCCTGGATTTCAGTGAACTCTGAGTGTCTCTCTCTTGGGGCACTGGGGCTGAGCGTTCACAGCTGTGCCTGAAATCAATAGGAGCTGTGCTCCAAGCAGGCAGAGTCTGGCTCCAGTGCTGCTGAGCATCCTGGAAAATCTCATTTTCACTGGGCACCCCTCAGCAGGGGATACCTTTGGCTTCTCGGGGGGTGGAGGTGTGAACGTGCTCCTGCTGTACTGGTGTGCCTGACAGCAGCTATAAAAACAGCTGATGCTGTGTGGAGAGCAGGTCTGAGCACAGGGAAAAACAAGTCCAAGATGGACTTTGGGTGCTCAGTCCCAGGATTTGCATCAGAAAATCACCTCAACCTGCCCTAATCATCTGCTGTGGCCACCTCAGCTGTCCCCACTGCCATGCCCCCAGCCTGTCCCCCTGTGGAGTGAGGGGAAGGAGAAAAACCAGCTCCATGTGTAAATAGCATCTTGGTGTGCTCTGTAGGGCTGTCCAGGAGGAAGCAACTCTTGGACCTGGCTTCCTGATGCACCCTCACAAGGGGACCAAATATAGATCCCCGGAGAAACCCCAATTCTGGCTTTTTCTGAAGCCTTGTGTGTCTGACTTTACAGCCTCCAAGTACTTTTCACAATATGTATTTCATATAAAAAGAGCAAAGTGAAAAAAATAGAAATTCCATCATGTGGCAATGTGTTAACATCCACATATGTCCCAAGAAGGACGGGATCCTTTCATTTCCTGCCACTTCAGTTAATGAAGTAAGACACAACAGCAGGAGGTTGTCATCTTCCTTCTGGATTAGCCCTAGAGAGGATGTGACCCATGGTCTGGAGCCAGAAGTCACATAAACTGGGGAGGAAGTGAGGGCTGCACAGCTGCAGCCAGTTTTACTGACCAAGAATGGCCTTTTCCTAATTCTCTTTATTCAGGAAGGAAAGTGGGACTCCTGACAGCCCTAGTAGATATCCAGCTTTCCTTTGGCCTTGAGTGACACTGGGGTTTGCAGACTTTCCAGACAGGTTCTGTCTCTCCTTCCCCAGTTAACTCCTTTCCCCAGCCTGATCCATAATTACCGCTCTGCTTTCAAACCCAGGAATGGAAGGGTGACATTTCCTGGTGGAGCCAGGCTCTGTGAAGTTCAGCATTTCAGGTTCAGCCCGTGCCCAACTCTGGGCAAGTCCTGCAGGCAGGGAAGGAGCTGTCCCTGGTGGGATGAGGCTTTCCTGCTAAATCTCAATTCTCTACCCCAAAAGAGCTGGCTCGAGGCATCTCAGAAGCAAAAGGAAAATTGAATCTGGCTGCTCTGAAATTCAAACATTTTTTTGCCACAGAAGAGGAGGGGAAAGCTGAGAACTAAAGCCTGGAAAGGCAGGTGAGCAGCTCCTGTGGCTCACCAGACAGGCAGCCCAGAACCAGCGTCTGCAGCCCTCTTCCAGCCCCACAGCCTGCTCCTCCTGCAGCAGCACCACTGCTCTGGGACGCTGACCCAGCACCAGAGGCAGTGGGGACACAGCCCTTGTGCCAGCCAGGTCACTGGTGGCCCTGGGGCCCCACCTGCTCCACATGCACAGGGGCCAGCCCTGCTGTAGGTGCTGCCAGTTCCATCCCCTAACATTTTAAGACAGGAAAAAAAAACCCCAGCACGTACACGCCTTGGCTTGTTCTCAGAAATTTCTGAATCATTTTTCCTAAAATTCCCCCCCCTCCCCTTCAAAAATCCAAAGTGAGCTAGCTGCCTGGAAAAAACCACCACCCAGCACACAGTGGAAAACAGGGATGTTTTTGGGAAGACTTCAACAATACCACCAGCCTTGACCATGGAAAACACCAAATTCCCATTCCTTCCAGCACAGGACCACTCAGAGCAGCTGTTTCCCAGGCACACAGGGCTGGAAATAACAGAAACCCCCTCCATCCCCTGCTGCATCTGTGCCAGCCAGCACAGCCACTCAGCCCCGCCAGTTTTGGAGCCCTGAACCACTGACGATGCTTCACTGCAACACTTTATGCATCAGCAATCATTTATTTTTACAATTCTGGCTTTCAAGTGATGCCATTACACAGGGAAAGGCTGAGGGTTTCACCCCCAGCTCCGCTGAATTTGGAGTGGCCCGTGAAGAAGGAATGCTGGGGAATAAACAGGACATGGGAGCAGGGCTGGGTGCCCAGGAGGGTGGAGGAGTGATGGAGCAGAGAGGAGCTGAGAGCAGGAGGGGCAGGGGACAGGAAGGAGGAAGGCCAAGATATTGCACCAAGGAGGGGTTTGGATGTCCCAAATGAGGGTGACAAGAGCTGGGAAACCTTGTCCATGACACAGAGCAGATGAGGAGCAGGAACAGGCTCATTTCAACTCAAGACCTCTTAAGTGCTACTTTTTCTTAGGAAGTTTGAATTAAAAATGGGGCAGGGAAAGCTGCTGGATCCAGAGGCATGAAAACCCAGGATTTGCTGTGAAATCCCAAGGGCTTCATGGTCATTCTGTTTTCACCAGGCATTCCCAGACAGTTGCCTACCCCCCAGGAGAAACACCAGGAACCCTGCACTCCAGGAGGGCTGGCAGCAAGGAGCAGACAGTGCCCTCACCTTGCTTTTGGCTACCTGCAAATGGTGCTGGAAAACCATAAAGAGCCATCTGCTTGGAACTCTTGCGAAGTTTTGGGCTGGAAACATTGCACCAACAGAGAGCAGCTGAGTCACTGAGCTCAAGTGGGATCTTCCTGCCATTCCTTCATTGCCTTCTCTACCCTGGGGCAATATGATCTTAGTTTGCTTTCTTTTCCCATTTTTTTTTCCTTTTTTTCTCCTCTGGAACTAATGCTTCTGAAAGTGAGTGCCTAAGAGCACTTACATGAGCCAGGGTGCTGCTCTGAAAGCTCCCTACCCGTGACTCTGCAATGATTCCCAGACATTATCTGCAGCATCCCCTGCTCACCCAGCCCTAAATCACGAGCATCCTGCTTGCCTCGTGGTGTAATTAGTGTGCTCTATAAATCACTCCCCGGACTGTCCATTCCTCAGGGCCAGCTGGATGGCACCCACCTGCGATTTGAAGTCCCTGTGAGAACCTTGTGCTGTCCCAAAGACCAAAACCCTCTCTCAGCAGTTACTGGTCTTGCAGTGCCAGGACAAAGATCTCCCTCTTGGAGGCCTGGCTGCATCTCGCTCCTCCCTGCAAATCCCTCCTGAAAGCTGTTCCAGATCCCCACCACAACCCTGGCCAGACCCTTTAGACTTGTTTGCCATGACCCCCTCCTGTCCCTTCAGTCCTCTCCTGTATCAGCCCTGCATGTCCCACCCTGTCACTGTCCCACATCTCTCCAGCATGGTGTGACACTCCAGGGCTTGGGGACTGCAGGTGAAACATGAGAACTGCAGGTGAAACATGGGGACTGCAGGTGAAACATGGGGACTGCAGGTGAAACATGAGCAGTCCCTCAGGCTGCTCCTACCTAACCAGGGTGGCTTTCCGCTGGAGCTGCTCCCAGATTTTTCCATCATCTCCACACGGCTCCAGCTTTCCCCTTTGGTGTCCCCCCACTCAGCCTGGGTCCCCAGGTGAGCACATGGCACTCATTGCCACAACACCACCCCTGAGAGCCGACCTGCTCATCGGCCTAATGGGTTTCCAGGGGGGTGGGGGAGAGGGAGGAGAGCGAGTGGCTGACGCTTCTCAGCCACTCAGCTTGGCCCAGAGCTAACGAGGCATCTCAAAATTAAAAAGTGAACTGCAATCCCCAGCAGGCCTGTCCTCCTTTTGGCATTAGGCGGAGTTCTCTTTCTCTTTCTCAAAAAAAAAAAAAGAGGACTGGGGAGCCGCGAGTTGTGTTTGGAGCTGTGGAAGCACTGTGTCCTGGGCAGGGTGGGGGTGCAGGGATGAGCTTTGGGGCTCTCTTGGAAAGACTGTGAGGGGCAAGAAATGCCTCACCAT
This sequence comes from Drymodes brunneopygia, assembly GCA_013400955.1. Classification (NCBI taxonomy): domain Eukaryota; kingdom Metazoa; phylum Chordata; class Aves; order Passeriformes; family Petroicidae; genus Drymodes; species Drymodes brunneopygia. The sequence goes on along the minus strand of VZTZ01045089.1, from coordinate 221,011 downwards.
GGCAAGTGGTGCATGGGAACAGGCTCTTCCACATCCAAAAGTCCCCGGTTCCTCCTGCTCTACAGGCAGCAGCCAGGGGTGAATGGAGGAGGCATCCCAGGATGTGGAGGTGGGACACTGTCCACAGGGCTGGCAGGATGGGGACAGTGCAGGGTGGCTGCCACTGATGTGGGAGTAGGATGGCAAGAAGGAAAACAACTCTGCTGCAGGAGGAAAACATGGGAAAAGCAAGCAGGAAAGAGCAGGGAAAGGAGGAAGGGAAGGCAGACTGGTTTATTGTGTTTGTGGCTTGCATTTCTCACTGAGAATCTGTCTGGAAAGGACCTTGCTGTGCCCACACCTCCAGGGAGCCCAGCACTGGGTGCTGTGACCTTCCTGCCCCCAGTGCCTCACCCCTGAGCCACAGAGGGCTGAAAGCTCTGGCTCTAAAGGCACAGCTCACCCTGGTTCATGGGCAGCTGAGTGGCAGCTGCTGTGCTCCAGTCCTCTCCACTTGGCCAGGCAGCTGCCTGTCCAGCCAGACCCTCTGGTCACTCTTGGCCAGCCCTGAGACAGCTCCATGACATTCCTTCAGGGCACACAGCTCCAGCAGGACCTGCCACCCCTCTGAGATGCTGCCTTGGCCATTCCCAGCTCACCCTAACTGGTGTTCCCAGGACGAGAGCACAGGGGGTGATGGGATCTCCTCCTCTGCACAGAGGGCTCTCACCCTTTTTGCCCAGCTGGAAGGCAGAGGAGGGGTGGCAGGACAGTCCAGGTGGAGCACAGGGCAGACCTGGAGAACAGTCCAGTCCTCAGGATACTGGAACTGGAGCTCAGTCCAGTCCCACACATCCCTGGGACACAGCAGGGCTGCACACTCACAGGTTCCAGGGCTTTGCCCAAACTGTGCCTTTTCCGTAGAATCACAGAACATCCTGAGCTGGAAGGGACCCACAAGGATCATCCACTCCAACTCCTGTCCCTGCCCAGGACAACCCCACAACCCCACCCTGTGCCTGAGAGCATTGTACAAACACTCCTGGAGCTCCGGCAGCCTTGGGACCGTGCCCATTCCCTGGGGAGCCTGTTCCAGGTCCCAATCACCCTCTGGGGAAAGAACCTTTTCCTAATACCCAACCCAAGCCTCCCCTGACACAGCTTCAGGCTATTCCTGTGGGTCCTGTCACTGTGCCAGCTGCACACAACTGACTGGGGAGAACTTCACCCTCTCCACAGCAGGACTGTGGATGAACTGGGAGCCACACGGTTAGACACATCCTGGCATGATCCCACTGGATTTCTCCTAGAAATGGGTTTGATCCAAAATCCCAGAGAACTGGTGAGCTCTGGGTACAGCAGTGGTACAAGGACTCTTACACCCCTTTCCCCTGGGATAATAACATCAATGATCTCCAGCTTCCAGACTCCTGTGTCAGCCCAGCTGGAAATGCGGCAGGAATTTTGCCTGGATAAGCTTGTCCTCATGGGGAGGGAGCCAGCAATGCTGATAGTTTGGGCATCCCTCCCCACCAGGACCTTGCTCTCATGAGCAAAGGAAAGGACAAGAAAGGGTGAAGGGCAACAGAAGGGGTTTAAGGCCATAATTCTATTTCTTTGCTTAGGTGAGGAGAAATGCAGCTTGCACTTGGGGAATTCAGAGTGAAATCCAATAAAATGCCACGGTTGCCCAGCCCCATCCATCCTGCAGCCCGAGAGGACGCAGTGCCTGCCGAGCCCAGTCCCAGCACTGCACAGATCTGGCAGGGTCAGCACTGAAGGAAGGGCTGGGCCATGTCCTGGGTGCCCTGGGGAGCTGGAATTTGGGAACAGAACCTGCTGGACCCCCAGCCCGTGCTCCCCTCTGCCCCGTGGCTCTACGGAGCCAGCTCACCTCCTGCTTTACTGGATCACAGTCACTGCCGTGGCTTTACGCCGTGGTTCTCTTCCAGTTTTATGTCATCTCCGCAGCTCTCCCCCTCATAAAATGTGACTGCACCAATTTCTGTGATCGGGGCTGGCCAGGTGATAGGGACATTTCATGTTTGCCAGGCAGAGCCTTGAAATCAAAGCCAGCCATATCCCATGTTTGAAGGAGAGAGGGAAGATTTGGAAGCCCTGCTTGCCTGCAGAATGCTGCATCCAAAGCATGTCCCCACTGCACTGGGGTGACCTCCCAGGTGCTCCTGAGCTCTGTGGAGGGATGGGCATCATCTCCCACACCCCAGAGCCCTCCCTGAGGGCAGTCCAGCAGTCCTTGGTGCTGCCACCTGAGACCCCCTGTTCCAGCACAGGGTAGAACAAGGAGATGGTGGGGACGGTGCTTGTGGGGATGTAAGGGAGTCTCTGCTGAAGGGTACGGGGTGGTCAGTGCATGGGGCAGGTCTGGGTGAGGTGCAGGGAAACCAGAGGTGCAGAGCTTTCAAGGAGAGATGGATTTGGTCATGGGAAACTGCAATACATTGGGGTGCTTTCAAAACCTGATGAAATCAGTGAGGATATTCCTCCACTCCCAGCTTCTAGGAACTATGGATCAGCCCTGCTGGGAGAAAACTCCTTCCTTGAACCACCAAATAATTGTCCCTGGCCTCTCTTCCCCTTGAGAGCACAGGCATGAGTCTGTTTCCCATCAGTCCTGTGGACAGGGACACCTCGATGTGTGGCTGTGCTCCTGTGGGCTGAGCATCCCCCAGCCCCACACATCTCCTCTCCAGGAGGAAATAGCATTGCCCAAAAACTACTTAAAACAGCCAAGCTTGGCAGGCTGAATTTGGAAATCCTCAAATCCCCCTCCCTGTCTTTCTCCACTGCCTGCTCCTCTCCAAGAAATGGACCTCACCTGGACCTGGGAACATGAGAATACCCAAAGATTTTCCATATTTCATCTCCGCCAGGCCTTTGTGATTCTCCCGTTTGCTCACGGGACCCAAGAGAGGAATTGAAGGTCCTTGACCTCCTCCTGAATGGCAGTCAGGCCACCAGCTCCCCAGGGAATATTTTATCCCTCACTGCTGCTGAGGGAGCAGCTTTGCAGGCCAACCAATAGCCCCACCAGCAACCACCTGGTCCTTCTGCAGGGAGAAGAGCCAAAATATCTGGCATTGGGAACAGAAATGGAGGAGGCATGACTGTGATGGAGGAAAGCTTGGAGCAGAGGAAAAGCTGAGTGTCTCTGTTGTGGCAAAATATCCCCAGAAACATCACATCATGGACAGAGATGGTGGAAGGAGAGGAGAAGGGAAAGCAGGAGGGGTGAAGGAAATGTGAGGGAGAAGGCCATGAGGACATGAGGGTTGGAGCTGGATGTCTGAGGGGAGCTCTCCCTGTGGTCAGTGAGTGCCATGAGTGGCCCAGGGGCCAGCACAGCCCCAGCCCCAGCC
>VZTZ01045089.1:76254-217607 GCA_013400955.1 Drymodes brunneopygia | reverse complement strand
CCCAGAGCAGGTCCTGCCCCAGAGCAGCCCCAGCCCCAGTCCCAGAGCAGGTCCTGCCCCAGAGCAGCCCCAGCCCCAGTCCCAGAGCAGGTCCTGCCCCAGAGCATCCCCAGCCTCAGCCCCAGAGCAGGCCCTGCCCCGCTGCCCGGGCCCTGCCCCGCTGCCCGGGCCCGCCCTCACGGTACCTCCAAAGTCAGGCCTGAGGCGGACGTCATAGCCCTTCAGCAGTTTGTCCACAATCTCTTTCACCACAGAAATATTTCCAGTGGAGGGGCTGAAAGACAAAAGAAGAGAGTTCTCGTCATCCCGTGTGGCACCAGGGGTCCTGGCCAGGCACCTGGGCACCCGTCACTCCCCAGGGCACCAGAGTACCTCAGCCATGGGCACAGCCCCTCTGTTTGCTCTCTCTCACTCGTGTTTTCTGTCCTTGGCACAGCTCTCAGCCCCCCACAAGCCCCACAGAGCCCACTAGGCCATGCTGGGAGGTGGCTCAGAAGTCTCAGCAGTGTTCTGGCTCCTCTCCTGCAGCTCAGTCTGACTGCAGGGTACCCCGAGCTCTGTCCCTTGGTGCTCCCTCTGCTGCAGCCCTCAGCCAGCACACTCTGCCCACTGACTTGTCCTGCCCACAGAGGGGTGCACGGACACACACAGGCAGAAATTGTCTTTTCAGTCCCCCAGGCTGTGTGTGGGGCAGCTGTAGCCTCTCTCTTGCAGGTCTGACTGCCCTTCCTCAGCCACGCTGGGCTCTTGCTCCAGGTTTACATCACCCAGCATAGACTTGGCCTGTCCCAAGGTCCCCACTGCCCAAGTGGCACCCAGCAGGTGCCCTGCACTGTCACACAGACCAGGGCAACCTCTGCTTCTCACTGCACCCAGGGATTTCTTCAGGTTATTGAAGCAAACAAGAAATAAATGCTCCTTTTTCTCCTATGGCCTCAATATACGGCTGATCTTTGCCATCAGAAAACTCAGTTTCTGTCACTCAGCATCACTGTGACTTCTTAGCAACGCAGATCAAGAGGCAGAGACAGGGAGGGAGAGTCCATCTTCCTCTCTGTGTGCCAGAGCAGTGATCCCTTCCCTCCCAACCCTTTAACCTGCAAACAGAGGGGGCAGATGTCCTCCCTAACACCAATCCAGCCATTAGAGCAAGAAGGGAGCTCCTTCTAAAATCAGCCCAAGAGCCAAACCAAAATTGCAGATGGGAAACCAACAGGCAGGGGATGCTAAAAATACTGGACCTGTTCAGTGCTGCGGGGTATACCAGGTTTTGTGCCTGAATACCCAGCCCCTGTGCCACCCTCGTCCCCTGCTTTGCATGAGAATGGGGACCCTGCCGGTGACAAGTGCTGCTCTTTGCAGTCACCCCCCACAACAGCATGTCTCCCTGTCAACACCACCTCCCACATCCATCCCAGCCAGCCTGGAGAGCTGCACCACAGCACTGCCTCTGCCTGCCTGCCTGCCAGCCCCGGGCCTGGCTGGACACCAGGGCTGCACACACACACAGACACACAGACAGACAGACAGGGGTGTTATCCTGGCTGCACCAAGGGTGCAGGGACTCCCTGCCTGTGCACACAGACACAGGAGAGCACTGGGTGCAGCTCTAAAACATGCACAGGTGTGTGTGTGTATGTGACCACATCCCAGCCAGGAGCTGGGGGTGACTGGAGGTGACTGGAGGTGACGGTGGGTGCAGACCTTGCTCTGCTGCGTTGTGATGAGCCACTGGGCTGGGGACATGATTTTTGAGGAACACAGAAGCAGGCATTTGTGGGTTCCTGAGGCTGGGTTCCCTGATGCCCAGACTCTCCCTAGGGGTGTGGGTGGAGGCATGTAGGACCTCCTGGGAAGGTCTCAACAGGATTTCTCAACAGAATTTCTCAACAAGACAGGGATGTGCAAGTGTGAGATAGCACCCAGGCCCAGCTCTGGTGCATGGACAACCAACGAGCCCTTGTGCTGGCAGGGGAAGGGGTCTGAGCTCCTCTCCTGAGAGTAGCACAGCTCTTCCTTGCATGGCTTTAGTCACTGTGAAAAGGCCAGGGAGGTGGGCACAGGTGGGCATTTTCACAACACCCTGTCTAGGCTTGCAAGGTCCACTTGCACTTGTGGATTTCTCTGCAGGTGTGTGAGGTTTTGCAGCATAAAAAACACAGTCCTGTTGCTGAGGATGGATAGAGTGCACCGGCATTTGTTCGTCTCCAGACAGCCATTCCTAGGCACACAGATTTCCATATTCATAATATGGACATTGTGAGTTTCTCAAGGGATTTAGACACCTCTGTTTGGTTTCCTACAGTGCATAAATTCAGGAATCTCTGTTACCCCCTTAATATAGGCAGGGACACTGAGGTAGAGACAATAAACAGTGTGCCAGGGGCCCTTCAGAAAGGGGCAGAGTGGGAAGAGGGCCATGGGGGCTCTTTCCTCCTCACCAGCTACAAGTTGGCCTAGTGAGGGAATAAACCATCATGATTAAGGACAAGGTCTTTTGCCTCCCAGTGCTCCCTCTGATCCAAAAAGCCACATCCCTCCCCACGGAGGAGGCAAGTCATGCATTTGCCCAGCTGTGGGCGAGCAGCTGCATGCCAGTGCTATTCCTGGCAAATGTGGGTCTGCATCCGCTCAGGGAGCACGTACAGCCAGCCTGTGAACTGAATTCCAGAGTGCTGTGTCCCTGATTCTGTGTCAGTGGGCATGTGCTTTGCATATCCACGTACACTTGCAGCCAAACATCTCCATCCCAGCACCCCGTGCTGCTGGCTGGGGTGTGTAGGAGTAGCTGGAGGCTTGTGCACATGGAGAGTGTTTTGTCTCCGAGCTGTGCACGGGTACCCACACAGGCTGTGGGTGAAAATCAGTGCTGGACATACAAACACACATGCAGGGACACAGGTCTGAGCAAAGGGGGCTGCTGTGGGCTTTAAATGTCACACATTTGCCTGGGCAGTGCCTGCCAGGCTGCCTGCGTGTGTGTCCCCTCACAGCGGGACCACGCATGAATGGTGTGGGCAAGGTGGGCGCGCGCCTGCGCCTGTGCGTGTTTATAACTATGGGAACACAAATCTGGGCATCCACAGCCCTGCAAGGACCTGCGTGTGTGCGTCGGGAACGCGCTGCTCCCCGGGCACGGCGGAGCAGGGAGATGCCAGAGCTCCGCGCTGGCGGGGCGACAAACGCACCTGCCCGCAGGTGTGCGCAGGGAGGGAGGGCAGCAGCAGCAGCAGCAGGCAGCGCTGCTCCCGCGTGTGACAGCGGCGGATGGGCGAGCAAACAGGTGCGCTCCGCACACCTTGGCCAGGCTGGATGGGCGCCCGCACCTCCGGAGCGCTGCGAGTGCCCCGGGCGTGCCCCAGGAATGACTGCAGCCCGGACACGCGGGGGATGCTCAGCGCTCCCCCGGTGCCAGCAGGGCAGGTGAAGCTGGCGCTGTAGGTGTGGGGTGACACACGGGCAGGCACGGCTGGCTGCGCACACGCAGGGACCGATTCGGATGGATGGCACCCACGGAGGAGGGTGTTGCATGCCATAAATCCGCGCGGAGGCACGGCCGTGGGCATCGCCCCCGGAGCTCCGCAGAGCCGGGGCTGTGGCACAGCGCAGCTCGCTCGGATGCCAGTGTGGCTGCGTGTGCAGCCTGTGCCGGGTGCGTAGCGCAGCTCCGGGGCTCCGGCGGCTCCTGCGGGCACCATGTTCCCCAGCAAAGCCCTTCGTTTGGCCATTTTCCCTCGGCTTGGGGAGGGGGACACACACGCGCTCTGCGAGGTGGGCTCCGTCCGCAGGGTCGGCTCCACATCTCTCACGTATGAGCATCCCTCCTCCCCCTGGAACGGCACGGGCTGGGGAATAACAATAGCAGGCGGCAGGATTTGGGGAAAGAACCCCCTCCCCTTTCCCACATCCAGCTCGATGGAGAAAACCCCAAACAAGACAAACAAGCCCTGTGCCAGCCCCGCTGTCCCTGCAGCCTGGGATCGCAATCCTTACCTTTGCGCACAGCAGGCGAGACAAAGAGCTGCTAAAGCAGAGACAATTCCACTCAATCTGTCTGCCTGAAATGTCCACATTTCCACAAAGACGAAGGATGAAAAAAAAAATCTTTGGAGGGGAGGGGAAAGAAAGATGGATCTTCTGAAATCCCCCTCCAAAAAAAGGGGGGGAGGGAAAAAAGAAATCAACCCCCCCCCCAGTTAATGATTTCCTAGAGAAAAAGAATAATGATAAAAAACTAAAAAATCAGGGGGAAAAATACCCCCCCACTCCTTCAGTGCCAGTCAAAGAATTCGTTTCTTCTTCCTTTCAGCATCCTCTCAACAAGAGACATCCTCTGGCAATGGAGAAAATCCCAAGAGAAAGAAAAATAAAATGCCCCTAAATGGGCTCAGCAAAATGTGAAATCGAATCTCACAGGTACGCGGCAGAAGAAGAAGAAGGAAAAAATAAAAAAATAAAAAGGAAAAAGAAAAAAAAAACCCAACTCAGTGTCCCCTGAGCACTCCACTTGGATTATTTTTCCTCCTGCTCTTTTGCCATCCGGTTCTGCAGATGTTGCATGGCTCCTGCTACCCACCTTCAGAGAGGGGGAGGAGGAGAAAGAGCGTGTGTGTGTGTGTGTGTGTGTGTATGTGTGTGTGTGTGAGAGAGAGAGAGAGAGGGAGGACGTGTGAGTTTTCGAGCAATATGATTTTATTCTGGATTTTACCTATTTGCTCCCCCTTTCCTCTTTATTTTCCAAGGGGGAAGGGAAAGCCACCCAGCCCCACTGTGCAGTTATTTTATTTTAGGGAAATCTCAGGCTCGTCACTTTGAGGCTTTTGTGAAAGGGCTAAGAAGACAAAAAAAAAAAAAAAAGAAAAAAAAGAAAAACAAATGCAGCCTGGTAAATAATAAAAAAAAAATACATATATGCATGTGTAGAAAATAAATAAATGCCTGTCTGCGGAGAGCGCTGCTCTCGCAGGGAGGGCTGGATGTCTCCCTAGCGCTGTTGCCGCAGCTCCCGTGGAGTTTTGCTGCTCATTGCAAAGTCACAAGAGGAGGGGAGGAGAGAGGGAGTTTGTGGTTGGGGAGGGGGACTCTCCGGACAAATTGGGATCCTGACGTCATGGCTGACAACATTAACCCCTGCTGGCTTGCACAGGGGATGGATGAGCATTTTTGCTGAGGTGGATTTTTGGGTTTTTTCCCCGGGGAGGTGGGCGCAGGGAAGATGATGGGAAAGGTGTTGGCATTTGGGTAAGCAGGGGGCTGTGCCTGGGCGAGAGTGGCTCAGCTGCGAGCGCTGATGGGTGCTGTGCTCGCCTGAAACACTGTCATCAGCACAGGCTGAGCTTCCTCCTGCAGCCACAGAGATAAAAAAGAAGGTGATTTACCCGGAATGTCTTCATGCCACACAGCAGAGTGGCCTGGTGGCCTCCTCCTAGGGCACTGGGGGAGATCTGGAGGCTCTGGTGGGGCTGGAGACTTCCCCAGGCTGGGGAAGCCCAGTTCAGGAGGGATGCTCAGCTCTCCCTGAAGGATGCTGCGTTATGCATACAATGGAGTTTGTGGGGAAAGGGAGCCTGAACTTCCAGAAATGGTGCTGGGGATCAGCTCCTGGTGCTGGGGCTTTGCCTGCTGGAATGGCAACAGCATTGAAATCATCACAGTCTCCTGTGCACAGCCTCTCATCTTTGTCTTAAAAAAGTAATATAATTAAGGAACTCTACATCAGGCATGCAGTAATGTACTACCAGGAAGGTTTGTCTTTTCCCTAGGAAAAAGAAGAGATCCAGCAGCACTCTGAATGCAGAGCAGAAGCCATGGCTCAAGGAGGAAACATCACCACCCTGGATGGGATCTCCTCTGCACCTGCCTGGCAGCTCAGAGCAGCCCCTCCCAGCAGGTAAGTGCTGGTTTACACCTGTGTGTAGATGGTCTCCAAAGCCCTCTGGGACAAGGGGCAGAGCAGCTGTGTCACTGGGCGGGACCAGGTCCAAAATGCCTCTGAAGGGGCACAGGGCAATGTCCAGCGGCCACCGGGCAGCTCCTCTGTCCTGCCCTTCCCTGCGGGAAGATCTGCCCAGCCCAGGCTGGGAGAATCCTTGTCCCTGGGGTTCCTGATGCTCCTTTCCCTCATGCTTGGCTTGGTTCTACATGATTTCCTCATCAGAGGCATGCCACAGATCCTGTGCTCCCAATCTCCTTCTCCTAAAAAGTGCAGTGGGGAGTGACCTTTCTGAAGAGCTTTCCCTGGCAGGCCAGACTGGGCTGTTGCAATGCAGGGACATGAAACCAAGGAGAAGCTGAGTGGTGTGCTGTGCTGAGCTGGTGTGGCTGCAGGGAGGTCCTGGGGCAGGGAACCTGTGGGGCTTGTGGGGAAAAGGAAGGCTCAGGGAAGGTTTAACATCTACAGTGAGGCTGTGCTGGAATGGGAGGGGAAAAGATGTTTTCAGCTGCTGCTGAGGCTGGTGGAAAAGGTTTTTTGCTTGGTTTAGCACCCAGACCACCCCTGTTTGTCCATATTTACCCAAATTAAGCTCAGAGCAGTGATCTCCACTGCCTTCTCAAAGACCAAAGCAGGTAAGTGGCACTTGTCACATGCAGTGAATGTGCCTGCCCCTGTGCAGTCAGGGCCATGCTGCCAGTGGGCTCTCACTGCAGGCCACTCACTGTGGCTCCCACAGGGAACCCAGGGTGCAGGGACCTTCCCAGGACACCTGGCCATGGCTGGTGATATTTCACTGCACCATAGCCCAGAGCAAGCCTGTCTGCCTGGGCTCCCAATGCTGGCTGAGCACTGTGCCCTCGGGATGCTCCTGTGCTTCCACATGCCCCATGTCACAAGCAATTCACGCTTTGTCACCCCCCCCAGGAGCTTGTGGCTCCCTGGTTCCTGTGGCTGAGGGGTCCATGGGAGATGCAAAAGACCTTTTGGAAGGTCCAAAGCAAGAGGGTTTCTCCATGACCCTGTTGAAGAAGGATCTGGTCCTGCAGGATGTCCCCATGTGCCCATGCAGCACTGGGATCCCTGAGCTGCCTCCTGGTGCCATCAGGTGCTGGCTGTTGTACAGGTACAGCTTTTACCTCCTCTGCTGCTGCCAGCACACAGAGCTCCTGGCAGCAGTGACTTTCTGAAGCATTTATTCTGATTTAAGCTGCTGGGCACCAGGGAGGAGCTCTTGGGGAGATGAGAAGCGTTCGCCTCCAGGCACCAGAGGCCCCATTTAGCCCTGCCTGGTCCCTTCCCCTTCTGGCCCCTCTGCCCTGCTCCCTCCCACCAGCTATGATTGCATGTTACTGGCAGCAAAGGTAAGTGGAAAGCAAATGTCAGAGGCATCCATGAAGAGGAAAAATTATGCTCACAAATGGTGACATTTGTGCTTGCAAGTTCACCCAGTCGGGAGCAGAAACCGTGTCACATGAATTATCTGACCACTCAGCCACAACGGGAAACTTTGGAGAGCTGATTCCTTGGCAGGGAATGCATCCACAGGAGCTGCTGTGTGCTCCTCAATAATCCACCTGGAGCCACTCTCTGGAATAAAGGACTGCTCTGGAGATAGTCACCCATCTCTGCTGGGTCTCATGAAGGCTGATGCGGGTAAAACATGACCATGTTCACTGAGGGCTTTGTTCTTTGCCCTCCAGAAGATGGGCATCCTCCCAGAACCCCAAACCCTGTGTCTCCCTCCCCTGCTGGGGGCTGTCTGCTCTCCAGTAAGGGCCCAGTGATGAGTTTTTCTAAAGTTCACATTCTGAGCCTGCAGATGTCTGTTGGAGGTGCCATGCTGTGGCTGTAATCACCCTGCAGAGGCCATGGAGCATGGTGTTTGTGGCCATTTGCCATCCTCCACTCTTAAATCACTTATTTTCACTCTTCTCTTACTTGTTGCTCTGCTGCAAGTTCCACACCCTGGCCTCCTTTCTTCTCCAATGGCCACTCCAAGCCCCAAGTCCTTCTTTTCCCAAGGGTTTGTCATCAAGGTGAAAAATCTCCCTCTTCCTCTCTGGGGCTTCTGTCCAGCCAACAATTCCCAGCAGAAGATGGTTGGTCTTTTAAAGCAGAAAAAGGACAAGAGCAGAGAAAGCAAAAGAACTTTTATTAAAAGCAGAAATCTAATGAAGTCCTGCAGAAAAGGAGAAAATACAGTCTTACAGCTGGCATTTCTGTGTAGAAGGTAGAAAACAACCTGAAAGTAAATGAACTCATGAGGTAGAAATAGAGAGAAGCAGAAGCAAGGGGAGTTTTCCCACCTGGTCTAGAGCACAGCCTTTGCCTCCTGCTGCAGCTGCACCCAAGACTGAGCTCACCAAGCCAAGGAATCTTTGCAATTCCACTTCCAGGTTCCTGAAGGAAAGGTATCTCTCAAGCTATCCTACAGGAAAAAGGCTCCATCTTCCCCCACAGGGCCACCTAAACACCGTCAGGTGCTGCCAAGGAAAGACCACAAGTCACAGTCCCCATGGACTGGTGGGGCTGGCAGCTACCAGCAACTGCCTGGGCAGCTGGGACTCCTGTGTTGGTGACTCTGCATCCTCATTCACAAATGCCTCCTCCTGTGTTAGCCCAGAAGCCTCTCTGCTTGGACACACCATGTGCCACATGTTACACATTCCTGAGGAAATGCCTCAGAGTGCATTCACAGGGTGCCCCATCTTTGTTGAGTTAAAGAAACTTCATCACTTTGCAAGGCAGTGCAGACTGGCCCAGAGTAAGTGGAAATGTTGGCCATTCTTAGGAACTGATGAGCAGAATTTGCCTGCAGTCCTGTGTGTCCTCTGGGGTCAAATCTTTCTAAGCAGAGCATGGAAAGTGTGGTGGGAAGGGAGAAAGGATTGTCCGTGGAGGTGGGTTCATGCACCACCTCCCATTCCAGCCTGTCTTTAAGCTTAGGAGGCTGCACACAACGTTTAGTTTGGGCTTTCCTTCGCTTGAAAAATATTCTGGCCAAGCAAAGGTCCTTCGGTTATGAGAGTGCAGAAGGGCTGTGCTGGCTGTGGTTGTTGATAGCTGTGGCTGTTGAGGTTCAGCTCTCGTGCCTACAACGAAAGAACATCGCTCCCAACACCACAGCCTCCTCCTGCCATGCACACACAGCCTGCAGGGTGACAGTGACACCGTGCTGAGCCTGTGCCACCAGGACAACCTGCCCCAGCCACACCCGAGGCGGGTGATGGGGAAGGCAGGTGAGTCAGGGCAGGGCAGCCTCAGGGCTCACACACACCATGGTGCCAGGGGAGGTGTGACTCCATCCCTGCACGGGTGTTGAGAGATGCAGAGCCCCACTCCAGTGAATCTGTGTCCGTCTGTAGGTCCCCTGGCTGATTTTCTCTTTGCATTTCCATGATGGTGCTCAGAAGGAGCAGTGATCCCCCTTGGGACTGGCATTTCTGATCGTGTTCTGCCTGGCAGTGTGAAGGGCACAAGGCAAGGAAAAGGCCCTTCAGGCCCTGCAGACAGTGAAGAAGTGCCAAAAAATGCTCATTATTGTAAGTAATAGGATCTGTTCTGACACTGAGGGCTGGGCCCATGTGCCCCATTAGGCCTTCCCATCTCAGAGGGTGTCACATGTCTCACTCCTGGGGATGCTCCTTCCCACCTGTGCCAGCAGAGGAATCCCCTTTAGAGTCACAGCTCCTGGTCTGAGTCATGCAGCTACAACAAAAACATCTGGAAGCAGCAGCAGAATGGATTTCAAGGACCTAGGTTAAAAATTCCACTCCTGACCACCACATGGAGGTGGGGATGGTGTCAGCTCGTCTTTCTCCCTCTGACCCAGCAGCTCTCCCATTCTAGGGCTCAGCACCAGCACCCAGGAGGCAGGAGGAGCTGAGCCCCAGCTGCTGGTGCATGCTGGCTGTGGGGACAATGTGTTCCCAGAGCAGGTGCCACCTGCCTCCACTAAAAGCCCAGCAGCATCCACCACCTGCACCAAGGGGACACAGCAAAGGTGACAAGAGAGAGTCCCTGGGGACACCTGCACTCCAGTCAGCCTCAGGGGTCAAGCCCAGACCTCCTACAGTCCTCCTCTGTGTTTATCCCGTGACAAAGCTCATGGTGTGTCCTCCGCAGGGAGTGCCCCATCCTCCAGGCCATGGATGAATGAATCTGAACAGGACTGGGCCCAGTAGTGACCCCCAGGGAACAGCACCAGTTACAGGCCCCCAGCTGGACTCTGTGCCACCATCAGAACCCTCTGAGCTCTGCCACTCAGCCAGTTCTCAATCCACTGTCCAATCTCAACCTCTCCATCTCCCCACCCTCATTACAAGGATGTTACGGGAGAGTGCCAGAAACGCTGCTGAAGTCAGGGCAGACAGGAACCACTGCTCTCCCCTCATCTGCTCAGGCACTCATTCCATCCCCAAAGCCTGTCAGATTGGTCAAGCATGATTTCCCCTTGCTGAGCCCATGTTGACTCCTCCTGGTAACCTTCTTTTCCTCCACATGCGTGGAGATGACATTCAGGATGAGCTGTTCCATAACCTTTCCAGGGATGCAGCTGAGGCTGACTGGCCTGTAGGTCCCTGGGTCCTCCTTTGTGCCCTTTTTGAGGACTGGAGTGACTTGGCTTTTCTCCAGGCCTCAGAGACCTCTCCTGTTCCCCATGACCTGTAACTGTGATGAGATTCTGGCTCTGTGACCACGCAGAGATCTCAAAACCTTCTTGTTTATCCCCCATTGCATTGGTGCACAGGCATTTCAGAGAGCTAATGGAGCATGAAAGTTCCTCATAAAGGGTGCAAGAGGATCCCCTAAGCTGTCAGTCCACACCTTTCCAGTGTCACACCGTGCCAGGGAGCTGCTCTGCTCAGTTGCTTCCCTGGAGCAGATCAGGACCCCTTAACCACTGGTAGTGCCCAATTCCCAGCTGGCAAGTTTCAAACTTCCCAATTTTGGTCCCTCTCAGTTTTGAGCAGACACCTAAGCCAACCAGCTTCTTCCTGTGATGGAGACACTCCTGAGTCCAGCTTTTAGTGTGGAAATGCAGGAGGACATGTGCAAAATGTGCTTTTTGAGGGCATGCCCTGCTTTGGGAGAGGTGATTCCTTCCTCTAGCACTCCTGGGACAGGGCACTGGCAACACATTCCCCCTGGGAACACGATGTGTGCTGCTCCTTGGCTCAGCATTTCCTGTGGGATAACTGATGTGTGCTTTTCCACGGTGCTCCACCACTGCAGTGCTTGCAGGAGGCTTTGGCTGACAGCTCTAAACAGGTGGCTGAGCACTGAGTGACTTTTATGACCTGGAAAGGGTGATAATTGTGCCAAAATTTGCTCTCAGGAGTGTTATATGGCTGCCATGAAACGCGATTTGTACGTTATGGGCTGGGAGAGAGGAGATGTGTGTCCTGCCCCTGAGATAGATCTGACAGTCCATCAGCCCGCTGACAATGAGCAACCTGGGCTCGTGCCTCAACTTCTGGAGCCATTTCAGCATTTGCAGTTGTGAAAACAAAACCCCTGTGTAATTCCACAGCCCGGTGCAGTCTGAGGGTGGGACAGCTGTTAAATAATTCTCTGTGGGATACAAGGATCACACCAGGGTTTCCCACTACTCCAAGTGGGGCTGTGCCTGGAGGGAGCCACTGCCTTCCAAAAAAACTCAGTGTCTGGTAGATGGGGAGGTAAAGAGAGGAGCTGCAGCAACGCCAGCAGTGACCTCTGGAGACCCCTCAGAGCTGCCAGCAAGGCAGGTGAGGTCCCTCTCTGGAAAAACAGGAGAAAAATCCCCTGCATCTGCAGTTTGTTTGGGAGCTTGGGAGTGCAATCCGTGTGATGCTGCGTTGCCTGGCAACAGGCCCAGAGTGATGGAGCACAGGGCAGGTCTGCTCCAGGCTGGGGAGCAGCAGCTCCAGCCACAGTCACTGCCTGGGAGTGTCCAGGGAGCAGAGGGAACGGGGAGAGGGACTCGGAGTGGAGACACGGTCACAAAAATGTGGGAAGAACCAAGACAGAGATAAAAGTGTAACTCAGGGTCGGGAGAAAGAGAGAAGTCAGGGATGGGAAAGGGAAAGGAGAGCCCAGAGAAGGCATCTGGCCACTCAAGGAGCTGCAGAGGCTCCTGGCTGTCACCTCCCAGGGACAGCTGCTGTGTCTGCTCAGGTGTGTCCCAGCTGTGACAAAAGAACTGCAGGGAAATGGAGTTTTCCTCTGAGCACCTGTAGTGATTCTTCACCTCTGAGGAACACCCAGAGTCCTGCTGCCCTCACAGCCTCAGACAAGTTTTGGAGCTGACTGGACTGATTTGGGCTGAGGGAACTGCTCTGAGCAGGGATCATCCACACAAGGTGACAATGGGAATGGCACCAGCTCTCAGAGAAATCCCTGGGAGGGTCCCACTCCCACTGAAACTGTTTGGAGGGCTAAGGGGTCAGGCATGGTCAGCACAGAGGTTGTGAGTCCCATCTCAATTTCCTGTACCTTTAGCTGGAAATAATAATATTTATTTGGAAATAATAATAATAATAGTAGAAAAAAGAGAAGGAGAGGTTTGGAGAGGTTTGGAGAGGAAAGGAAAGGAAAGGAAAGGAAAGGAAAGGAAAGGAAAGGAAAGGAAAGGAAAGGAAAGGAAAGGAGACAATATAAGAACAGGGCAAATGACAAGGAAAGCCAGTGGTTTCCAGCCATACCAAATGCTTTTGATCTTCAAAATCCCTCTCAAAGGCACAGATCTCCCTGCACATCTGTCCTTGCATTTGCATCCAGAGCAGAGGGGACCCCCTGCCAGACACCACAATAAATTTATTGAAGGGCGGTTTTGCCCCACATGTGAGGTTTCCCCAGCTCTCTCTGTTCACATTTCAGCCCATTTTCATCACTAAATCAGGATGGAGGCTGAGCACAGCCCTCCACACCACTCCCTTGACACCAACACTGCCCCTCCACAGAGCACGTTGCAAAAAATGACATCCCCATTCCTTTGGTCACCCTCTGGCTTCCCCTTTTGCTGTTTCAGCCTACCCACACCATCCCACAGTGTCCTCAGGAGGAGGAATTCATCCATGTTTCCTCTGGGACACATAAAACAAAGTATTTTGTTCACACTCACAGAGAGCAGTAGGGTTGTGATGGGCTGTGGTTTCCCTGTGCTCAGCTCTAGACTCTTAATAATGAAAACTTTTACCTCAGTACTTTCCATTTTGGTGGTTTTTCACCCAGTCTGACTATAAATAGTGCTGTAACAGGACTTTGACCTGGCAGGAAATTCCAAACCCAGCAGTTAATTTATCCCAATTTGAAAAGATGAGCAAAAATACTTTATCTAAGTACAGCTGCTTCTGAAATGTCAAGATAAAGTTTTGTTTTTAGCTGTACCTTCCTTGTCATTTATAATAGGAGGCAATACTAAATTTACCCTGATAAGTACTGCAACACTCATCAGAACAAAGCCTATTACAATTTTCTATCATGAGTATGGAGGGGGAAAAAATCATTCTCTCTCCGCAGAACATCTCCACTCTGTACCGTGTTTTCTGAGAAAATTAATTCTCTTGCTCTCTCTTTAAAAATGAAGGCTCAGCACAGCACCTGAGAGCAGCAGGGGAGGCAGCATTCCTGGGAGCTGGTGCTCCTGGCAGGGTGGAGCAGCTGGAGCCCAGGACGTGCTCTGGTCACACTGGCTCTGTGTCAGCAGCACTGCTGACCACGGCTGCCCTTGCCTCAGCTTCCCAAGGAAAAGCACTTTTTTTTTTAAAAGAGTAATACTCCAAAATCTGGTCCGAGGAGGGTTACAGTGTGCTGCCTGTGGATCCTCTGCCAGCCATCCCCGTGGCAGGCTGCTGTCCCTCTCACTCCACTGCCTTTTCCCAGGCACAGAAGTCTTTTCCCAGGCAGAGCTATCTATAATTGAAGCAATAGCTGAAACATCTGATTTTCCACCACCCAACACCTCCTGCTGCAGCCTAAAGTGAGTGCATAAAGAGACATAACACTTTAGTAACATGTTACATTTGCTTTTTGCTGGTGCCAGCTGCTGCAGAAGGTAGTAGGGAGCGAGTTGAAGCTGGAACAGGAGGTTTTGGGAAGCTGTTGCCATAAATCCAGGCCACATCTCACACACAGAGTGACCCCAGGCATGGATACAGGGTGCAAGATTTCTCAGTGTATGCCCATTTCTTCCTCACCAAAAGGTGCTTCTAATTATTTCCATTCAGGCTCCAAACTGATGTTTTCTGTGCTCACCAAATCCACTGAGGGGGAATGTTTCCATCTAAAGGAAGTCCATGGGGGAAATTAACTTTTCCAAGGAAACAGCAGGGAGGTGAGAGAACAAAGCCACAGGAAGGAGAAGTGTAAAGCATCCTGCAAAGCTGCTCGGTGCAAACCTCCTGCAGGGGGGACAGACAGCTTCCTTCATGGATAGGAAGCAGGAATGGCCACAGTGCTCAGCTTTCCTCTGGGATGGGCAGGGAGGAGCAGGGACCCCTGGGCTGGGCTGGGACCCAGCAAACCCTAAACTCCCAGTTCCTGGGAACACCACCTTTTTCTTTGCTAGCCTTGGTGTTTCTGGGCCTCTCTGCACCCCAAAAGGCTGTAGGAGATGAGCAGGGGCTGGGCTGTAACAGGATCACACCACGGTCTGGGTTACACATTTGGCTGCTCACGATTTTCCACAGTCAGCAGCTCTCATAGTGGGCTTGCAGATATCAGTGGGGTATTTTTGTTTGTTTCTTTAGCTGAATAAAAGCAAATCCCCCTGCTGCCCTCCCCAGGGTCCCAAAGGAAGTGAACTGCCAAGCCTAAAAACCCCACAGCTCAAGCTCAATTCAGGCCCTTGCATCTTCTGGGTTCCTCTTTAAAGGAGGGCACAGCACACCCCCACCCTCACTGGAGAGAGCTGACCTGTATTTCTGCTGCTCCCTCATTCCAGTCTCTGTTCCCCAGAGCAGGGGAGGCTTTTCCTCCATGGCTGGAGAGGACAAAGCACTTTGTAGATAAAACAAGGAGGGACAGGCTGGAGAGGCAAGGCCAGGGGCAAAGACAGAGCTGGATGCTTGTGTCCCCAGGGAACCTGCACCCCAGGTGCCTCAGCCAGCACCCACCCAGCAGAAGGAAGAGCCTCTGAGGCTGCTTCCCAGTCCCCCATTCCAGCTCCTGGCTGCAAAGTTTTTTCCCAGATCACCAACATAATTCTTCCAGCAACAGAAGGCCAGCTCTGCAGAGAAAATGGAACCAACAAATTGGTGATGGCCAGACAGTAACACAGAAACACTGGTGGCCAGAGAGCTCTGGGGATCCAGCCCAGCCTCCCCTCACACTGTGAGCCATCCACACAGCAGGGGCAGTCCTGATCCAAGGGGATTCCTGTTTTCCCAGGCTCAGGTAGGTGCTGCTTGAGGTGTTCCTGCTTTCTCTCCCAGCACAAGCCTTGTGCCACATCCCCACATTGTCACACTGGTGTGACCTCAGGACCAGGCAGCAAATCCACTGTTCCCCTGTCCTTGGAATCAGCCAACACCCCGAGGGGGTCTGTTGGCTCCTGGTGTTGCCACTCACATTTACACCACAACTCCTGAGGCTTTGAGGGGACTGGAAAAGCTCTTTGCTTTATGATGTCTAATTCCCAGTGGAAGTGCAGGGGTCAGGAAGGGGCTGTTTTTCATGCCAAGATGTCCTGATCAAAAGAAGCACTGGTGATGGCATCTTAAAAGCGCTGAAGAGGGGGAAATCATCTCCCAGCACTGGAAGTTCTGGGGGAAAATCACCCAAGAACGCACTTTTTAAGAGGCAGAATCTGCCAGGCACTTGCACATCCCTCTGTCAGGAGCCCGTGGCCACCAGGAAAGCAGAGTGGCTCCTCACGACACAGGCTCTGTTGACATGGCAACGCGGGATGCTGGAGCAGGGACCGCCGGGCGGGAGTTTGCAATCGGCAGCACGGAGAAATGTTGGGTAGATTTTAAAAATGCCAACCTCGCACGCTCTCGTCCTCTCCTTCCCTCCCTCCCTCCCTCACTCACTCACTCACTCCACCTTGTGCTGCCAAGCTGAATAACGACGTTGTTGTGGTGGGAGAAAAACAGCACCATCTGTACCCCGGCTGTCAGGGAGAGGGGCACAGAGGGTCGAACCACTTTTTTTCCTGACAGTCCCCTATTTTCTGCCAGTATTGCTCCCCGGGGAGGCAAAGGCAGGCGGTGGAGAGGGATCTGGGGTTCCAGCAGGAGGCTCATTCTCTGTTTGTGCCATGATATCCCACTTTTCTCATCAACACTCTGGACTATCTTACCCTTCCCATTAAAGCATGGAGAGGGCAACTCTGACCAACCTTTTTTATTTTTAAAATGGTTTAAGATCCAGGGCTTTTTCAAGCATTAAGTAATTCTTGTTCAACATTAGAATTCACTCAGCATATTCCTTAGGGAGCAAAGCGGAGTGAGGAGGCAGAGGGGTTAAAAAAGCAGATTTGTCTGCGTGGCCAAAACCTTCCCTGCTTCCACAGGGGATCTCTGGGGTGCTGGAGAAGACACCAGGACTCCCTGGACAAATGGCACCTGCAGAATTTCCTGTTCCCACTGCAGGGGTGACCTCCCCACCCAAAGGGGTTTGTCCCCCAGCGCAGCAAGCAGGCATGTGTTACCCTCCTGCACGTAATTTGGGACAGTGTGACAACCACACAGTGCCACACGGGTCTGCCAATGCCAGGATAAACATCCTGCTGCTTTTTGTCTGGGCATGATGTCAAGGGGATGTTTCAATGTGGTTTCTCCCTGGCCAGGGCTGCAGATTGCTCCAGGCTGCATTTCAGGTCTCCTGCAGGGGTTCACCAAGGCTCCCCTCCAGCTCTGCAATGGTTTTGTCAGCCCTGTGCTTCCCACCAGGGCTCTGTGTGCTGCTCCTCCCCAAGCCACCAGCCTAAAGCAAGGGGTGATTCTGGCAAGAGTCACCTGTGACACCTGGGAACGCTCAGCCAGCAGGACACCTGCCCCTGACCAGCTTTTCCTTAGGATGTGACAGCTGTGTGACAGCCCTGAGTGCATCACCAGGCCCCACCTGCCCCAACCAGCCCCACCTGGGGGGTGGCATCTCCACCTGTATCTTCCCCAGCAGGCAAGGGGGGCTCCTCTGCAGATCCATATCCAAGGAGGAAGGCAGACAGCAGAGGTACTTCTGGAAGGGAGGTACCAGTTGAGTTCCCTACAGTACAATTTCTACTGTAATACCTCCCAGCTGGGCAGAGCATGAGCCTGTTCCTGCTCCTAATCCCTTCCCAAGGCAAGAGTGAAGGTGACTTTTCCCTTGGCAAGAAGGACAAGAAAAGAGCAATGTTCTAAGGTCACCGCATAGTTCTATGTCAGGGATCAGTGTTTTGTCACCAAAACACACCTTGAACTCCAGACAGGGGCTTAGGCTCTGATATTTTGTACTCAGATGTGGTTAAGGGTGATCTGAATGGGTGAGGAGACACTTGTGTCCTTTTCCCATGAGGGTGAGAAGGCAGAAGGGGTTGGTCAGGTCCCACATCTCCTGGGCTGCCCCACTTGTACATCCTGCACACACAGGAGCACAACTGCTCTGCCACCCTGGCTGGTGTCCGTGTGTCTCCATCTGTGGGGACAGACAGGACCCTCCCATGGCTGAGGGGGGTGTCAGTGATAGCAGCTGAGGTGTTGGCTCTCATTTGGAGCTGAATGTTTGAATCCCTTCCTCAGTGCCCTGCTGGTACAGCCCCCTTCCCCCCGAATCCTGCAGAGAGGCACAAACCCCCCTGGATTCCCCTGGAGAGAGGTTGTGTGGCTTTGGGTGAGGGCTCAGCCCTGCCGATGGCAGAGGGAGGAATCCCCCATCCCTGGAGGGGAGCAGAGGGGGATGGGGCTGCTGTTTTCCTCCAGCTCTGGTGGATGTGCAGGGAAGAGGAATCGGCTCCAGCAGCTCATCACTGCGCCAGCACCAACCGCGGGCGGCACAGGGAATCCCCTCTCAGGGAGCAGCCCCTGCCAGGGATCCCCACACACAGCCCCCCTCAGCAGCATCCCACCTCCTTCCCCCACAGAGGAATCCTCTGAGCTTCCTCTCTCCTCTGTTCTTTTGTGTCCCCCAGCACAGCCACCTCACTCTCTCTCTCTCTCTCCTGAATTTCTTCTGCCTCGCTCCACACTGCTCTGCAGCTTTCTGTGCTCAAAATAATTTCTGCTCAGGGAATTCCTCTCCCTCCCTCTCCGCTCTCCTGCAGTATTTCTCGCTGGCCTTTGCCCTAAGAGATGTAGTTGAGCATTAGCCCAAACATCATCTCCCACTGGTGATCTGTAGCAGACTGGATGGCTTTAAAACCCTCCTGCAAAAGCATCTTGTTTCAAAACCAGAGCATGAGAGAGGAAGGCTTTGCTCTCCAGGTGGGGTGTTTGCTGAGCAATTATTCCAAGCACTGAATATCTTGGTGAAGTGCTGCGTTCACCTAGGGCCCTCCCAGCCTGAGAAGGAACAAAATCTGGGCCTGGGAGCAGCAACCTTGGCACTGCTGCCAGAATCCATCTCCTCTCCAGCCACAGGAAGGTGCCAGCCTCCAGCAGCCACCTGTGACACTGGAGGGAGCCTCTGTATCCACCCTACAGACTGCAGTAAAACCATCTGCAATTAATCACCTGCAGATCACAGTCAGCATGTTTGCTGATTGATAGGTGCTGTGCTTCTGGAGAGGTCTCACAGGTTGGGCTGGGTTAATCCTGGCAGCAGAGCTGAGGGGCAGAGGTCTCTGGACTGTGATGAGGGACTCAGTGCAAGCAGATGCCCTTAGAGATGGGTCTAAGGCACTGCAGAGCCTGGCTTTTTTCATTCTTTGCTGTAATTAGGTATTGTTTCCCACTTCTGCCTCTTGTTTTAGCCTTCTGCAGTTAGCTGCTGAATTTGATTTGTGATTCCTGTGCAAAACGTTGAGGGGACTTGAGCAAATACTGCCCCAAATGTGTTGAGTTTTGCCTTTTGAGCTGGACCTAATACTTGAGCCCTGAGAGCAGCCTGGTTGCCAGGGTGCTGTGCATGCTGGCAGTGTGTGTGTGTGCATGTGCTGCAGCTGCTGCTCAGAGATTCCGTGAGGTAAGAGCAGGGAGCTGAATGTATAATATAACCTCCCTTTCACAATACTACAGCAGCCTAATGCCAGCTTGTGACGAGGGAAGAGCAGCTATTTTTAGCAAAACGCTTCAGGTGAGTCGAAACTTTCCCCTTTGTTGCCTGCATCTTCAAAGCTCTTCTTCCAGCCTGGAGAAACGAGGCTGATGAGCCTCTTGATTCCCAGTTCTCCCAGCAGCGAGGCTGCAGGCTCTGGGGTGCTGCTGCCAGCACGGGCTTGGTGCTGCAGCCTGCCCTGCTTTGTGCCTCAGTGCTGGGCCATCAAATGGAGGGATAAAAACCCACCATGGATGTAAGAAAGCTGGGAAATGCCCTGTGTGGCCTTGCCTCCCCAAAGGGCTGGGGTGCACTGGAAGCTGCTCTTTGGGGTTTCTCCAGACCATGACCTGGATTGGCTGGAGGGAAGGTGATGCTGGAGCTGTAGTGCCATGGAGGCGTGGGCTGTGGCAGTCCCCCAGGGACTCTGGAGAACCCAGAGGAGACCCCAGATATCCCCACTGGACCAAGAGGAACATGAAGGGTGTGTGATGAATGGGTGTACAAGGGCAGACAAGCCCAGGGCTTGCTTTGTTGGGGTCCCCTCCTGGCTTGAGCTGTTGTTATGTTTCTGTGCCGTAATTAAAATAAAGGAACCCTATGACTGAGACTCTGCTACAGGAAACCTGGAGTGGAGCCAGCAAGAAAATATTGTCTGGCAGTGAGAGTGTGAGGTGTAGGGAGTCTAATGGGAAACCTGTGAAGGGATTTTGGTCCCAGCAGTGCCAGTGGTGGTGCAGATGAGACCCCAGCAGTGGCATCTGAAGGCTCAGATGGGAAAGCTTCCTTGATAGTAGCCCTTTGTTGTGGAATGTCCTCACCCAGCTGTGACAATGGACAGAGGGGGCTGAGGGTGCCACCACCCACCCAGTGCTCCCTGCTGAGGAGGAAAACTGGGCTGGCAAAGGGCCACGATCCTCAATTCATTGGGAAGTGCTGAGGATTGTTTGACTTTTCTCTGAAAGATCCTTCTCCCCAGGTGAGTGGCGGAGCCAGCCCCCCAGGGAGAGCAGTTCTGTCTAACCCACTTTTACACCGTGCACTTAATGCAATGAATCTCCTCTCTTTCCTCCAAGATCTTCACTTACAACAAGATCCCTTGGCACCCTCTTTAAAAGAAGAAGCCTTGCTGACATGCCTTTATTGGGCTGCTCTTAAAGTTGGCACAATTAAACAGCACAGATAAGAGCTGCTCTGCAGCCTGCATTCAGTTAGTAAATATTAATGCTGACTTTTTTAAGGTGAGTGGTGTGTTCCTATGTTAGCTTGGCTGGTACAAGAAATGGCTTCACTTTTGATAAAGGTTCAAAGAAGGTTTGAGCTCTCGGAGTTTGAGGCCAGAAGGGATCATTTGAATAAGTTTTTTTCCTATCTAGGGTATCCTGAAGTTTCAGGTGGTTGACACTTCTCAGTTGATGAACCCAATAACTCCAGCTGGATGAAGGCAGAGGAGGTGTTTGGCAAGGCCAGCTTATTTTAGAAGGGCTGTATTTTGATTTCTAGATCTCCTGTCAACAGCAGATCCAATGCAAACAGCCATGGAATGCAGTAGCAGCAGTGCAGTGCTTAATTACCCCTGCCCTTAGAAGTGTGTGCTTTGGGATCTTTTTCCCCTGGCTAACTTCAAACTCTGAAGGTCACTTCAGGCAGAGAAGTGTTTCCCCATCCTCCAAGCAAGGCTTGTTTCTCACCTTCTCCCTTTCTCCTCCCCCACGGCCAGACTAACCCAGCTTTGTGCTGAATTGAGAGGGTTTGCATTTGCAGCCTCATGTTTAATGGTGTGAGCCCTGCAGTGTCCTACCACGGGCACAAGGTGTGGGAGTTGCTCAGCTGGGAGAGCAGGTCTGCAGCTCCTGGGAGTGTTCATTTGGCATCTAAGCTCTCACTGGGGGCTGCTGAGGGTGTCCAGAGATGGACTCCAGCCCAGGGGATAACAAATGATCCCGTGGAAGGCTTGGGGTGAATGCCAAGCAGTTCATGCTGTCAGGGGGATGGTGTATTCAAAATGCAGTTTATCATCACTCCAAGACTCTGTCTGGGGCCCACCAGGTCACCAAAGGGAGAGGAAATCTGGCTAAAAGTCTGACTGGAAGGCAGATGCTAGCTCTCAAGGCTGCCACAGGTCCTAACCAGTAACACTCTTGTGCCTTGTTTGCTTTATGCTGAGGCTGCCAGGGAGGTGTGGAAGGTCTCTTGGCCCCTCTTTGCACCTCATTCTTTCAATTCTGCATCTGGAGAAACCAGTGTGACTTTTGCCCAATCAAAAACCTAATTGGACAAAAAACAACAGCTGGGCTTGGCTGGTGAGAGGCTGAGTTGTGACACTTTACAAGGAAATATGTATAAAGAAGGCAATTTATGCACCTCTCTCGTACCTGGTGATGTAAATCCACATTTAGCACAGAGGGAATTGCTGGCTCCGTGGGGATTGAGGGCTGTTTGGCAAAGCAAGCACTGTGCCATCAAATGAAGAGATCAGCCACGCTTCCTGGAGCCAGGAGCCTCGGTTATATTTAACCCAGCAGTTTTCACACTGGGAGAGTAAGTACATACTTTATATCTCATTTCTGTCCTGGGTGCCATGGTGCATCACAATTGTGGCAAGGGTGACCCGTTCCCCATTAACACCTTTACAGGCTGCTTAGCACATCTGAGCCTCCTGGAGGCTGGGGGAGAGAGGAGAGGGAGGCAAAAGCAAGTGCAGAGCCTGAAGCCTCTGGTGCTGGCTCTCCTCCCTTCCCTGGCTGCCTTTCTGACATCCTCCCAGACCTGCAGGCAGAGAGATGAAGTCACTCTGGAATGTTAGGAGGGGATGAAGAGATGAAGCAAATGGAGGAAGAGGTGCAAGCTCCCCACCTGAGGGGCCTGGGACAGCTCTGGAGGCTGAACAAGGCTCTCCTGCCCCTCGCAGGGCTTGGCTTGGGCCAGGGTGGTCACCACTCTCTCTTCAGCCACCCAGTTCAGAATGGGAGTGACCTTGGTAGGCTGAGGTTGAATCAGATGAGCAGGAAGAATCAAGATTTGTGATTGCTCTCCTGCCCTTCCTCTCCCCAGCCTCTGGTAAATGTTCTGGATCTGGTGCCCTGAGCTTGGCAGTTCTGGGGATGGCTCTGCTCGGAGCCTGCTTTCCCAAGAACACAAAGACATGAGGGGTGTGATGTCTCAGCCTGGAAAAGGGGCTCTCTAGGCCTGGAGCAGGGAAATGATGCCTGGGACTGCTGAATCCCTGCCTTGCCCCAGAGGTGAGCTGTCCCCTCAGGCAGGGCTGAGGCGCAGTGCTGTAACAGCAGAGGCAAAGGGAACCTCAAATGTCACGCTGCTCATTATTTCTCTGTACCCTGGGGGAGGTGCAGCATCCAAAGTCTTCAATTAACACTAATCAACACCCTTTCTCCTCACGGAGAGCCAGGAGTGGAAGCTGATGGAGAGGCAGGAGCAGAGCTGGAGGGTGCAGAGCAGTGAGCAGTGTGACCTCCTGCCCTGCAGGTCAAGCTTTGCCTGCCCCTCCTGTCTGTCCCATGGAATACCTGGCATCAACAGCTCTCTTCACAGGTACACATGGAGAGCTAAAAATGCTTTTCAGGAGCAGGGTTATAGACCAGGCCATCTTAAAAAATAGGGGGAAATGGGGCATGTTATTGTGGCAGCATGCTCAGTGTGTCAGCAAGTCTGGCAGTCATGGGCATAGACCTTGCAGGACCTTAGGAACCCATCCTGAGCAGGTTTGGGGGAATATGAGGGGGCTAAACCCATTCCCTGCATGGCAAAGGCAGTGTGGGTGCCCACTGAGGCCTAGGAAGGGGTGGAGATGTGGAAAAGAGGCAAGATAGCAGGAAATTACTGGCCAGATGTGTGTTGTGAAGGACAGAGCATGTCCTGCCTGGAGGAGAATTGCTCCCTGAGAAATGGGACTTGGGGCATGGGGTGAAAAGAGGGGCAATGCTGGCAGCTTCCTTCCAGGTTAATGAAAATATGATTAACAGCTGTAATTAACTGATGAAATGGTGACTAGTTCTCTGCCCCCTCCTGATGATTGATGAGGTGCAGAGACTGCCTGTGTCCATGGTTTCTGCTTATGGCAGCACTCTGCAGCAGCTCAAACTTTCTGCCTCTAACCTGGCTCTGGAGAGGCTTTCTGTGGCTCTGGCTGCTGGGATGGGAGTGTGCAGCTGCTGAGCCTGACCCCAGCCCTGCCTGGGAGTGCTGAGGCAGGAAAGGGGTGAGGATTGGGGCTGTGGTGGAGCTGCTGCTCCAGAGCCACGCTGGGAAATGAAACCTCACCGAGGGCTGGGGCTGAGCTGCTCAGGAGCCTGCAGGAGGGGGCATCTCCTGGTGTCAGGGGCTCTCTGTGGCTCTTGCTGTGTGCCCTGGAGCTGTGGCACACACTCAGCCTCGGCCCAGAGGGATTTGGGGTGTGCTCACAGGTGGGAGATGATGTCCCAGGTTCTTACTGGGCTGGGCTGGCTGAGCTTTTGTCAGCAGTTTCCTGAGGGAGGGGGTGACCTGGCCACAAAGAGCTGACCTGCTCTGCATCATCTGCTGAGTGAGTGAGTGCCCCTCTCCTCTCAGCAGCAAGGTCACAACTGCAAAACACCACCCACGAGTGGTGCTCCTGCCTCTGCCTGGTCCAGGCAATGATTATTAAACTGCATAAAACAGGACTGAAAGTACCCATGGAGCTGAACCTGCCACCTTAAAAACCTGGGTTAAACCTGTACAAATATGTGGGAACAACACTGGAGGAA
The DNA here is from genome assembly GCA_013400955.1 of Drymodes brunneopygia. Lineage (NCBI taxonomy): Eukaryota > Metazoa > Chordata > Aves > Passeriformes > Petroicidae > Drymodes > Drymodes brunneopygia. The sequence continues at coordinate 193,766 of VZTZ01045089.1, read as the reverse complement.
GGCACTGTATGTGTGATATGAGTAGGGCAACTGCAGGGCTGACAGGGGAACAGCTTACTCTTGTTTATTCCAGTGTGAGGGAAGCATTTGTCCCTACAATGAAGACAGATGGCACCACAAGTGCCCAAGGCAGGTCAGAAACTGGTGCTCTGTCCCATCTGAATAGCTGTGGCTTTCTCTGGAGCAGTGGTGAAGGAAGGATGTGCTTTTTGCTGTGGAGGGGAAGAACGGGGCAGGTGAGCTATATTTTGTTTGTCTGATTACATATGCATGATCTAAAAAAAGTGACTCTCCATTTTCTCCAAGGATACCTGATGAGCATTAAAAATACAATTGCAAGAATAATCAGGTCAGACTTCAAACAAATGCAGGGAAACAGCTCTGTTCAAGAAATAGATACACTGTTATGTCACACTTTGTCTGAACAGCTCTTAAAAAATTATCTTCCTTTTGGAGATGAAACCAAGATCTCCTTTTGGAGATTTCAACCCAAAGCTGTGAGTAGCCAAGGAGTTCCAGTGGGGAAGAAAAGCAAACTCCACAGTTTTATGGGTTTTTTCCAGAGCTTACAGCAGGGCACAGCTGGTGCAGGGCCTGTGCCTCTGTGGTTTGAAATGTGTGCAAACAAAGGGATGGGACCAGAGAGGGTGTGGGGATGGCCCTGAGGGCAGGGGACTGACCCCAGCCCCATGAGCCCTGCTGCCTGTGGGGCAGGGGGAGCCTGAGGAGAGCAGTCAGCCCATGAGGTGTCTGTGGTAGCCCAAGCCTGGTGCAGAGTTGCTGCCTGGCTCTGGCTGGGAGCTGCAGGGATGAAGCTTTTTGGTGAGGGAGGTTTTCTTCAGCAGTGCCAGGGTCAGAGGTGCTGCCAGCTTTCCATGAGGTGCAGGGAAATGGAACTTCCTCATCCCTCCAAAACAAAGCCAAAGACTTCTCAGGTGTCCAGCTGGGACAGCTGTGCAGGCAGAGAACATCTGCAGGTGGAGTTTAGCCCCCTGCCTTTGCTCCTTACCTTGCTGGGGAGGTTGACAGGCTGCAGCAGCAGAGATTGTAGCTTTAAATCTACAACAACTTGAAGAAGGAGCTATCCATGGCTCAGCTTGGAAAAAAAATCCCAGATACACAGAAATGCCATCTTACGGTCACTTTACCTGCAGAGGGACACTTTCATGCATCACTGGGATTCAAATGCTTGAATAAGCTTCAGTTTAAATGGAAGTTCATCAGGGAAGGGAAGGGAAGGCAGAGGTCTCCTGTGGGCATTCCCACCCACCAGGGATGTGCTGGGTGACCTGGACAGCTGTGGCACGTGTCTGCAGGTGACACTGCTATTGTTGTACAGCTTCTCATATGGGCAAGTGAGCCTTGCAAAGATGCCCTGGGCTGCCTGAAGTCCTGTGGGAAAGGACGGGAGTGAGGGAAGCTGCTCTGTGTCCATTTGGTTGGAGAGCTTTGGCTCTGCTGGAGAGTGGCTCTGAGCTCAGTCTCCTTCCCCAGGAACCAGGGAGCTCCTTGTGTGCTGTTCCACCACTTCTCTGCAGGTATAAATGTGTGTAAATAAACTGGCTGTGTTTTTGCACACCCATTTCACTGCTGCTGCCCAGCAAACTGCTGTCACTGTGCTGGGGCTGTGAGGGGCCTGTCCCAAAAACAAAAACCTCTTGCAGTGCCACAGGCTGAGGGCAGAGTGACCCAGCAGAAAAGGGCCTGGGGGTGCTGGTGGACAGGGACCTGGCCAGCTGTGCCCAGGAAACCCAAGACCAGTGGCACCTGGTTTGTATCACAAACAGTGTGACCAGGGCAGTGATTGTCCCCCTGTGCTGGGCACTGCTGAGGGCACACCCCGAGTCCCGTGCCCAGCTCTGGGCCCCTCAGCTCAGCGGGGACACTGAGCTGCTGAGGCGATAACGCTGGGGAAGGGTCTGGAGGCCCGTGAGGAGAGGCTGGGGGAGGTGTGGGGGCTCAGCCTGGAGAAAAGGAGGCTCAGGGGTGTCTCTGTCACCTCCACAACTCCCTGACAGGAGGGGGCAGCCAGGCGGGGTCAGGCTCTGCTCCCAGGGAACAGGGACAGGGTCACAGGACAGAATCTCAGGCTGTGCCAGGGGAGGTTTAGGTTGCGTATCAGGAGTAATTTCTGATTTCTTCCCAGAAAGGGTGATCAGACAGAATGGGCTGCCCAGCGAAGTGGGGTCACTGTCCCTGCAGGTGTTCAAGGAAAGACTGGACATGACAGTGCCATGGTCGGGTTGAGAAGGTGTTGATCCATCAGAGCCTGGACTCGGGGATCTCCGGGGGTTTTTCCGACCCGGTTGATGAATTCTGGGCGATCCGCGGCGGGGCCGGGCCGCTGTCGCTCCCTCCTGCGGCGGGCAGGGGGCGCCAGACCCCGCGGAACGCGCNATTTGGTTGGAGAGCTTTGGCTCTGCTGGAGAGTGGCTCTGAGCTCAGTCTCCTTCCCCAGGAACCAGGGAGCTCCTTGTGTGCTGTTCCACCACTTCTCTGCAGGTATAAATGTGTGTAAATAAACTGGCTGTGTTTTTGCACACCCATTTCACTGCTGCTGCCCAGCAAACTGCTGTCACTGTGCTGGGGCTGTGAGGGGCCTGTCCCAAAAACAAAAACCTCTTGCAGTGCCACAGGCTGAGGGCAGAGTGACCCAGCAGAAAAGGGCCTGGGGGTGCTGGTGGACAGGGACCTGGCCAGCTGTGCCCAGGAAACCCAAGACCAGTGGCACCTGGTTTGTATCACAAACAGTGTGACCAGGGCAGTGATTGTCCCCCTGTGCTGGGCACTGCTGAGGGCACACCCCGAGTCCCGTGCCCAGCTCTGGGCCCCTCAGCTCAGCGGGGACACTGAGCTGCTGAGGCGATAACGCTGGGGAAGGGTCTGGAGGCCCGTGAGGAGAGGCTGGGGGAGGTGTGGGGGCTCAGCCTGGAGAAAAGGAGGCTCAGGGGTGTCCCTGTCACCTCCACAACTCCCTGACAGGAGGGGGCAGCCAGGCGGGGTCAGGCTCTGCTCCCAGGGAACAGGGACAGGGTCACAGGACAGAATCTCAGGCTGTGCCAGGGGAGGTTTAGGTTGCGTATCAGGAGTAATTTCTGATTTCTTCCCAGAAAGGGTGATCAGACAGAATGGGCTGCCCAGCGAAGTGGGGTCACTGTCCCTGCAGGTGTTCAAGGAAAGACTGGACATGACAGTGCCATGGTCGGGTTGAGAAGGTGTTGATCCATCAGAGCCTGGACTCGGGGATCTCCGGGGGTTTTTCCGACCCGGTTGATGAATTCTGGGCGATCCGCGGCGGGGCCGGGCCGCTGTCGCTCCCTCCTGCGGCGGGCAGGGGGCGCCAGACCCCGCGGAACGCGCGGGGACACCGGGGACAGCACGGACAGCACGGGCCTGGCCTGGGGACACCGGGGACAGCACGGACAGTCCGAGCCTGGCCTGGGGACACCGGGGACAGCACGGACAGTCCGGGCCTGGCCTGGCCTGGGGACACCGGGGACAGCACGGACAGCCCTGGCCTGGGGACACGGGGGACAGCAGCGCTGGACGGGACTGTCCCGCTCTGCTCTCACCTCCAGTGCTGGGGCAGTTTTGGGTGCCACAGGGATGGCGAAGGGTCTGGAGCTGCTGCAGTTTGGTTTGTTCACCGTAGACAAGGCCAGACCTCCAAACCCCCCAGCTTCCTCACAGGGGACAGCAGCAATCTCTGCTCTGTGGTGACCCGTGACAGGACCCGAGGGAACGGCTGAAGCTGTGTCGGGGAGGTTTAGGTCACATATCAGGAACAGGTTCTTCACCCAGAGGGCGTTCGGGCACTGGAACAGCCTCCCCGGGGCACAGCACCAGCCTGACAGAGCTCAAAAAGTATTTGGAAAACACCCTCAGGCACAGGGTGTGACTCTTGAGGTGTCTGTTTAGGGCCAGGAGTTAAACTTTGATCCTTGTGTGTCCCTTCAGGATATTCAGTGAGGCACTCGCTCCCTGTGGGGTGGCAGGGCTGCTCAGAGCCGTGTGGTGGCCGTGCCTTTGGGGCCAGCCCAGCCTGGCTGTGGCTCCTGCCCTGGAGCCCTCCGGGACAGCCCCTTGGTGCCAGGCCAGCTCCCCGGGCTCGGGGCTGGGCTGGGCCCTGCACGGAGCTTTTCTCTCCGGAGCAGTTGACTCCCGGCTCGCATTGATTTCCATTTGAGTCAGGCGCTGCCTAAAAGGCCCGGAGGGAGCTTGCACAGCATCTGTATTGCTGCAGCTTCCAGAGTGAGCCTTGCCAAGGCTCTCAGGGTGTGAAAAGCCCAGGGAATCCCTCTGCAAGCTCCCTCTCAGGGCTGCCTCTTTCCGGGTCTCCTGCTGCAGGGCATTCTGCTGCTCATCAGTGTTAGACCTGCAGAGGTCCTGCCCTGCACAGCCCAACACCTTCTCAGGTGTTCCCTTGGCAGTGCAGGAAAATGTGTAGCTGTTCTCATCATAGTGCCATGGGATGGTTTGGCAGGGACCTTAAAGATCCTCTCATTCCAACCCCCTGCCATGGGCAGGGACACCTTCCACTACCCCAGGGTGCCCCAACCCCATCCAGTCTTGGACACCTGCAGGGATGGAGCAGCCACAGCTTCTCTGGGCAGCCTGTTCTGATGCCTCACCACCCTCACAATAAAGAATTTTCTCCCAATATCCGATCTAAACCCACTTTCCATCAGAGTGAATCCATTCCCCCTTGTCCTGTCCCTCCATCCCTTGTAAAGTGTCTCTTTCCCTGTTTCTTTTTGGCCCCTTCAGGCACTGGAAGGCCACAATGAGGTCACCCCAAAGCTTCTCTTCCCCAGGCTGAACATACCCAGCTCTCCCAGCCTTTCCTCCCAGCAGAGCTGCTCCATCCCTCTGATGATCCTGGTGCCTCCTCTGGGCTCTCTGCAGCAGTTCCAGGTCCCTCCTGTGCTGGGATCACACAGCTGAGGGCAGCTCTGCAGGTGGGGTCTCACCAAAAAATGTCACAGCAGCAAGGACTGGGGCAGGCTCTCACCTCCCAGCACCTGAGCACCTTTCCAGGTGTGCAATCCCACTGTAAAACACCTCTCATGGATTTCGGGTGTTCCTTAGAGCCATCCTCACAGCCGGGGCTGGGACTGTCCCCTGCTCTGCCTCAATTAGTGCTCAGCTCTGCCTGGCTCCCCAGGTTTGCCTTTGCAGTTTCTTTACTTTGCAAACTGATTGTTATGATCAGCCCAGGTTCAAAAAAGTATCTCTAGCAGCAAGTACTAAACCCTTTTTTTTTTAAATTTTTTTTTAAGAAGAGTGTCTCAGCACAAGAGTTGAATCTGGTTCAAATGGGTGGTTTCTCATCCATTTTCACCCAACAAAGCTTTTTTTTGTTCTGGTTTATTTTTTTTAACCTTCTAATGGGAAGACTTACCAGGCCTTTCCACTTGCCTCAAAGTGATGAAAACCCCTCATTGCTTTTCAGGCTGGTAAAATGGGAGTGAAGAAAGGGGCTGAGGCTTTAACTACTTGCTCAAATATTCCGACTTCTTTGTCACTCAGGTGAAAACAGAAGGATAAAAAGGAGAAAAGAGCTGAAAGAGATTGTTCTGTTTCCTCTGAAAAATTCATCTTTCTTAGTGCTGGTCTGGTTTGTAGAGAGCTTGAAGTGGAAATGTGAGATCCTACAGAAAAAAAATGCCGTTTTTTCAAAAGTATCATTTTACATTTTTAAAGTAAAAATTGTTGGGGTTTTTTTTAGAGGGAAAGTAAAAAATCCAGTGGAAAAAATACTTTAAAATTAAAAAGGATCACATACTGGTAACTCTGGTTCTTCCTAGTGGGGCAGCTGATGTGCAGTGAGGTCTGTTTAGTTCTTGGCAGTGAAGTTCCATCACATTATTTCATTCTCTTCCTCCTAATTCCCCTCTAGTTTCTTCAAAGGGATGTAGAACCCCTTCACCTGCTGGACTTTGTGTGCCCCAAAAGCAGCAGGAGATCTCCCACCTGCCTCAGTGCCAAAATGAGAACTGTCCCCTAAACATCACCCAAGATTGGATGTGGGGGTATAGAGGAGGGGAGATGGCTCAGTTTTACCTCCCCTCATGCCAGGCAGGGAAGAGGCTTTGGGTAATCCCATTTCTGAATGGGTCACTCAGCACCTGAGTGCAAACCTGGGATCCCCCTGCTGAAGGACAGCAGGGGACACTGAGGCAAAGAGATTTCCCTGGACACAGCTGTGAGTTGTGCTCTAAGTGTGAAAAAGAACAAGGCTGTTACAAATTTCATCCCTTGGAGACTCTCACAGGAGACAAAACACTGGAAAACAAAGGGTGCCCTGGGCAAGGTGTCCTGAAGATGGGGCATAAAGAACCAAACCAAACTGCCTGAGGGTGATTGGGATGGATGGAAAGCAATCTGCCTGCAGGAGCCTCAGGTGGGAAGGACCAAATTCCCTGAGGAAGCCAAGAGCTGCAAGTGGCCCAGGGAGCCCTGGCAGAGGCTCAAGGGCTGCCAGGCACAAGGCGCCCTGTCCAGAGCAGAGCCCACCCAGGTGACCACAAGTGTGGCTGTTCCACTCTCCCCATCAAAAACATCACTTGGAAGGCAGACTATTAAATCCACGTGATGAATCCTCCCCTGGCCAACAGCAGTTGGGCACCCCCAGCTGTTCCAGATGTGTTTGCTGTGGGCTGGAGGCCAAGGACAGCTGGCTGCTGCTCTGCCAGGCTCAAGCCGCAGCTGCGAGATCCAAGCCAGGCAAAGGCATCAGATGGCTGAACATTTCCTCCCCAGAGCCTGTGGTGAGACCTCATTGGTGTGGCAGCCATAGGAAGGGTTGGCAGAGCTTGCTGGGTGTGCTTTTAATGGTTTTTAGGATGTCTGGAGTCTTCTTTCACAGAGCTTTTAGGATGTCAGCTCTGCTTTCACACGTGTGCCTTTCCATCTTTCTATTTGTCCACTTTTCCTCTCCCTTGACCTCTATACTCTGGATATATTTTCTTTTACAGCCAAGGGTTTAAGAGTAAATGAAATACTGGCTCTTAGATCAGCCTTTTCAAGGAGTTGTGCTTCCTTGTCAGCAGCTGAGCTTTTTTTGCAAACCTGGTATTCTCTACCTTGATTTCATTAGTCTTTTTAGCCTGAAAGTTTTCTTTTGTGGTGCTTGAGTTCTTGATTGTTTTTTTGCTTTTGTTTTTCTTTGGTGTTTTTGTTGTTTGTGCTATTTTTTTTGTTTGCTTTTTTTTTACCTTTATTTTTAACCTTCTGCTCTTTACCAAGCTTTGCTATGCATGCTGATGTCACAGAGGTGTTTTAGCAGCAAAGCCTGAAGTTCAGGGAGATGAAAATTGAATCTGCCTCTCTTCCCTCACCCCACCCCTTGCTGTGCATATGCATCAATACAGCCCAATTATGTGACCCCCCACTGCTCCTCTCTCCAGCACCTCAGCTTCTCTGAGCACTTGCATTCAATGTGGCTTTTAGGGTTTGTTTTTTCTCTTGCCTATTGTACAATCTGCTCCTTTGCTCGGTAGTACTCATCACTATTGTATTAGAGTGCTTCACACATGGTAATGAATTTAATTTCACACCACCACTACTGGAAGACAGGTTATTTTTAGCCTCTCTTTAAATCTGTGAGAGTTGACATGCAGAGCTTCAAGCAGGAGAGCACTGGATGCTTTTGGCTGTCAAGCTGGAGATCTCTGGGGTCATGATTTTGGAATATTTAATCCCAGAGGGTTCTCTGCAGGGCAGCTGCCTCTGAGTAAGAGTGAGGGGTGCCTGTAAGTCAGATCCAGGATGGCTCTTGCACCTCTGGGAACCAAAGCAAGTGGCTCCCTATGGAAACTTGGGATCAAATCCTTCTGTAAGAGCCAGAGGCAGCACCTGCTCCCACAATGTGCCCTCACAAGAGGAGCATCCTCTGTCTCCCTGCAGCTTCGTGGCTGTCTGCTGTTTGTCCCTCATTACCAGCTACAAATAGCAGCTCCCTGTAAACAGGAACTGCTGCTCCTGCATTGTGCTAATTCCGTCTGGGATGGATACATCTGGCTGGCTGCAAGAGCTGGAGGTGCTCTGCTGAGGTAACGGGATTCTGTAATTAAACACTCTGGTAATTTGCTGCTCTTTTATCTGTGTATGAGGGCACCAGGGCTGCTCTGAATGCTGGCACTCCTGATTGCAGTGCTTGACTCTCTGACCCCATGGATATTGCTTCTGGAGAGCCTTCACAGGCTGTTGGCAGCACAAACTTGTGGCCATCGCTGTGTTTATGGGCTCTGGTCCCTTCCCCACTTCTCTGGCTGCTCTTTATGACCCAAACTCCTGCATTTTCAGCCCAGGATTTGACCAGTGTGGCCTCATCTGAGCTGTTCCTGCCTCCCCCACCCATCAGCCACTGAACTCCTTCTTGTCCTTTATAATTATTCCAGGTCTTCCCTCCCCTCCAAATACCTTCCTCAGCCTTCTTTGGCATCTCAAAGTAGACCCTGGTCTCATTGCAGCTGGAGAAGCTGAGCTCAGTTTACAGGTGCCACCAACAGCACAAAGGTGCTGCTGAGCTTTGGGTAGAGCAAATCCCAAGGGCAGAGTGAGCTCTGCACTCAGGACCTACCACTCCTCAGCAGTGTATTCCACCCAAACCAGATTTATTCCCCCTGTGGGGTGCTCAGCATGTGCTTTTTGAAGGGCCCTCAGGTTGGTTCAGGGCTGAGCAGAATCCAGCTCTCTGCAGCAGCATGGGAAATCCATGTTCCTTTGTCCCTGGCATTTCTGCTGCTGTTAATAGTGATGTTGGCCAACACTCTATCAGGGATAATGACATGGACTTCAGGCAATGCCATGTGATTGTTTTCCTCGCCGATCGATGCTCGGGTTGGCTCAGCAACACAGCCCCAGAGCACGGGTGTCAGGGAGAGATGGGAGAGCAGAGAAGTGAAAGGGAAGGTGGCAATTCCTGCTGGAATATGTGACTAATTGCTGCGCTTTGAGTCCAGGGGATTTGAGAAATGCCTGTACAGAGGCTGATTAATTAGTGGTGATGTCATTCTACCCGCAATCCCCGGGCAGGCCAGCTGAAACATCACCTTTGCATGTAGATATAATCCTCAACAAAGTGTTCTGCATTGGAGTGCATAATGTGGAGCTGCTTTAAGACAGCCACAGGGAGGCTGAAAATGGCACTGTCAGGACAGGGAGAGGGAGTTTGCCCTTTTGTTTTGCAGTTTGACTGAGGAGTGTGAGTCCGTGCCTGTCTGAGGGTGATTGCTTGGACTTTCTGAGTCCTGGAGAAACTATGGCTTCATCCATTTACCCTGCTGCTCAGCAAAGGCTTTCCTGCAGCATGCCCCTCCCTGGCTGCTTTGGCCAGGCTTTACTAAACCCCTAGACCCTGGAAAAATATAGGAAGTGGTGAAATTTTACAGTTATGTTGTGTTGGGCTGCATGCAGGGCTACCTTGCTGAACCTTTCCTGCAGGAAAAAGCATGAATTTGGAGAAATCTTTGCAGGTTGATAAAAAGGCCCTTTGGTAAAAGGTTTCTCATCTGGAGACCATTCCTTCCTAATAGTGTTGAAGTAAAAAACTAGTTTTCCTCCAATGGTCTGCCAAAGCCTTTTCTGCCTAGAGGCTGCTTTGGCTTTGTGGAAAAAGGTACAAATAAGCAAAGGACTTCTGGGCCTGTTGGGGTAAAGTAGAGCCAAACCTCCTCCTTCCCCCACAGCTTCTCTTCAGTGTCTTTTCTTCTCACAGGTTCTGCTTTCTTCCCACTTGGGTTTTTTTTTCCCTCCTCTTTATATAATTTTTTTCAATTTTGTTGTTGGCAGCTCCTCTGTTTCAGATCCTCTTCAAAGTTAATTAATGTGCTGCTTATTCCCTCTTCCAGATCGGTAATTATTATATTTAATAAGACCAGATCTAGTCCTGATCTGTGCATTACCTCCTGCTGTCTCAACCCTTTCCAGATTGCCAGGATGTTGCAGCTCCCAGCAATGCAGCAGCACATCAGTCCATGCAAAAAGGTCAGGGGGGCTTTCTTGGCAAAGAAAGAGCAAAAATATATCAGATCTATGGAAACCCAGCTTGTGCAGTTGAACAGAAGGTGGAAAGAGAAGCTGCTGGAGTGGTTCTTTTCCTGCCACAGCTCCTGACACGTTGGATGGACCCAGATGTGCTGATCCACAGAGCAAGGTCCCTTCTGCAGCTCCTGGCAGAGCACGTGAGCCTACTCCCTCTGTGGAACGGGACTGTGGGCTCCTGGAATTTAGCAGAGCTCTTTCTTTTCTCTCTGCCTCCCTCAATATCATCTCTGCATCTGCTAATTGTCAGGTTTTCATCAAAATCTTGTGGTTTGCACGCAGAGAAATTTCCACTTATGGAAACGGGGAAAAAACCCCACTTTTTCATTTTTTTTCCTACTGACAAGCTCTGCCTGGGGCCCTTTGAGGACCTTTGAGATGTGTCCCACATCACCAAACACCTCCTCCACCACCTCCTCCAGACCGGGGAAGTTTTCTGGGGGTTGCATAGCTAATGCCTAATGCTTCCCACTGATCTTTTGTGCAGGAAAAGTAACCAAGCAGCCTGATTAAGCAGGATGGAAGGAATTAAGCCCGTGTTTGTGGAGATAGTGATCAATGAGGTCCCTTTTAACACACTTGTTACTCTGGGCTGCCTTTGACTGGCATATCAGGAACTACACACCATAAATTACCTTGATGGATTCCCTTGCACATCTGAATTTCAAAGAGATGAGGCAGAGGGTTATTTTAGTTAATATTCCAGTGTGTGACTTGCCAGGTGCTGTGCAGCTCCTGCCTTGACTCATAACCTCTGTTCTCTCACTTCTCAAGTCCTGTCCCATGGAAACAGCCCTTGAAGCTGCCTCTGGGCTTCCTGCAGCTCCCACATCCCCTGACCCAAGAGTCCTTTCTGCCTGGACCATTCCTTTAACAGTTTATACCTTGAGGAGGGAGCAAGTGCTGTGAGGCTGAGGCAGATTAATTACTGACACAAACTCTTGGCAGGACCTAGCAGCGACTCCCAGGTGCCCAGCTGGGGCTGCTGGCATGGAGAATTAGCTAAAAAAGTGTTCCTAGGTGCATGTGGGCCCAGGGGAGACATTTTGGTGCCCCCCACTGCAGTCCATTAGCTCAGTGAAGTGAGAGGCTGCCTTCCTTGGATTAGAAAGCACTTGAGGATGTCATTTACTCAGGCAGATTTCCCAGCTGACTGAGCATTCTTATTCCACTAATTACAAATCAAGAGGGTGGTGTGTGCATTGGCACCCAGACAGGAGGAGCTCTCCTCCCTAATGGTGGGGCTGGCTGGACTGGGGGAAGCTGAAGTGATCCTGATCATTAGTATCCTCTCCCCTCCTATCAGCTGCAACAAAGTAAGGCTTGCCCTGGTAAATCCTGCAAAGTTTGGTGCTCAGGTGCTGCAGTCTGGTTCTCTCTACGTTGCTTAGCCCAGGTCCGGTCCCGCAGGTGAATTCTGTCAGCACTGGGGCTCACTCAGAGCCAGGACCCCAACTCTGGCTGCTGCTGCAGCTGTGGGATCACCAGGACAGCCCAGGACCTCTCACGAAGGAAACAACTAACCTGAATCTTTGGTAGGTTTTGACCAAAGTTGTCTTGTTCTAACAGTTTTCAGCTGGTGTGGGAGGGAGAAGACACGGGAAAAGTTGCTGGTTTCAATCTCCCAGTACTGAATGCTGGTGGGCTTTGGGGTATGGAGTGCAAACCACACAGCCCCAGCAGCTCCAGGCCTTCCTGCTGTGTGGGGCTGTTCTGGATCTCACAGCTTGGCCTGTTGTGAGCATTGCTGCTTTGGGGGAAGTTACAGCATCTCTTTTCTCATTTGGAGTGTCCCTGGGTCTGTGTTTTCCTACTTGGCTGCATTTCCAGAGGCTCCACGTCCCATTGCCAGGCACTGAGAGCAGCAGAACATCTGCCTGTCTCTGTGTCCTGTGGCTGCTCTGCTCTGCCGTGAGCCCTCCTGTCACCAAATGCACAACTCCCCTGGCTGCTTGTCTGTGACCTGTTTGCACCAAACAGCCCCTCCTGAAGCAGGCAGGCCCTGGGAGAGCGCTGATCATCAGCTGTACATTTGTAGTCACAGCTCCAGCTGGATCCTCCACCACACTGTGCCAGGGAGGAGTTTCCTTTCCAGCTGCCCAGTCTGGGACCCACAGCCTCGTGCCTGCCTTGGTGCTGGCCCAGTTCTGGCACCAAACTGGTGCTGGGGCCTCTAATGAGGGTGTTCCAGAGACTGAGGGTCTCCATCAGTCCTGGGGAAGTTCGGGAAGGCCAGGACTGATGGCTAAGCCTGTCCTCCAGCCCTGGCACCAGCTGTGCAGATGGTGCAGCATGAGGAGCTGTGGGAGTGACAGCAGAGCCCTGGGGCTCTGAACTGCTCCTTTTTTTGTGCCTTTCTGCCAGGACAAGGCTAACACAGAAACCAATCCCGAGCAGTTCCTCCTTTTATTAACCACTGAGCTGCTGGCTCAGCCTCAGCTTCCATGAGGAAGTGGCTTGGAGTGGCCTGGTCCTTGCACCATCTTAATTTCATGAAGAGCTCTTATCACCTGGGTCTCTGCTGAGTTTTTCCAGCTAATTAGAGCTGATAAAACCCCCTCACTGTTAGGCACTGCCTCAGCTTCCTGTGCTCCCTGTAAACTTCACCAACCGTGACAACATCTGAACCCTTCCAGGGACGGTGGCACAGGCAGCGTGGTGACATTTACAGCTCTTGTTAGAGGAGCAGGTTCAGCTGAGGTCTTTGGGAATCTGCTCTGCTGCTGACAGGCTCTATCCACAAGCACACTGCATGGGTGACTCCCCTGCTTGATGGAGAGGATCCTGAGATGGCTCTTTTGAGGGAAGTACACTCAGAGTCCAGATGTGGTAGGTCCTGAGTGCACCAGAGTTCACTGTTCCCTTGGGATTTATTCTCCTAATGGCCTTTGCACCCAAAGCTCAGCAACAGCTGTAAACTGAGCTCAGTTTATCAAGCTATGATGAGACCAGGGTCTCCTCTGAGTTAACAACGAAAGCTGAGGAGAGTATTTGGAGGGGAGGGAAGACCTGGTATCACATATTGTGTGAAACATGAGCAGAGAGCATTTTCCGAACGCTTCAGCTGGCGTTGCCAACCCCAGCAATTTTTAGTGTGAACCTCCTCATATCTGGCCCCATTTCAAGTTCTACATTTTGGCTCCATGCCACTCAATTCCTTCTGAATAGAAATTGAGTTCACAGCTTTGTGGGTGCAGAGAAAAACTCAGAAGGACCCTGGATCAGAGAAAAGCAAGTACAAACAGATTCTCAAAGCCAGCCTTCATAAGCGCTTGATTTAGGTGTTAGGTATCTAAATTGTTTAAGAATATTTGGAGTTGACAAGCATGTGCAACGTTAGAAATAGAAATGCTGAGGCATCGAAAACCTTATGACTCCACAGGGGGATTTTTGAACTGATGCTGCTGTTGTAGCTGCAGAACAGAAAACAGGGAGTATGTGAACAGGTCTTTCTCTCCAGGTTTATTTTTGCTCTTGCCAAAGGACTGCAGGACAAACACTGTCTCTTTCAGGCCCATTAGCTTTTATGAATTTGTTCCACTGCCAGCACATAGCTTTTGAATTTCGAGACAGCTCCCCCTGCAACAAGAGCTCTGGTACTTCTCCATGTAGTTGGACCTGGCTTCTGGAGATTTGGATGGCATGTTTTGTCATAGAAACGAGACTCCAGCTCTCTGCTTTACCAGGATCTGCCTAGACACAGCCCTTGAGCTCTGCAGTGCCTTGCAGGAAGGGATTTTTAGTTCTGTGAGGTGTTGCATGTTGAACATCTATTTGAAATGAAGATATACAGCCATCCTGATGGTCAGTGCTGGGTTTCCTTGGGCATGTCTAAGCTATTGGTAAAACCTCAGATACACTGGAACCCTCACCTGAGGCAACAAAGATTGTGGACTTGTGTAAAAACAACACAAGCATCCCTTGGGATTGGATATGAGTAGATCCATAGATCAGTTCCTCTCAGGGAATGGGGAAAGGTGAGGAAAAATTATCTTTTCCTCTTGTGCAAGTTTGGTTGTGGATGGTGAGTGACCTCAGGTGAGCCACTGGATGGCTGTGCCTTAGCCCATCACCTTCCCTCGAGCTCCAGCACAGCCCTGCAGTGCCCCAGCTGCTTCTGAAAATGATCATTTTTCTCACTTACTTTGCCAGGCTGCTTCTTCAGCTGCCTGAACTTTTGGTGGCGGGAGCCACCTCTGCATTTGTCTTGCCAGGATTTAGTCCCAGCATAAGCAGGTGCTTGGAATTTATGGGTGAAGTGACAAACTCTGTAACACATGGGATGCAAAGCAAAAGCTCTCTCTGTTTTCTGGGGTTTAGAGGGGGAGTTCAGCAGCAAGAACAGGTTTTGCTGTGGGTTTGAGAGGGTGAAAGGAGCATGTCCTGCAGCCACTCTCCTGTGTGGGGAAAGTCTGTTCTTGTGGGGACCAGCAGATTGTAGTCACCTGCTTTGAGCTGTGCTGGGGTGAAACAGCTCTTGAGCTGTTTTGGGGCACCAGGGAGAGCACAGCAGTTTGGGTGGCTTTTGTCCCCTCAGGGTGGGCTTTGAGGACATGGAGGGGAAGCAGCTGCCTTCCCAAGGGGAATGAGGCAGTGCCTTTCTCCCTCAGCCCAGTGCTATTGTCGGGGCTGTCCCTGCACTCTGCTCCCTCCCCAAAGGCAGCACAGCTCCAGCTCCGTGCTGGTTTGTACGGGTGGCTCCAAACCACCAGCTTTTGGATGCTGCCTCTTTGGATGGATTTTAGACTTCGCTTGAGGGGTGAAAATGTGGTGCCACAGATGGCAAACAGCAGCCCCAGCTGGGAGGCTGCGACAGTGGCATCCCGGGCGAGCCGTGACCCCGCGTCCGCCCGAGGAGGAAGGCGGGTGGCTGATTTATGGCAGAGAGGAGCCGGGGGTCTCTCCGAGTGGAGCTGGAGGCGAGTTGCCATGGAGATGGGCTAATAAAGCAGCGGCAGCAGCCGGCTCTGACGCTGCTCCGGTTGCAAAGAGCGGGCGGGCGGGGAAGAAGGGGCAGCTGCCACGTGGGGATGGAAAGAGAGAAGGTGACACCAGCAGAGCGGGACAGGAGTTGGGTCTGTAAGGCTGTCCAGCTGTCCCTGGGTGCTTTAAGAGTAGAAAAGAGCCCTCCTCTCGCAGCTCTTTGGGAAGCAGGACATCATCATGGTTCTCCTTGGCGAGGAGTGACCAGCAGGTTCCAGGGAAAGGCAGAGTGTCTTTGTTCTGGCCCCCTGGCTGCAGGCTGGCTGCTTTCCCTGGCAGCAGGAGAGGGCTCCAAAGTGATGTCAGCTTGCAAGGACCCCCTCACACAGGGCTGGCACAAAGGACTCTGCTGTGCCCAGCACTGGGCCCTGTTTTCTCCACATGCCAGCTGCTCCATGCCAAGGCCAGTGCCTGCACCCCAGCAGGACCTCTGTACCTGCAGAACCCTCCCTGTGCTGATGATCTCTCATCCTTGGAGCTGCTCTGTGCCTCCCAGTGCCCTGGGGGAGGCGTTACTGGGACATGTCCCTCCCAGCACTGCCCTTTCATTGCTGGGGAAGGTCAGCTGTGCCCTGGCTCAGCCCTTCCCTGCAGTGTTACAGCAGCCAGCTCCCCTGGATGCTCAGTGTGGATTTTGGGTGGGAAGAATGGGGATGGCCTGGGCTTGTCCCCAAGAGCTCTGTGTCCTGGAGGTTTGCTGCACATCCCCAAGCTCTTACTCCAACCTGCACCTGCAGAATGGACCCTGCTGCTTTGCTGTTGTAGGGCTGAAATCTGCAATTCCATTCTGTTCAAGGGCATTGCAGAGTGGACCTGAAAGCACACAGACTTTTCTTCTGGCTTGTTGAGCAGGTTGATGGGGGGGAAAGGCTTTGCTAATTATTAGCAAGGTATTCCCAGGCTGCTGTGCTTCCATTTTGAGAGAACACTCTTCAATAATATGGTGACAGCCATATTTTAACCTTGATCACCATAAGAAGGGTTTTGCCTCAAAGCCATGAGCTGCTGGACTGTGCCAGAGTTCAGGGAGGTGTTCCAGCAGGTAAAAGCAGAGATGGGGAGGTTATATAGTTTAAAAAAGAAATTAAAAGCCTTATGATGGAGAGGTGCATTAAAAGATAATTGCTTACAGGTTTCACAAGATGTTTTTATGCCTCTTAAATTGATGAATGTATCCACAGAGACTGATACTCTTAATGGAGGGTTACCTTTACTTCTGAATAGAGCAGAGATCAAGGCAATTACAACTAGCTATTGATAACTCTACCCATACCCCCTAGAGAAAAGGTTGTTTAAAATTTGACTTCTTGAGCTACCTAATGCCTGCTGCCCTGGCCAAAGCCTCTTCCTTCCATCCTGACAGCATCCCCTGTTGTCCAAACCCCTCCTGTGCTACTGCTGGATAGCCCTTATGTCTTTAATTCCATCATCATGCACTGTCCAGATGGTGGGAGCACTCACTTCCCTCATGGGTCAGTTGGTTTTCAGCACTGCCTGGGATGAAGGAAGATTTCCACAGCCTCCCTTGATGTCTCTGCAGGGCTAACAGGTGGGGTGAGCAAATCATGAGGGGCATGATGATTTTTGGGATCTCTGGTGCAGCCTCTCTCCTCCAGGAGGGCTTTGACTGGTGGATATTTTGATTAATGGTTTGGCAGCTGGAAGCACACCTTGCTGTGGTGCCCAAGTTCCTGCTCTGCCAAGGATTTGCATGAGCTGATTATGGCATGGATAAGCATATCTGGAGAGGCACAAAGGGTTACAAATTGCAATCCACAGACCTCCTAATTTGGGAGCTGCACCTCTTGCTCTGCTCTTGGCAATTCACTGTTCGTGTGGTGCTTTCTTTCCTGTCTGATTCCAATTAGTCTCTTCCCCATCTTTGTAGGAACTTGGTGTGCTCTGTGGCTACGAGGGGAGGGATTCAACTTGAGTTTTAGATTCTTGGAAAAGCTCTTCCAATAAAGGGCCTTATGCCCAAGACTAGGCCAGGCTGCTGGCAGTGTCAGAGACTTCTGAGGAGGGGAGGCAGTGTTTGAGGAAGGCATCTCAGGGCAGAGTGAGAGATGTTGCTCTTGGGGAAGTGTGTATGACTGTTGCTCGTGGAAGAACAGGCCTCAAGAGAAGCATGGTTTTCATTGCCTCTGACTGTTGTTAACACTACTTAAATGTGTAAATCTTGGAACGTTCTTCAACACGAACCATTTAAAATCCTGAGTCACTTCTGTCTCCGGATATGCCTGTCTCGCTGATTCTGCTTCATGCCTCTTCTCATATCCAAGGCAGCTCCTGCCAGCAGCTGAATCAGTTTGGAGAGGAGGAAGAACAAGTTTTAGGACCATTTCTGCTCTCAGCCTCAAGGCCATCAATGTCCTTGACTAGAGAAAGTCTCATGTCTGCTCCCATCCCTGGGTATGGCCATCCTGGTGTTCTCTCCAGTGGAGCATCACCTCCCAGTGGGACGATGGTGGCCCAGATCCTTGGGGCTCTTAGCCAAAGGAATGGCTGTGCCTTGGGACTCCCTCTGGGCTCCTCCCTGCTCCCCTGCCAACTCTCTTTTGTTCACAAGCATATAAATGAGGAACAGAAGATGTGGCTTGGAGGAAATGTGCATGTAAGCAGGAATTCCTCGTGAAGAACTATGGCCAAATTGTGTTGCTCGCAGGGCTCTCCCTTAGCTGACCATACCCTGAGCAGGAGGCTGGATTTGCTGCTGATGCCCTGAAAACTCTTCCAATATGAGTTTTCCTATGATCCCATGATTTGTCCTAGTTGTAGAGACCAGCAAAAAGCTCTTCTGCCGACAGGCACACACAGTTGTCTTCTTGAGTGATGCTTTATACTATGGCAGAAGGAATTCAATGCAGAAACAGACTTTTTTTAAATAGCAACAACCCTGTACCATTTACTGGGAGCTGTCATTCACATGTGAACAGTTGAAGGACAATTAAAATGTTGACTGTCCACACGAGGTCTCTAAAGTAAGGTCTCTGCTCCTCAGGCAAAACATTTTTCAGAGGACAGAAAATAACAACTTGAAGGTCTTTCTGCTGCTGCAAAATTGTCCTGTGAGTATTTAATCTCCATTGTCTGGGGTTGGATGTGATGGTGAGGGCTGGAGAAACTTATCTTGATTATGGTTTGTGGTGGTTCAGAGTTGCTGTAAGAGAGCCAAGTGTTGCAGTAGCACTAAGGATGCTTCCTGCTCTGGTCTAAAAACATAGCAGATTTGATTGTGGGGGCAGTGAGCAGTTTTTGTTCAAGATGTGGGTCTTCAGGTCTTGTGAGCTCCTCAGGTCTGGCCTGTGGACCCTGCCCAGCAGAGGAAAGCAGAACTCTACTGGCATTTAACCTTACAGATACATCTGGATATATGGATTAGTAAGGACCATCCTCAGCTCACAGGGAGCTGAAATTTGGCTTTGAAAGAGAGGTGAGGTTCTCCTCCTACTGTCCAGGAATGTAATGATAAATGCTCCTATCTCACCAAAGTCAGGATGGCTGTGGTCTGCAGGGATGAGGTAGAACCGTGATTGCCTCTAACCTTCTCCTGGAAGCAAGAACTGGGTCATTTCCTAATACCTCAGTGCAGAGAACTGACAGTTAAATTGGATTTAATCACCCATGCCCTGAGGGCCCTTGTCCTGAAGTATGTTTCTGTGTTACTTTAAGTATTCAAAACCAAGAGCATTTTATAGAGGAGCTCTGGGGTGGTCAGCAATGCCTGCAGTGATGCTCCTTCCTCTCACCCCGCAGCCCCAGTGATGGAGGGTTGCTTCTGTACCTTGGAGTCAACTGCGGCTGAGCCTTGCGGTGCGTGTTTAACAAGGAGAGCTCTGCAGGGACAATATATTTTGAGTGCGCCTTACTGTCAGCTTTCGCCTTCCCAGCTTCGCTGCCGTGTGGCTCTGCAAAACCTCCCCGAGCCCAGCCAGCGCTGGCCAGCCCTTCCTCTGGGCTCCCTGCATTTCCAAACCGCTTCTGCCCTTGCTTTCGCTGCCTGCTCCTTGCTGCATTTTAACCTCTCTTCCTCCTCTGCCCTTCCCCGCATTTATCCTCCTCTGCCTATCGTTTTATTGCGATAGAAGCCTCGGCAATCCCAACTTGCGGACCAAACTTCCCTGCCCCGGCGGGAGACCCGCGACTCGGCCAGGCCTGCCAGCTTGGGGTGCTGCCCACCTCCTGGCAGGAGCAGCAGCGCCTCGAGGAGCTCCCCCTTTCAACAGGTAGGGAGCAGCCAGCCCTGCTCTGCTCATCCTCCTGCGCCGAAAGGATGGCGGTGCTCTGAGGCCGGAGCTGGGCGGAGGACCCGGGGGCATCCATCGCTTGGGGAGGTGGCCCCAAACCGGGCCAGCGACAGCGACCCATCCCCGCTGCCTACGCTGCGGGGCGGGCAGCTCGGCACAAAGCGGGTGGGTAAAACCCTCCTCCGGGGNCGGGTTCGGAGCATCTCCGCTCCCGCGGCAACTCCCGTGCGTGTCGGTCCGGAGCGGAGCCTGCCCCGGTGCTCCCCGCCGGGCATCCAGCCCGCCCGCCTGGCACTGCCGGCTGGAGAGCGGGGAGAGCGGCTGCGGGAAGAAATGCCTGGAGGGGGACGATCCTGAGCCCCCCTGGCTGGAGCTGGACGGGGAATGCAGGGGAAGGGCTGAGCGGGCAGAAGGGGGTAGTAAAGCAAAGTCAAATTTCCCCCCGAATCCTGCAGCCGGGCCTAAGGGGCACAGATGCTGTGTTGAGCTGGGGAGGGAAAGGAGTTTTGGGGGCTGCAGTTTCTGAGGCTGGTATGAGAGGAAAGGGGAAAAGAGCTCCAGGTCTTTTCTCCTTCTCCCAGAGTCACTAGGACTGAGATATGGATCATTAAAAAGGAATAGCCTAATGCAATTAAGTGGCAGACAGTCCCCACTGCAACACTTAGCCATTGTTCCTCACTCTGCCTTCTGCCAGAATGGTTCTTGCCTGGACAAGAGAAGTACAATTGAACAAATAGTTCATTTCCCTGGCCAATTGCATCTGTAGTGTCTCCCTCGAATCTGCTGCTGACTGGCTGCAAATGCAGCAGCGTCCCCAGACAGAAACAGACCCTCTGGTGAGATTCCCGTTGCCGTGGGCTGGCAAGAGCAGCTCCCAGTGGCTGCTACCCGAGTTGTTCTGATGGCAACAGCAGAGCAGGTTTGCTCCCTCACCTCTCCATCCCCTTAGCGCCGTTCTGGGGAGTGCACAGAAGAAAAACAGCAGGTGCTGAGGCAGGACCAGCCCACAACTAGAAGATGCTACTTGTGGTTCAGGCAAGTCTTCTCCTTTCTGTAGCCTGTCTAACTTTTTCCTTGCCCTGGAGGATACGGGATTTTGGGGGGTTTTGAGGTGATGCCGTTTCGGTGGAGCTTGGCCAGCCTGCCCTTCAGCCTGTGCCCGTGGTGCCCCGCAGTGCACAGAGGCAGCAGTGCTGGAGCCTGACCCTGCTGCTCCTTTCCGAGAGAGCTCCAAGAGAGTGGCTGGAGGGATTGCAGCTGCACCTGGGCCCTCGGCACACGCTGCCCGGGGGCTGCCGTGTCCTTTCCCCTGGAATCTCCTCCTGTTCTCTGTGTGCAGCCGAGCCCAGGGCGTGGGGAGGCACAGAGGCATTGTCTGCACTGCTGCGAGACACCCTCGGCACTGGGGGACTGCTGCTGCTCCTCGCTTTGGAGCTTCTTATCAAAGTCGGCATCATGGAGCTTTTCTCCTTCTGTTCTTTCTCCTTTCCTCTCCCTTTGTCTGTAGGCTGCCACCTGTCCCACTTCACTCTCAGCTTCTGCTTCGTCTTTTCCTGCTTAATGTGTTCTTTCACCTCAGTTTCTTTCTGTCTAAGTAGACCATGTCCTCTTCAGCCTGCTTCTCTCAACGCTGGAGACAGAGCCCAGCCCCTCATCTCAGTCAGAGTATTCCTGCCAACTGTTTACAAAAAGTAGCACAATACCCAGGCTGAACACTGACATAATTACATACCCAGCCAGAGAGTGTAGTAAATAATCCAGCTTTTCAGGCTTTTGCCCAGTGGTGAGTCTTTTGCCATCTCCTTTGCCCATGGGCTAAATGTATTACACTTGGCTTGCATTTACTCGTATTCTGGAAGCACGGAGTCAGCGCAGGCGTGTGTGGCATCAGAGTGGATGCACAGGGATGCCTTGCACCACACACACTCCCCGTGCCTGTGGGCATCGTGTCTCAATCTGCTCCTGTGGCCAGGCTCTGACAGTTGTGCTGGGCTCCTGCAGGGGCTGCCAGGGCAGGGGCAGCTGCTGAGGTGCGGGGATTGTTCCATCAGCGAGGGAAAGATGGCTCTGGGGTGAAGGTCAAAAGCGCCAGTAGAAGACAGCAGGGTTTGGTGCGCAGTGATTGCACTGCTGGCTGGTTTTCCAGAGGTTGGTGTGTACATGGAAGTGCAGACCATGGATATTGTCAGCACAGTTGTATTTCCAGTTGTGATGGTGAGCCTGAGTCTGCAGTTGCTTTGATTGTGAGTCAGTCTGTCTGCAGTTGCAGTAGCTGTGAATCAGTGTCTGCCTGTAATTATGTGGGTGAATCAGTGTTGGCTTGTTACACTATGAGTGCAAACGGTTTCCCATAGCAGTTGTGGGTGTGAATCACTCTACAGTCCCTCTGGATGTGTTTTTGAGTAGAGAGATGCAATACTTGGATTAATTTTGTTTTGATGAGGAAAAACTGTCAAGCGGCTTCTCATTTTGGAAAATTAAAGCTGGGCTGGGAGTTGGGCACAGACCTTATTTCTTCGT
Source organism: Drymodes brunneopygia (assembly GCA_013400955.1). NCBI lineage: Eukaryota > Metazoa > Chordata > Aves > Passeriformes > Petroicidae > Drymodes > Drymodes brunneopygia. Next base: position 171,969 of record VZTZ01045089.1, on the reverse strand, counting down.
TACCAGCAGAACAACTTCCAGAAGAAATCCACTTTAAGGCTTGCTCCCAAGATTTACATGTTGATCTAAACCTTTAATTTCTTTTCCTGATGCCTCTGCTTCTGAGTGTCTTCTTCTGCTGGCATCCCTTGCAGAGCCGCAGACAACACATTTGGAAACCATCACGTGTGCCTGGTACCTTCTGTGTGTGGCAGATCCACGGGAAGGTTGTTTATGGTTTGCACAGTGTGTGTGTGCTTGCAGGGACCAGGCAGTGCGTGCCTCTGGGGTAGGTGACAAACATTTCCATGCTCAGGAGTTGAGGGCTGTGTGGTTCCTGTGCTCTGCACCCCTCGCTGTGAGCCAGGGCTGCTTCTCTAAGTAGGAGGCAAACAGCAAGCTGGATCCAGGTGGACGGAGGTGCTGCTGCCTGTTTTGTGGTCTCTGATTTCTGTAAAATGCTTTAGCAGCTCCTGGCCTTCAGCAGCATCTGTACAGTACCAGGCAGTGCCGAACGAGAGGCAAGCTGGAGAAATCCGGGCGACCTCAGGTGATGGAAGCAGAGCAGTGGGCTGGATCCGGGCTCCCAAAGGCAGCCTGGCCCTGTGCTGGCTGCTGCAGGTAGAGCTGGGAGCTGCCAGGGCCAGGCTGCTGAGCTGGGTGTCTGTGCCTGCGTCGCACACGGGCGTCCCAGCGAGCTCATCTCAGAACAAAGGGATGCAAACAACCTGGGAAGCGCAGGGATGTGAGACAGGGGTCCTGTGAAACATCACAGCGTCTTACCCTGCCTTTTCCGGGCTTCCAGATGAACTGTGGCTCCTCATTGCTGCCCCTGCCCTCAAATAAAAAGATGTTTTTGTTCCGAGGGACCCTCCTTTCTCGCTGGAGTGAGTGAGAACTGAAGAAAACCCTCCCCGGAGGGGACACAGGGCAGCGTGTGCCTCGCCTGTGTTTATTGCTGCTGCACTGAGCACTTGCTGGCTGCTGTCTCTGCCGAGAGAGCTTGGAGCTTTGCTCAAAGAAGCAGTAAAGAGGCACAGCAGTGGTCAGCAGGAGCCTGGTGTGCTCACACAGGGTCAGGGGCAGCTGGACAGAGCACAGCCCATGCAGGCTTGAGGGTGTTGAAGGACCTCTCCTGCTGCCTGGGACCTGTTTTGGAGAGGCTCCAGCACAATGAGGAAGGGCTTTAACGAGCTGCTTGTGCTGTGCAAGTGCTCCTGAATTTGGGGGTAAGTGTGCAGGTGTTATGAGGTCACCTAGTGCTGTGCTTGGCTGTGCTGCTGTGCAGGTGGGCAGATGGTGCTTGACACCACCAGGGTCTGGATCACCTTCTTCTTCCTGCACAGAAGTGCTTTGATCCCGGCTTATGGGCTGAGGATGCCTCTTCTTCCCAGTCTGATTTCCAGCTGGCTCCCAGCATCAGCTGCTCAGTGCACAGCCCTCCCTGAGATGCCGGACAAAAACATGTGGAGCTCTGCAGGTCCTGGGGAATGAGTGAGGGCTGTCAGTGCTCTGCGTCTCTCCAGCTGATGCCACTGGTGTCTGTGCATGACACATGGGAATGCTGCTCCAGTGACACCACAGGTGGACAGCATCTCTGGGTGCAGTGCTGGGGCAGATTTGTCCTTTGGGCTGCTTTGTGAATGCTGCCTGCATGGTGAGACTGTTGCTGAGTGAATCAGATGGCTCCCCTGGCTGTGCACATTCCCAGGAGGCAGTAATTGGGGTGAGATACTCATGTGACTCTCACAAACGTGCCCAGGTGGGTTTATGGGCCTCCTCTGCCTTCATTTCTTTTCTGGTGCTTGCAGTATCCCCCTCTCTGGCCACTCTCTCAGGTTTTTTCACAAGTGTTACCTTTCAGTCTCCACCTCCAGAGTTCTGTGTCTCTCCCTTGTCAGCAGTAAGCCTGTGCTAATCACTCTTTCCTAGGAAGGCACTTCAGAATATTTAATGGTTTCTAGAATAAGGATTTCTGGGAAGATCAGGCTCAGTGTGCCAAGTCAGGAGATACCCAATGTTGGCATAGTTACTACAGTACCTTGCTGACTTGGAAGGTTCCAGCACTTTTTTTGGTTCCCAAACCCACTTCAGTGGGAGCAGGGGCTGGAGCATGTCTCTGTCACAAGGGGAAGGAAAGAAGGAAGCTTTTCCAGTTCCTTGTTCACAGCACATCCAACAGGAAGGCTGTATTTCCCTGGAGCGTTGTTGTGCTGCGATGCTCTGGAGATCGGACAGATTGCATGTCTTGGAGAGGAGGGGGAATGTTTGTGAAGCCCTTAGGTGTGTGCTTATACAGACACCTGCCAGATTCCATGTGTTGGAAACCCCAAGTGTCGCTGGATTCCAGCTGCAGAGCGTCAGCAGGGCTCCTCAGGAAATCTGCCTTGGATTCAGCTGTGGAGGTTACCAGCAGCGGCACAATTAGTGCTGAATGCATTTGCTAACTGTGCTTTAAGGAGTGAGCAATGGACAGATGGAGGGAGGAAGAAGTGCAGGGCTGCTCTGAGCACACACCATCCCTCCAGACTCCATCTTGCACAGACACAGAGGAGAACCAGAAGCTCTGGGGAGATGTTCTTTAACTTATATGAAAGAGGGGGTCAGTCTAAAGAGTTGTTCCACTCTTTCCCGAGCTTGGAAATTCTGGCATTCTGCACTTTTTTCTTCATGGACGCTGTGCAGTTTTCCCTTCAAGTCCTAGTAAGAGATTTGGGGTTGGTTTTTTTCCTTCTTTGAGGCTGTTAACAGTGAATTAACATTCCTAAACCCTCGCTTGGTTACAGGCAGTTAAATGCACGTTGCCTGCATCCTCCCTCCCCTTTCAGAGGCTCAGGGATCCCTGCAGGTATTCCGATCAAGGCGTTGGCTGATTCAGAGCTTTCCTGAGTGGGAAGTGACAGCTGAATAGCCTTGCATGAGGACAGCCCCAGCACGGGCTGGGGGAGCTCCAGTGCTGCTTTTCCTGAGGCACTCCCGTGGGTGTTCCTATCCCTTCCCTCTGCACCGAGGGACCCCTTCGCCTGCTCTGCCATCAGCATCCTCTCCAGGAGCTACTCCTGTGTGCTGAAATCTGAGGAGCTCAGCTGCTGTGCTGTTGGAACCTCCAGAGTGATTTTACAAACTGATTTTATTAGGGAAGCTCTGTGGCCAGTGGCTGTTGGGCTTCTAAAGCACTTGCACCAGCTGAGTTCCTGTGTGTGCCTGTGGCTGGGCTTGCAAGAGCCCCAGGAAAGGGCAGAAGTGATGCTGAGAGCTGCTGTGCCATGGGAACCACACCAGGATCTGGCTGTGGGGAGCTTTGGAAGATCCCCTGAACTGCCTGAATAGTGAAACCTCCTCCTCTGCAGAAGCTTCCGTGTGTTTTCAACACGTTTCCTGCTTGGCAGCAGGGGGATGAGCAGTTCTGGGTCTGCTTCTCAATCCATCTCCAAGTGTAAAGTAGCCAAAGAACAAGGAGAACGCCCTGCAGCCTCTTCTGTGACGCTTCCCAGGAAAAACACAATGCATGAACCAAAGGATAGTGGTAGGAATCAGTGCCAAGCTGTTTTCCAGGCTGTGTTGTCCTTCCTGAGTCCATAAATGCATCCATAGCAAACCCCTGTTTTGGGGATGTTCCCAGTGTGAACAAACTGAGATGTGACTGGCAAAATATTCACTTGGGCAAGTAGTGAAACCAGACTTTCCTCCCAGTGCAGTTATGTAGAACTGGTTCTGGTGCTTAAAATGAGACTGAAGCACAAACTTGACTTAATTCCAGCAGCCCTGTTACCCTTGGCTAGCATCTTCCTCATCAGAACTATCCAAGGTAGAAAATTAACCTTCATCTCTGAATAATACTGAAGGAAAACTCTGTGAACAAGGTTTGTTGGAAATGTGGTTGTTCAGAGCTTCTTGGCACTGACAGGACACACCCACATGGAAATGTTCTGGATTTTGTCTCTGTTCCTGACCCTCTGAATTACCTTGTTCCTCCATTTTCTGGTACTCTTTTCTTTAGCTTCACTTTTCCACTCTTGGTGCTTCATCTGCCTCACCCATGGTCTCAGCAAATCTGATAAAGATGGTCCCAGCTGTTCTACAGGAGCCACAGCAGTTCCTGCAGAGCCACGAGGCACCTGCTGCAAATCCAAAGTGTCCTCGTTTGTGTGGGGATCCCTGGTCAAAATCTGCTGGCTGTGCAAATTCCACCCAAATAAAGCATTTTGTGAAATTAGCAGTTGAATGGGAAAATGTTGATTTCAGGGCAAATTTTCAGCGGTGTTTTGGGGAGGGGAGAGGATAGACAGTGATGGTTCCTTTTATTTCTGTCTTTTTTTTTTTTTTTTTGCTTTTGGCTAGTTTTTGAAACTGCCTTAGGAAAAAGATATCAATTAAATACTATTGTATAATAGGCAAGTTGAAGTGAAATGAAAGGGAAAAGTTGAAAGGAAATCTGTTGAGAAGCCGCTTATTGAAGAAGTCCTGAATTTGCCTTGTAAGAAACATCAACATTTTATCTGTCCTTGGCGTGGTTTGGAACGAGTCTCCCTAAAATGCTGGAATTTCCCACAGAACAGATGTTCAGCCAGTTAATTTGTGCTTCATCAGCAAATACTTGAATTTCCAAGACTGTGTGTCCCTGCTCAGCTGGAAGGTGGCGAGAGCCAGAGGAGCCACCCCAGATCAGGGCTTTTCTCACCGTGGGAGTGTCCATGGCAGAGGCTCCTGCACCTCCTTTGGTGTGAGGATGAGCTTCCCTAGGGAGCATTCAGGTGGAATCCTGATTAAATAAAGCCTGAGCACACTGTGCCTAAATTAATCCATGCATTAATTATTGCAGGGATTTTAAGTGAGTGATGGGGAGGAAGATAAAGGTAACGAGGGCCAAATGCTGGGTTGTTTTTTTTCCCTGTGCCTGCTGTTAGTGAATATCTTGCCAGAACAAAAGCTGAGGTGGGTGGTGAGGACTGGTGGTGTCTCTTACCTTCTGCCTGCCTGGCAGCTCGTGTGCTCCTGGAGCTAAAAAACAAGGAGCAGGCACAGCCTCCAGGAAGACTGTGGGGCCAGAATGCTGTGGGGAGACCAGCTGAATGCAGAAATGTGACAAAACACCACCCAGCCTGGCCTTGTGCCTCTTCTCCTGCAGGGCAGGGGTAGCCAGGTACACATTGAGGACATGTGTGATCTGCAGGTGTTTCCATCCTGCTCCCTCTGCACGGGATTTCTGCTGGGGGTTCTCCTCTGTGCAGAACCCCCTGCTCCTTGGCAGTACTCAGATAATTCCCCCTTCATCCTGGGGCAGCCTCAGCTGGCTGAGATTTGCCATCCAGGTGCTGGGCTTTGTCTTTCCAGGCAGCACCTCCTTCAGTGCTGGAGGGAGCTGCCTGAGGCTCTGCAGCGTTGATGGAGATATCCAGAGGTCACATTTGGCTGGCACCAGCATCTTGCCCTGCTTTCTGCATGCTGTGATTGTCTGGAGCCTTCACTGGAGGCTCTGGGGGCTCAGAGTGGCCAGCTGTGCCTGGCAGCCACGGTGCTGAATCCCCTGAGTGCCAGACGTGGAGCGTTGTGAGGGGGAGATGTCACGACAAGCTCTATTTATCCAGGCTGTTGCTTGGCAGTGCTGCTCCAAGGTGCATCAACATAATGAGATACATAAAAGGAGAAGGCAGTTAAATGTGCAGTAACATCACAATAAAAGTAAAAGTGAGCATTAATGGAAACTCTGAGCATGCTAAGTGTAGGATGGTCGAGCATTCTCTCCACCTTGGGCCTCGGTGGTCAAACTTAATAATAATTTCTGGCAGTGTCATTACCGGAATTAAATGAGGGTTTAACTGTCTAGAAAAAGATGTTGGGAAAAAAAATGGTTCTTGAGGCTTCCCAAGTGGTTCTGCTGTGTGGATGTCACTGAGGCAGCAGAGGGGCCAGGTGAGCTGGGGACTGCTGCGAGGGGCAGGTGGTGACTGAGACTGCAGGGGGAGGTGGAGGAAAGGATGGGTGGAAGAAGAGCCAGTGTGGTTACTTTGGATATTGAGCTTTGTACTTGCTGCTGAAGCACCTGGGGAGCTGCAGGATCTGCTGGGAGGATGGGATGAGGGTTTTATGCTTGGGCTTTTATGAGGGCAAGACCCCATGATGCAGCTTCCCCAGGGCCAGCAGTGCTCCAGGGCATGATGCTGCCTTTGGTCCCTGAGATTTCAAATACAGGACCCCAGAAATACTGACTGCTGCCCAACATGAAAAAGAGAACTGTTGGCTTTTCCCTGGTAAATAAAAATCTCTTTTCTCTCCTCTCATTCCCCTCTGTCTCTCCCTGGCAGGTTTTGGAGGCTGGTTTTGCAGTGGCTGCCCGCTGACACCATGGCACCGAGGCTCCTGGGAATGGGGCCCTTCTCCCTCCTCAGCCTTGGAATCCTGGTCCTGGTTCTGGCTCTCCCTGCTGATGCTGGGTAAGGTGGTGAGTGCTGAGCTGTTGGTTGAGGCTGCAGTCCTCTTGCTAAGTTAAATATCCCGGGGTCAGTACCTGCATGAAGCAGTCCAGGGCAAAGCAGTAAGAAGTGTTTCTGCTGTGTTTGACCCTCCCCTTGTCCCTGTGCCCATGCCTTTCACCCAGGGACTGTTCAGTCCCTGATGTGGCTGACACTGGCATTATTCGAGGTGCTCTCACTGAGGACAGTTGTCAGCATTTTTTTGCAACAAAACCTATTTTCAGATTTGGCCTCTGCACAATTCATTCTGGGCAAGGACTCTGCTTGCCTGAGTTTTAACCTGGAAGAGACATTCCCCCCACCCCATTTAATATTTTAATACTATTTTAAAGAACAGAAAATCCATCTGCTTCATCTCTTTGGCTGTTAATGGTCTGATGATCCATGGACAGCACACCTGACCTGCTGCAGCACCGGGATTCTCTGCCACCCCTGGCTGGGCATGCTGCTCTCCTGTGCAGTCTCTGGCTGTCCTGGCAAGGAGAGTGTTGCTGCCAGCCTCACCTTCCCAGCCTCTGGAAGCTGTCTGGAGCAGATGAAAGCCTGTTAGTCCATGACTGCATCCCACCAGAGCCTTTCTTTGCTGGGTGAGCTCGGGGAGCCCTTCAAGGAAGGAAGATAGAGATGCTGCCAGCTGTGGGGAGGGAGGAGCTCTGCACGGAGGCAGAGAAATGCAAATAATACATGACTTCCATGAAACATTTAGAAAAGCCTTTAGAGTACCAGGTATGGACACTGAAGTGCTGTCTGTTGAGTTAGAAGTCCGGGAGGGATCAAGGATCTTCATGCATGAGAAGATGTCAGTGCTGCCCCTCCCAGCCTGTTCTGCTCTGTCTGCTCGGATCTGACTTTGCAGCTGCATCCCGTGAGTGCTGACCCTGCCCTCCTGCAGGGGCACAGTCAGCCCTGGGCACTGACCTCTCACCCCCTCCCCAGGATGGCTGTGGGGGTTGTCCCCACCCCCTGTGCCTGCAGCTCTGCCCTCCTCACTGCTGCCTCTTCCTCCCCATGGTGTATTCACCGGAGCTGCTGCTGCCTCGCCACCTGGCACGCAGGGACTGCTCAGAGTGTTGGTCCCCAGGAGGATTTGCTTCCCTAAATTGTGTGCGAGGGGACCCCTGTGCTGATGTGGCACAGCTCCCCAGAGAGCCCGTGCACAGGTGGCAGGGTAATGACTTCTCCTCAAGCCCATCCTAATTAAATTTGCTGTAGACCTCTGTCCTTCCTGCCTAAAAGAGTTTAATTATTTTAAAGCCTTGATCCCACACATCTCTTTGCAGTTCCTCCATGCCTTGCTAAAGGGCAGCTTTAGCTTTATATTAAGGTGAGGTGAGGCAGCCCAGAGCTTTCCTGGAGTGGGGAATTAGCCCAAATCAGGTGCCAGGCAGAGGTGCTGCTGCCTCTCCCCTGCCTACACCTTCCCTTATCCTGCCCACGCTGCTCTTCCCCCAGCACCTCCCCAGTGAATCCCACACTGCTCACATTGAAGTCAAACCCTCAAATGTCAGGCTAAGTAAAACAGCTTTGAAATTTGTAAACTCATTTTTCCCATCACCGCTGAGCCTCCGCCAGGAGTTCCTTCACAAAAATCCCTCCTCTCGCTCTTTATATTACGGGTAATTTTTAAAGATAGCTTATAAAACATTAATGAATGAGCTTTCATGAGCATGCTAGCTATTCATAAGTTATAGATGGTTATATACTCATCAGCAGACACTGGGACAGATTGCTTTTAACCATGACATCTATTGAAAGCTGGTACAATTGAAACCCCACTAATTACTGCAGGCATTTGTTAAATTTCTCAAAACTCTCCTTACCTGCAGGGAGTTCAAGTGCAGATGAAAAGCCAAAACCAGCGTTTGGATTGAGATGGAAATCTTGGAGGCTGTGATGCAGTTTGTGATGTCAGAGGTGTTTTGGATCTGGCAGGTTGCATTAGGGCTGGGTCAGGTGTTATCCCAGCCATGTCCCACCCTATGGAAACTGCAATTTCAGCCCTGTGTTACCCTCCTTGTGTTCCTGGAGGCTCAATTTCCTGGCTTGACCACTCCTCCAGATATTGCTTTGCTAAAAACCAGCAGCCAAGTGGTCCTGTGAGAGGTGGGATGTGCCCCTGGAGAAATGGACCCTCAGGCACTTGAAATGCAATTTCCCAGAGTGTTTGGTCAATGAAGCCAATGAAAATTAATGTCAGAATTGCTCAAAACGGAATATTTCAATTAACTGCAGCATTCTAAATAGTATTGATTCAGCCTGACTCTAAGAGTACCCATACCCTGCTCTCAATTTTTCCTCTTTTGCTAGGAAATACTCTTTGCTCTTCTTTTATCTTACAGAATCTGGGTTTTCTGTTGGGTGAACATTTTGATAGAGAGCTCCAAGCCAGCTCTGGTACTTGTCACCTTACTGACCCTTCACAGTGTATTTACAGATGCATCAGCAGTGTCTGACCAGATGGGATGCAGCAGGATTAAGCCTTGAACTCCTTAAGAAATATTCCTTCTTCTGTAGTTTTTGTTGGCTTTTTTTCCCCCTCATGCATGCTCAAACCAGGGGCTGCCACACATCAAAGGAAATAAGGCTAAGGTGGGAAGGAAAGGGGGAGAAGTGCTAGAAAGTGACAATTTGAGGGCTTCTCTTCCCCCAGGATGACATTTCTGACGGTCACAGGTGCTGTCCTTGGTAATTGCAACCATGACAGGAACCAGCACCACCTCTGGTTTGTGGCATTCGTGGTCTTCCTGTGGCCAGTGCTCCCCAGTTATTCCCCTCTCCATTTAGTGCCAGTTTGCCAGTCAGGGCTTCCCTGCTCCCAAGGGGTCCTGGAGCCACTGCTGAGCATCCCTCTGCTCCAGCTGCCTCTTTCTCCCTGCCTGGCTGGGCTTCCTCAGCCATCCTGCTGCCTCTCCGTGCCTCTTAATCTTTTTTTTGCCTCGTTTGTCTCTCTCTTATTTCCTCTTCCATCTTCCTTGAAAACTCTTCATCTCTATAGATTTTTCTTTTTGTTTTCTGTTACTTAATCTTCTGCCTTTCCATTTGTTTTGGTCCTAACAGCTATTTCTGCTGGGGAAAGCTGTGCTTGAAGCCACAGCACTGCTGCTCTGTGTCATCTGCAATCTCTTTTAGAGGCAGGTGGTTCCAGTAGGACTCACAAGCTCCTTTGCTGTTGATTGAAAGAGAGACACAAAATGCAAATGTATTACTTGAGCCCCTTTTGTGTTTGCAAAAGTGCATTGAAGATTTTGTTCAGTGAGATGTGCTTTTTTTAGAGGAATTTACTCCTGGTTTTATTCCACCTGCAGCAGAATGTGTTCTGAGGAAATCATCTTGTTTTGGGGCTTCTTGTGTTGAGCAGAGATGGGGATGTGGAAGTTCATTTGTTTTTATAAACAGGGAAAGTTCAGCAAACCGCAGAGATGCTTCACTAAGTGTTTTGATGATGAGGCTTTAAGCCTGTTTACTGAATTCTTACTTCTCTGTCTCCCCTCTTCCCTGGGGCAGAGATCTTTGGAATGGCTCAATCTGGCAAATAACTGGTGTCACTCCTTCTGTGTAAGGAGATAGTGGCACTTGAATAACTGAGCTTCCCACAGCCTCTGCTCAGAAAATGCCCATTCTTAGGGGCAGGCAAGGGATGCTGGGCTAAAAACAGGGCTCCTGAACCACTCCCTGTGATGCTGCTGGCTCTCAGCAGGGAAGGGTGGGGAGAGAGCCGTGGGGACAGAGGGGAGTTGATCAGAAATGCCACTTTGAACAGGCAATTCCCATCCTGCAGCTCAGGCTGGAGCAGGAGCCAACCTCCCTTCCCTCCCTGTAACTGCTCAGAGCATGCACAGCGTAGCTTTCCCTCCTAACGTTTTTTCCTGGTTTTCCCCCCCTGCACGTGTGCCAGGCTCTCTCAGAAGCACGTCTCAGATGTGGTGGATGACAGCAAAGACAACATCACCATTTTCACTCGGATCCTGGACAGGCTCCTGGATGGATACGACAACCGCCTGCGGCCTGGGCTTGGAGGTCAGTGCGGTGCTTCCTGCAGCCTTGGGGCTTCAGCAGGGACAGGCAGCACAGAGGAGTTGTTAATGACTCTGGTGCTGTCAGGAGGGGAGGCTGTTCAGTGCCAGGCTTAGCCTGGGGCTGTTTCCCCGTTTTGGGTGTGTTTTGCTGTTGGTGTCTCATGGGCTGAGGGGCGCAGGCCCTGGGTGCTGTGGGGGCCTGTGACGGTGCAGGGACAGGCCTGCAGATGGAGCAGCTGTGGGAGAGCCTGTTCCTGCTGCTTTGGAGGCAGCACCCTTTCAGAAATGCTCATACATTCAGAAAGGAAAGACATTGAGGGGCTGGAGCACATCCAGAGAAAGGCAGCAGAGCTGGGGAAGGGTCTGGAGCACAAATCTGGTGAGGAGCAGCTGTGGGGAGCTCAGCCTGGAGAAAAGGGGGGATGTTCTCACTTTCTCCAGCTCCTAAAAGGAGGTTATAGCCAGCTCTTCTCCAAGGTAACCTATGGCAGGACAAGAGGAAATGGCCTCAAGTTGCACCACGGGAGGTTTCGATTAGATGTAAGGAAAAAAAAAACACAGAAAGGGTTGTAAAGCACTGGAATATGCTCTCGGGGGGAGTGGTGGAGTCACCATCCCTGGAAGTGCTGGTGTGGCACTGGAGGACACGGGTTAGTGCTGAATGTGGTGGTGGTGCAAATACTATTAAAAGTCAGAGGGAAATACCCTGTTGCAGTAAGTGGCAAAGCTCTCACCTGGTGGGGCAGGAATTTCCTGTAATATAACATGGTGGTGGTGCTGGACTTGTTGATCTCTTCCAACCTGGACGATTCTGTGATTCTGTACCACCAGCTCACAGATCCTTCAGCTCATGTTGGGGTTGCTTTGTAGTCAGTTTGCTTTGCTACAGAGCCTTGATCTCCACATCTTCTCAGTTATTTCCTATGCAGCTGTCACCTGGCAGGCTCTCCCCATGCTGCTCTGGGCACCGGGCACTCACCCAGGCCCTGCTGCCTCCTGAGCTGCATCCACTGCTGCCACTATTGCTGCTGCTGCTGCAGAGCTCCTCTGCGAGCTCCTACACTTGTCTGAGGTGCTCCAGAAAGAAAAACTATGGCAGTCACCTTCCCACCTAATGCCTACAGCTACAGTCAGCATGATGAAAGGAGGCAGAAGAAATGGGGAGATGTGTGGGGAAGACAGATGTGAGATGAAGGGGATCTGGGCCTGGGTGGTTTCCTGGTGTGGTGTTGCTGTGGCAGAGGTGGCCCCTCTCAGGTGCTGACAGCTGTGTGTCCCTGGGGCTGCTGAGGGGATGTCCCTGCCCTGCTCTGGGCTCTCCTGCTCACAAAGCTGGACCATGAATTCCACCCACAGCTGGAGTCACCCGGTGCTGTCCCATTTTCTGAAGGTCCCGCTGCCAGGAGCTGCTTTCCTGAGCTCTTGCATGCCAGTGGGATCTCCTGGAATGGCATTTTCCTTCCCCCAGAACTTCCTCCCAGCCCTGTGTCCACCTCTGTGCCCCAGCTCTGCCTTGCAGTTGGCCTTTCAGACCATCCCAAACCTGGGGAAAAGGGCTTTTCCAGCGAGCACCCTCCTCTCTGCTGTGCTGCAGGACCCAGGCAGGAAAGGGTTACAGTGTCTGCATAAGCAATCAATCAGTTTTATTGCTTTTGTTGCTTGTTTCTTTTCCCCCAGAATTAACTGTGGTCCCACTAATAGCTTTGCTTCCTCGAGTCTCCCCGATGGCTGTATTGATTTAACTGGAACGAGTTCTGCAAGGGGACTGAGGGGGCATTTATACTCACTGTAGGCTCAGCTGCAGACAAGCCCGTGCTAAGTATTAACAAGAGGACTCCCAGGAGCCCCTTGCTGGGGAAGTTCAAACCTTCCTTGGAACATCTTTGCTCTGTTGCTTTAGATCCCTTAATAACATGTTTAACATAATAAATTGCCTTTGCCTGAGCCAGCCCGTTGTGTGTTTAAAGGCTGCTTTCACCTCTGCCTTCCCCTGCTGAGGCACTCTGGCAGAGCCAGCTGGGAGGTGTTGGTGAGGGCTGCAGGTTTTGGGGGCTCTTGACTGGCAGTGAGTTGTCCTCTGTGTATGGAGCAGCCTGGTGAGCCAGGCTCTCCCCAGTTTTAGTTGTTTTTCCCAATGCTGAACCCTTGGAGGTCTCTCAGGAGGAGAATTAGAGGGAAAGACCTCTCCCAGTGCTGCTGGTGGCCAGAGAAGCACAAATGGTGCTGCTGCTGGCTCTAGAGTTTGGGGTTAATGGAAGAGGCTGGGGAGGCAGTCAGCAAGAGCTGGGTTCCTGCTGTCCAAGGCTGTGTGAGGGCTGGGAAAGGGATTGCCTTGCTCCAGATGAGCAGCTGTGCTGCTGTGGGACTGGGTCATGGACAGAACATTGGTTTTCCTGTGACACAGCACTGGGCAGCCTCTGTAGTCTCCCCATTTCCCTCAGAAATGTCTTTCACTTGGTTTTCCAAAGATGTCAGGCAGGAGCATCCTTTAGTACCCTGCAGTCCCTGGAGAGGGCAGATGTGGTGATCTTGTGCCCACGCCCAGGCTGGTGGAAGGATGGAGTTCCCTGAGCTGTGTGTGAGCTGTGTGTAGCAGGACACGCAGGCGCTTTGCTCAGCTGCTCTCCCTGTTCTGGATGAGATGCCCCTGCAGACATTTAGGACATGGAGGGCTGAGCAGGGCTTGGGGCTGCAGCTCCTCTCAGGGCTCTGCAGTGCTGTGTGTGCTCAGCCCTGTCCTCTCCTGCAGCTTCCCGAGCGCCGGGAACCGAGCAATGTTTGTTTAGACTTTGGGAGAAGACACTGTGTAAGCAACAGAGTGTTAATGTGGTGACTTCTCCCCTCAAGATAGCCTCTTTGTATTTATTTTCTTATCCCCTCTGCTTTCACCATCTGCTGCCACCCACTCTAATAGCTGCCATGCCAGAGCTCCTCTTCCTACCAGGATGCTGCAGACAGGAGCTGAAGCAAGCCCGTGCTGAGGCTGCTCAGGAGAGCCTGGTGCTGCAGAGCCAGGCTCCAGGTGAGGCTGGCCCTGGGCTGGCTGCTGCTCCTGCCCCAAACAGGAGACAACCAGTCCAGCCAGGAGGTCTGTGAGCACAGTCCAGGCTGGCTTAGGAGAAAGGCAAAGGAAAGGTGGCTTTCAGACCCCTCCTTCCGCAGAAACACCCTGTAGCACTGGGGACGTGACCATTTGTGCCTCAGTGTCTGGCAGGAGGTTTCTCCCTGTCTCTGCCAGCAGAGCCAGGGCTGGATTCCTCTTAGGAACACAGCCAAGCCTTCTCTTTGGCCTCATGACCACTGAAGGACAGGCTGGGCTCAGGGAAGGGGTGGCTGCACAAACAGATCAACTTCTAGAACTCAGAGTGGGGGAGGAGAGGAAGGAGCTGTCAGCAGATACCCTGTGTTCCCCCTGGGAGAGCACGGGGCAGATTGGTTATTAAGTCAGAAGAGGAACAGCAATGGACCCCGAGGGAATGGAGACATCTGTTGTCATGGCCAACCTTGCAGGATCAGAAAATGTCCCCAGAGAGCTTCTGTGGGCAGCACAGGCCTCTGCTCCTGGTCTGGAGCTGTGGAGTCACACAGATCCTCTGCCCAGCCCGGAGGGGCTGCAGTGGCAAGTGTCTGTAGCTGTCAGGTTCTCATTTATGCACCTGGAGCTTACCTGGAGCTTGCAAGAGCTGGAGAGAGGAGACATGATCAGGAGAAGGAGGTGGAACTGGCTGACCAAGGGTGAGATTTCCTGTGCCCAAAAAGAAGAGATGCTCAAGGAGTGGGATGCAAATGAAGGGACCACAAGCGATTGTTAGGAATGACAGATGCACAAAACTGTGTGTCCTTGCAATCCTTACAGGACCAGCACAGTGACCATGAGGGAAAATGCAGTGCTTGGGGGTTTGAGGGTCAGTGGTGCTCCCTGGACAGCTGGACCTCCTCTGCCTTATTTCCTAACTGGTGACAATTGGGCCCATTGTGCTGCAACTGAAACAGAGCCATCCTGACAACAACGCCTGGGCAGGGGCCGGAGGGGACATTCCCAGCCTTTTCCTTCCTTACAGCCTCGAGAATGCTTTAAATATGCTGTGGCAATGCTGGGCTGTCAGGGAGCACCTTACTGCTCGAGGAGGAGGAATGTGGGATCTTTCCACAGCTCTTTGCAAAGCAGAGCAGGGGTTTCTTCCAGCTCAGCCAGAGAATGCCTGCTCCATGGAGCCAGGGGTGTGCCTGAGGAACATTTGGGGTAAGGGTGAGAAACCCAGAGGCTGTCTGGAGCAGTGCTGGACAGAATCTCTGTATTGAGTGGTTGGGAAGCACTCCAGAAAACCGCTTGCCTTTTCCAGGAGGGAAAGATTTTGCCCCAAGGAAGAGGAGAAGAGTGTAGGTTGCTCAGTTTTCTAAAAGATGAGCTGTAAACATCCCAGATAAGCCAGTTTCTCCAGCTCCAATTAAATAGCAATTTGTACCCTGTTAAGCAGCCAGACTGGGATCGATCAGTGTTATCCCTCCTGGGTGCAGCATAACTGACAAGGTAACTCATGGTATTTCCTTGGAGCTTCTACAGCATCTCTGGAGTCCCTGAACAGCTCAGCCCTGCTCAGAGGGTGGTGGCTGCTGAGCATCCTGCCAGGACAGCTCTGCACCTGGGGCTGCTGGACAGCTGAGGCTGAGGAGCCTCCTGAAGTGTCCATGGGGTTTAGCAGGAGCAGCAAACACAGACATCTGGGTGAAAGCAGCACAAATCCCCAGGCAGAGCAAGGGAATTGTGCCCTTGGGTTCCTTCTTCCTTGGAACCCTCACCCCTGGGGCTGGCACCAAGTGGTGCCATGCAGGCAGAGGGGAGCCCCAGTCTGTACCCTCCCAGCTGGCTATATCCACAGGGTGAAAGCCACCCAGGCTCCTCTTCTCTTCCCCTCTGTGGTGTTCTTTGTGCCTTGGTGTCAGCACCTCCCTGCCCATGTTGGGCCTGAGCAGGGCTTGGTGCAGTCAGGGCCTGCTGCTCACAACAGCACTCAGATCAGGGGTGCCCACCTGGGCCTGTGGTGCCTTTTATCTGTCCTAACTGTGTCAGCTCTGTCTTGTCAGTGGTTTTGATCTACAGCCACCTGTTAATATTTATCCTGCTGTTGGATTTCCATTATTATTTTGTCAGTGAAGTGCACCCCAGTTGGAGTTTCTCTTGTTTCCTCTTTCTGTGGTGCAGTTTTCCTTCCTGCTCTTTTAATGATGGTGTGGTTTGGCAGGATGGCTCCTGAGGAACATCTGTATCCCTGCCTGGCCACCTGTATTTCACTAATTCAAGTGCTGATGGCCAAGAGGTTTTGGATTTGGGTTCAGAGTGGCTCCCTTTAGGTTGAGACATTCCCAGGAGATGCTTGGTGTGTCACACCTCAGTGCATCTGTCGTTTTGGCCTGACCCCCTGCAGGTAAGGGCTTGTCTGTTACTGTGGGAGCATTCAGGCAGAGGGGCTGAAATAGTCAGAATAATGAAATTACAGAACTGCTTTTACTTGGAAGTACAGTGCTGTCCAAGATGAAACAGCGAGACCTTATCTGCCTGTGGATCACAGAAGAAATCTGTTTGCAGTGAATGTAGCCTATAACAGGTAGAAATTGTTAAATTGTCCAGATTGAAGTTTATGGAACTCTTATTTCCTAAAATCTCTATGAAACATTGAAATTGTCCTTTTCACTTGTGAATAGTTTTTTCACCTGTGTGTGGTGAAGCTGCCTCATAAACGTTATCTAGATCTACTGTTTGTGTGAGAGAAACACAAGATGACAAACAGAGTGGTCCTCTGTGGTTTATGACAATTTCTAGGGTTTCAGGTCTGTGTTTTATCTGTTTTTCTCTCTTAATGTTCCACTTCTCCCAACTTCTCATCTCTTCTCTCTGATCTGACTTCATGTTTTGTATTGATTACTCCAGGGAGGAATTTGATCCTTTCTTAGGAAAAAAACTCCCAGAATCTATGTCTTATCTCAGATTTTTGTCTTTGTCTGAGCTTCCTTGATGAGTTTTAATTTGAAGCTGAGGCATTACCTGAGCAGCGTTTCCTTCTGTTTACCTTTCTGGGCAATGGGGACCCTGCTCTGTCTCGTCAAACTTCTGAAGTCCAGATCTGTGAACAAATTGAAGGAAGGTTGTGTTCCCCTCGGGGGCAGCTCTCCAAAGGCAGCGTTGCCGTGGATTTGCAGAGCCCTGGTGCAGAATTCCCGGTGGTGCTGCTGTCGAAACCCCTGGAACACGGCGAGAGCAGGCTGTGTGTGAAAAGCCTTGCACACATCACAGGGCAGGCGAGGAACACGGCCCTGACAGCTGTGCCTAAGGGTGGAAGTCTTCTCTTAAATAAGTTATGAATGTGCTGAGGGCAACAAGCCTGTATCAAAGCTTCAGGGATATCACAAACACTCGGGAGGGGCTGGGAACCCATTGTGAAAGGAGATGGTTGCTTTTGGTGTGAAACAATACCTGCCTTTGGGTCAGCACCGGGTGCTTTGGGGGTGTCTGGCAGCTGCTGGTGCCACTGCAGAGCTGTGAGTCACACACCAGGTGTCACCACACCAGGTCCCTGCCCAGCCACCCTCTGATGGGAATCGTGTTGATGCCTGGAATGGGCTTACCTAAAAACAGAGGCCAGACAAAGTTAAAAAGATAAAAGCAGATCTATTTAATGAAGGGCCTTCAGGTACATTAAGGGCAGACAAAGCCTCCCCAAGGGGCTACACCCAAAATGGATGGTGGTCATGAGTTTCTCAGACAGATCTAAGTTTGATCTATTTGCATATCAGGGGTTAATTCTCCAATTACAGCTTCAGGTAATGAAGTCATATTCCCCCAGTTTGCTCCCCCCCCAATTCACTTTTGTTTGTACTTTTTGGGGCCTGAGGCAGAGGATGTCCTTGGTTCTCAGGATTAGAAGGATTATTTTGTCTGACCAAAATGTGAAGAGAGCTTCCTTAACACTCTATATGGAGTTCAGAGTTATACACTAATGCAGTCCAGAGTCTGAAAAATATAAAAGCTAAAATCTTTCGGCATCAATATGGCCAAAGCCCTTCACCAGCTATCCTTGCTGTGCTCCTGGGCTCTCCAGAGCAGCCCAACCAAGTCCTCAGACTGTGGGGCTGTGATCTGTGAAGAGGGGAAGGTGTTTCTCCTGCCTTTTTTCAGCTGGTGCCTTCCCTGGCTGTGTGTGTTTCCAGCGAGGAGCTGCTGACCCTGCCCTGCACCCACTCGTGTGGGCAAGAAGACTTTCCCCAAAGGACAAAGAATTTTTCAAGGAAAGGAAAACCATCTGGAGGGGAGTTTTGCCCCAGTATTATGTACTGGAGTAACATCTCAGAGCTCCAGTGCTGGCTCAGACACCTGCAGTGAAGCAATGTGAACGTTGGGCAGCTGAACCCTGCCCGAGGGGGAGCTGTGGATGTGTCAGAGATGAGATGATGGTGTTTGTTTATAATGACTCTGGAAGGCAATAGCTGATATTTCAGCGTGTTGAACATGTGTTAGATGGGTTTAAGAACATTAGTAGATGATGTTAGAGATGGCTATAAACTGCTTGTGAGGATGTCTTTATTGATCTGTTGGACTATGGCAGCTTCTCCTTTATTAGAATTTCCATTCCTTCAGTCCCATGTAAAGGATTTATAATGTGGCTTTGATATGGATTGAGAAATAAGATTTTTTTTATTGGATGTTACAGAGTTTAAAAACAACTTTAATTGGTTTGTTCTGGGAAGCTGGTGGAAAAACAACTGGTCAAATACCAAGGAAACAGCAGCTATTTTATTGGTTGAGCTAGAGGATAAAATGTTTGCAGCAGTTCTTGTAGTAATACAGAGGAGTTGTTTATGTTTGATGAGGAAAAGTCATTGATCGTGTTGGTGGTGAATTTCAGCCCTGATCCCATCTGGAAGAAGCAATCAAATCACATCTATCTGAGCCCCCTGTGGAGGGGGGATTAATGCTGCTGATTCAGACCTGTTAGCTTCCTAATGCCATTCTATTTATTTAAAGGTTATTGTTTGATTAAATAAAAATACTGGATTGCTTGTGAGGGTGGAAGATGCATGGGGCTTTGGGGAATGCTATTAAAAGTCAGAGGGAAATACCCTGTTGCAATAAGTGGCAAAACTCTCACCTGGTGGGGTAGGAATTTCCTGTAATATTTCTTTGTCTACTAACTTGTAACTTAACTTCAAAAATGTGCCTCTGAAGGATGTGCAGCTAATGTTTGTTAAAAAAGAAAAAGAGTGCTTGTGGAGTACTGACAATCACAGGCACAGAGTATAGCCTAGAGAGGGATTTTAATCTGCAATTTGCATTGTGAAGAAAGGACACCCCGTTCTCTTTACCTTCTGGAAGGATATAATTCCACCCAAAGTGTTGAGAACAACAGGCATGGAAGAGGCGGATTTTTTTTCTTTTTCCCCTTCTCTGCTGGAAAATCCTATTGATGACAAAGTTCAGGCTGAGTCAGTGGATGGAACGACTCGTGACTGGAGCGAAATAAATGGTCTGAAAAGTCAAGATGCTGTTTCAGTGTCACAAAAGCCATTTCAGACAGCTCTGCTTTGGAAGGATCAGTTCTGATACGAGAAACTTTGCTGAGGAAAGGGTCTGAGGACCATAAGAAGCCCCCCAAAGCACAGCCGTCGGCTGTGTGCAGTGCCAGAGGCTGTGCACAGGGCTAACTGCATCCTTCAGAGCTCTTGTGGAGGAAGTTTTGTGTCCATACAGGCCAGATCAGGTTTTTCTGCTGTCTGTAGTCCTGCTTACTCACCTGAGAACTCATCTCATCATGTGAATGTCATTTTAGCCAGCTGTGGCCACTGTCCTGCAGAAAATGAAGGTGCAAACTCTGTTGGGTTTTTTTTTCCCCTCAAGCTGTGTTTTCTGTGAAGCGTCTGTGCACATGTGGGAATTGAATTCCAGGCTTTTGTGCATGAAAGATTAGAGCTCTTCCCTTTGGAGAGATGCACCTGGTCTCGTCTGAGAATTTGAAAATGCCTTTTCCTAGAAAAGGGCCATGTCTGCTTTCATGAGGAAGGGTTAAGGAACAAAAGCATGAAATCTCCTTTCTTCTTCCCTGATCAATCTAGCCATCATTATGAGAGAAGCTTTCTGATAGCTCCTCTTTGTCATGTAATGTTAATACCATTAAGTCCACTTTGGCAAGGGAAGCGATATATAATTAATTTGCAAATCAGTAAAGTGGATGTGATTTTTATACAAAGGAGAAGGTCTTTAACTGCAGGAGGCTTTGTGTGGGCATGGCCATGCTTGGATGGGACCTCCCTCGAGCATCCCTCTCCCAACAGTTCCCCTGTGTTCCTCTGGGGACAGACCTTCAGTGGGGTCCATTAACAAATAAATGGGAACCAGGTGGGGCAGGGCTGAGGTTAGGAGTGTGCAAGTGCCTCTGAACACCTGCCCAGTAAATAGGTTGAGCCAGAAAAATATCTTTAAAACTTTGCCTACATCCACTGGATTTGTTGTTTTGGGTTTTTTAAAGCTTTGGCTCTATTGGAATTATTATTATTTTGATGCAGAATGCATTAAAAAGGGGAAAGGAAAAAAAAATCCAAGCCCTATCCGGACTGATTTGTTCCCACAAAGATGTTCAATTTTGTATGTATAATTGAAAGGGGCTAAATATAGCTCTATTAATATTTATGGGCCTTATGTTGGAGTCAATACAAGAGTTGCTGTTCAAGGCAATTAAGCTTTACCTTTTCACATGTAGGATTTCGGTGTTTGGAGATGACATTAGTGGTGTGACCTGCATCCAAGAGAGAAAACACTAAAAGCATGCCATCATCTGCCGAGTATGATAGCCTGTATTCAGTGCTGTTTGCTGACAGGCAGTTTGTCTCCAGCGAGGCTGATCTCCAGAGCAGGGCTGCAGGGAAATCAGTGCTCTGGGAGGCTTGCAGGAGAGCTGGCCCTGCTGTGTTTTGGGAGGAACTGAGCAACGAGACTCCGGTGACATCACAGAGTGAAGATTGCCCACCTCTGCTGCCTCTGGGATAAAGGGCAAACGATGGTGGTGGCACTTCATGGGTGCCATTTGTCCTCACACCATCCACGCCCTGCAGCTGGAGCATGGCAAACGTGACTCTCGGGAGTGGAAGTGCACGGGGCAGGGAGGGCTCTCCGTGCCCTGTCCCTGGGCTCTCTGTGCCTGTCTGCAGGGCCAGTCACAACCTTCATGTCATCAAAGCACGGGGAAAGCAAATCCTGTCCGGGGCTCTGAGCTGCTGTAGGGAGCGTGTGCACGGGGAATTAGGTCGGGGCTGTAATGATGAAAACAAGTCAGTTTGCATTAATAACAAAGGCAAAGTGATGGTGTGGTGGATTTCTAAAGCACTGCCTTTCAAGAGAAGGGTATCACTGGCATAACACGACAAGAATCCTGGCAGGGGCTGAATTGCCCTGCATTGCTGCTTTTTGGGAGCTGCAGCTCCTCACTGCTCCAGTTAACAAAGAGCTGTTAGAGGCTGTAAAATCGCTTGCTGATAGGGACTGTCTGAGTCCTGCCTGTCTCCTAAATTTGATCAATGTGTCAGGCTTTTCTTTTCTTCCATCTGGCTCTGACAACTGCCTTTGGGAAGGAGGGCTGCAGCACGGAGCCTTGCTTGGGGTTAACCTGCCCTCCCCAGGGCTGCAGGTGGAGATTATCTCAGTGATGCTGATCGTGGTGCTCATCCCTTCTCCAAGGACTCTCAGGCTCTGAGTGGGTGTGTTTCTGTTCTTTCCCTGGTGCGTGGTGTGGTTTGGTAGCTGGAAGCCTTTTAACCTCCTTCAGTAACCATCAGGAGGGTGCATTTTCTGAGGATTTTCATTAGCTCTGGCTGCTGGAGCACAATGGCTGCTTAAACAGGGAGGGAAAAGTGGAAACCAAAGGGCACACCTGCTGAGGTAAAAATGGGAGCCATGCTCTCAGTGGTGGAAAATGAATTTTCAACTCTAAATGGCCCTTTGGAATTCCACCTCAGCTCTGGGGATTCGCTCCAGGTGATGCTGACCCCAGCACTGGTATTTCCAATTACTGATGACAGAATCCTTGCCCAAAGGTGCTGGCTCCAGAGCAAAGGAGTTTTCCTTGGTGTGCCTGTGGGTGAGCCAGTCCCACCTCATCTCTGTTCCTGGGCAAGGGCAAGCCAAGCCATATATTAAGGAACAAGGAAATTGCACCAGTTAAATTTAAAAAACTCATTTAGCTAAAGCAGTGTAAGCGCCCATGAATATTTATCTGATGTTATGGAAGCGTGCGGACTCCCACCTACTTTATTAAATTGATTTTCAATAAAAATGCAAGTGGAAGACGTTTGATTAATGGCTGGTGGGATGGGACAATTAATGTGAAGTCTGGAGTCAGCAAGAAGTGTCCCCTGAGCCTGTGTGTCCCTGCTCGAGGCTGGGCTAAGAAAATGTTTCTAAATTCCTCCGAGGGACACCAGCAATGTTTGTCCATGTGGTTTCCATCATGGGGTGAACAGGAGCTGCTGTTTGGCTGGCACATGGTTTTGCTGAGGTCCTGACCTTGGAGCTGGCGTGTGGTGTTTGCTCCCAGTGTTCTGATTTTCCCTGCTTTTCCCACCCCTCGGAGCAGGCTGCGCCTGAGAATTAAACCCAGCAGCGAGCTCCGGCGCTCGCGTCGGGTTTGAGCGAGGCTCCCTGGGCCTTTGCATTTAAACATGCCTGGGATTAGCTCCATCAGCCTCCAGATCTGCTCAGCTCCTACCAATTTCCTCGCTCGGATTTGTCTCCTGGAGGAAGGCAATTTGGAGCTGTAACGTTACAGCTCTATTAAGGATCTCCAGCGCGGTTTCCCGCCGGGATCCTCGCGGCGCTGGTGCCGCCTCTTTCCGCGGAGCTGCCAGGAGATGCTGATCGTGGGGCAAGTGAGGGTACCAGGGATGGGATCCTGCTCTGTGGGGGGACCTGAACAGCCCTGCAGGGCCTGGGGGCTCCCCTGTCCCGGAGGGCAGCAGAGCTGGGTGCTCCTTGCAGCCTGGAATACAAACTCAGCACTGGGGTCTTGTGAAAAACCTCTGGGAGCTGCTGTGGGAGGGATGTGGCATCTCCCATTCTCTGCAGGGGTGTGCAGAGCCTGGGGTGTAGGTTTTGGGGTGATGGTTAGGGGCAGGCAGCGTGCCTGGGTGGGCCAGGGAAGGCTGGGGATAGGCAGAGAGGTGGCTCCATCTCAGCATCCCTCACCTGTGGGGCACAGAGAGGTACCACAACACTGTGAGCCACTGAAACTGCTGCCCAAGTGGCACCAGATAAACCCCTGGGGCACGACTCCTTCCCCCCAGCCAGGGTGGCAGCCCCATGCCCAGGCACCTGCACTGGAGAGCAGGATGAGCACTCTGATGTCCTCACCCCTTCCCAAGGGGCACATGGTACCCAAAGAGCCCCAGCCAGATGGCACAGGGGGAGCATCCAGGGGCAAGGAGCTGCAGATGCTCCTGCTGCTGCTCCCCCAGGATGGAGAGGCTCATGCAGTCTCTATTTTGCAGTATTTGGGGGTTTTCTCTACATGCAAATGTGCCAGCAGAGAATGGGCACAGACAATTTTCTGCACGTGCCGAGCTGGTTGGGCACTCCCCTGCTGTGCTTGCTCTGCTGGGGAGCTGGGCATGGACAAGAGTGATGGGAACAGAAAGGAATTAAAAAAAATAAAATAAAATAAAAGGGAGCAGGTGCTGGCAAAGAACTGCATGGCAGAAAAAGAGAGGGAGAGTTGTGGTTGAAAACAGAAGCTGAGGAAAGGCAGATTGGCAGGCAGCATATTTCTGGAGACAGCTTTCTCCTCTGTAGGCTGAGTCACCTAAGAAACGTGTCAATAAAACACACTCTCGGGCACTGTCTCTAATAAATATATATTTAAGAGAGACATTTCTTCAAAACTTCTGTGAGGAGATGTCGAATTCTGAAGGGATGGCATGAAAAATGACATCTCCAGTGGAAGCAGGGAGTTGCCATGGGAACTGGAACGCTTTGAACATACATCACTAAAACAAGAAAACATTTTTCCCCAGCAAAGGAAATTAAAAATTACATACATCTGGAGGCATCTGCCCTCTGCCTGTCCCTGATGGGAGTATCAGAGTACCATGCAGCATATCATAATTCATGTAGTGGGCAGGACTGACAATTCCGTATCAGTTGCTGAATTTTTGTGAGTAACTGTGATAAAAAAAGCCTTCCTGTCCGTGGGACAGGCAATGCTGGTGCCTGAACAGTGCTGGGAAGGGGGAGATTTAGAGCCAAAATGGAATTTCATCTAAAATGGTTTTTCTCACCTGGGGATAAAACAGCAGCCTGAATGCACAACTAAGCCCATCGTGCCACGTGGGCATGACTCCACTGCTGCCAGGGTTTGCTGGCCCCATTTGGACTTTTCCTGGGAAGCAGGGGAAGGCAGGTGAGAGGGGATGTCCTGGAGGAGCAGAGTGAGTGTTTGGGAATTTATCTTGTGCATTGGAGACTCTGTTTTTCAATGCAAGTCTCGGACAGCAAAGCCAGGAGGAGTTATTTCCACCTGGTAGCCAGTGCATTTGTTTCTTTTCTTTGTTTTCCAGTGCATTTCCTTTTTCTTTCTTTCCCAGTGCCTTTCTTGGTGTGTGGCAGCCCTGTGTGCAGAGGTGGCACAGGGTGAGCCCAGGGGAAATGCTAAATTGACCAGTACAGGGCAGGCAGTGTGAATTAAATAAGTTTATTTGCACACTGTATTGGCATTGCTGAAATAAATGAGCACTGGCCGTGCAGCCCAGTGACCTGTGCATGACAGGGGACAGACAGCTCGGTGCAGAGCTGGGCTCTGGCACACAGACCACGTTGGGGTGCATAAAGAAGGGAAAATGTTTGTCTGCAGTGCCCTGGGAGTGGAGGTGAAGGATGCCAGAAGCATCACCAGAGGGACACTGTCTGAGGAGCTGATTGAGTTCTCCACAGAAGGAAATGCCAGCCAGGAGCTAATGGAGAAGGGAACCAGAGTGCAAATTACAGTTTTGCTCCCTGCTATGGTTCTCTTGTATCTTGTCTGACTACCTGGCATTGGCCTCGGGGGACAGGCTTGAAAATTAAATGGGCCTTTCCTCTGAGCTGTACAGCAACCCCCAGGAGTCACTTTCTTCTGGTTTTTTTTATTTCCATTTTTTGCCCACTACAACCCATCACGTTTTCTGGCAATCCTCAGCCTGCAGAGCAACCTGGAATGAGATGCAGGCAGAGGCACAGGCAGGCAGCAGCGGGGCTGGAAGCAGATGGGGAAACTGAGGCACAGCAGAGCTGCCTTCAGTGCCACGGTGCAGAGCAGCAATGTTGGTTAGTTGGCAACAGAAGAAACACGCGGGTCTCAGAGCAGCAGTGGTTTCACCAGGCAGGACCGACCAAAAGCCCTGCCCTTCTTTATTTACCTATTTTTATAGGATTCTAAGGACAGTCAAAGATTGGTGAAAGGGGTCAACACCCCTGAAGGTTTACAGGACAAAGACATGGTCAATCATCTTTCTCCACCCCAGGGAAAGGAATGAAAAACAATTCCACAAGTACAAAACAATCCCGGCTAGTTAAGGAAAACAAGAACCATGTTTACAGAACAAGCATGGGAAACTACAACTACAATGTTACAACTTATGAGGCCCTGTAAAACCAGGGCAACACAGCAGTGGTGGGGTTGCAGCTCAGAGCTCAGCCTGAAAACCTCATACACCTCACTGAGACCTCTCTTTTGTTCCTTCTCCCTCTGCAATGACAGAAATTTAACGCAGTGTGTGTCTCATTTGGTTTGAGTGTGCCCGTGTTCAATTTTGGGGCCCTCATGACAGGAAAGACACTGAGGGGCTGGAGCATGGCCAGGGAAGGGAATGGAGCTGGGGAAGGGTCTGGAGCACCAGGAGCAGCTGAGGGTGCTCAGCCTGGAGAAAAGGAGGCTCAGGGGAGACCTTACTGCTCTCTACAGCTCCCTGACAGGAGGGGCAGCCAGGTGGGGATCGGTCTCTTCTTCCAGGAAGAAATGACAGGATGACAGGAAATGGCCTCAATTGAGTCAGGGGAGGTTCAGGTTGGATATTAGGGAAAATTTCTTTACTTGAAAGGTTATCAAAGCCTGGAACAGGCTGCCCAGTGAAGGGGTGGAGGCACCATTCCTGGAAGTGTTCAAAAAACACATGGATGTGGCACTCTGCACATGGCTTAGTGGTGGACATGGTTTTGGTGCTGCGTTCATG
Source organism: Drymodes brunneopygia (assembly GCA_013400955.1). Lineage (NCBI taxonomy): Eukaryota > Metazoa > Chordata > Aves > Passeriformes > Petroicidae > Drymodes > Drymodes brunneopygia. Next base: position 146,258 of record VZTZ01045089.1, on the reverse strand, counting down.
GTTGGACTTGATCTTAGAGGTCTTTTTCCAGCCTTAATGATTCCCTGATTTTTCCTGCATTTCCCTGTTTCCTTCCTGGCTCTCCAGTCTTCGCAGCTGTTTTCTCTGTTGTCTGTCAATGATTATCAGGTTGGCAGCAGCAGTTCTGTATTGCACCTTGGTGCTTATCTTTTTCCTGGGGATCTGCCTGATGAATTGCAGAGCTCAGTAATTGCTTTACAAACACCAAGGATGCTACTGGCACTGATCTGAAGAGTTTGCAACTCCTCTTACAGCAACTGTGGCCTGTTGAGAGGTGGTGATTTCTGTTAAAGAAAGACTTGCTGGGAATGAGTTAACAAAAGGCTCAGTGTTTTTAGGAAAGGGAGTAAGCAAAAACCTGCTAGGGCCAGTCTGCCTGAGGAAGAAGCTTCAGAGGCACACGGGGTTTATGTGGGTTTGGATAAGCCTGGTCTAATCAGTGGTTTTCCCAGCTGGGTTGTGCATGTGTAAAGGGACACAGCAAAGGCAGGAGCCCCTTGGCTGCTTCATTCTGGTGCCTCATCTCTTGTGTGTTTGCAGCCTCAGCCACAGCACTGAGGTGTTAAACCTGCTGCAGTTCTTCCCTAAGGGTGCTGTTCACCACAATCCTTTGATATGATCAGCAGAAACACTGTCATTGATCCCTAAAAGGGAAAATTATCTGAAGGAAAGGCCACCGAGGCAGGCCCAAAGCAGAACCCAGGTGGTTTGCAGGTAACACAGACTGGGTTTGCCTAATGCTCAGGTAGCAGGCTGGCATTTTTGCCCTCACGTTACTGCTCCTGCAGCAAAATTCCCCTGGCTTTGGTTTCCTTAGGGCACAGCTGGATGTACCAGCTGGCAACACGGCATTGCCTGACTGCTCTTCCCCTTTCCACAGGGACCAGCAGGGATTCCCTCTCCCAAGTGCCTCTGGCTTAGCCATCAAGGCAGGGCTTTAACACTGAGTGTGTTAAATTATGCATGCTAATTTATATTCCCACATTTTCCCATTGTATTTATAATATATAACAAACATGTTTGTGTAGCATCTCCCTTCCATTACCACAGGGTCTGGGAGCACTGCAGAACCTCTAAAAGCATGCTCATACATACATATTCCTCCTCTGTCTTCCTGCCATCTGAGGGTGTCCTGAGTCCTTAAAATAGTAACGACAGCAGCTTTGTTCATTCTGTCTTAGTTCTGTCTGTGGCAAAAATAGCACAGCTAATTTGTAGGCTCTGTTTGTAGTCTGTATGTGTGAGAATGAGGGGTGTGTGTAAAGCCTCCATGCCTGCACACCCTCCAGCAGTGGCTGCTTCTGACTCTTTCTTCTATTCCAGCTGGACTGGATGTTTATCCGTAACTTGCACCACATCCTGAGTCTAACCCCTGGTGTGTGTCTTAATGTGGTGAAAAGAACACGTGCACGTGGATAATTGGGGGGAAAGCTAAGGTAAACTACACTGTGTGCAGTCTTGTGACAGGTTTTTAGCCAGGGCTTCTAATGGTGTAAGGCTTATCACTCCCATCTTCCTGCCTTTTGTCTTCTGTAAGCTTTAGAGCCTGCTGCCTGATGTGAGCAAAGCCTGACAGAAAAGGTAGATAACTCTGAGACTTGGAGTCCCTGCAAGATTTGTGGAACTATGAAGCTGAGTGGAAAAAGACCCAAAGCAGAGAGAGGTAACTAGGTGGGATCAACTGGTGTTAGGCATCAGAAAAACAGGGAGGGAAAGCTGATCTGCGGGAAGCAGGGTTTGTTGGCTCCTCTGCTGGTAAAGCAGCATCTCTCCTGGGCTGCTCTGCTGGATAGAGCTGAAACCTGCACCCCACACTCCTGACAAGGGTGAGAAATGCCTTTCACCAGCATGGGAGGGTGTGAAATCCCTGTAGCACCTTCTACAGCAACACCTGGACTTACCCAGCGTGCCAGGTGAGCCTGGAGTCCCCTTACCCAGTGTGTGTTGAGACAGAGGGCAGGGCAGTGAGGTCAGACCAGAAAACTGGGCTGCCCTGTGCTGTTTCCCCACAGAAGTGCTGGGGAGGGAGTTACTCATCCAGAAGGGACCAGCACCGTGCTGAGGAACAAGGTGTGTCTGAGTGCTCTGCTTTAAGCAATAGCTGTGCCTTGATCCAGGCTCTGTTGGTTATGGAGTTGTGTAGGTGTAGAGAGAGCTCAGACCTGGGTCAGAGCCACGAGCACATGCACAGCACATTTGCAGACTCCTGAGGGATTTCTCTTCCAAAAACTGAGCTGATCCTCCCTACGCAACCCAGAGTTTGTGCCCAGGAATTTTGACATCCATCTATGCCTGACAGTGTGCCATAAATCCCACACCAGCCACGCTCAGGTGGTAACTGGGTCACTCATGGTCCTGCAGCTCGTTCCTGCAGAGGACATTGGTCACAACCATGTGAGAACTCTGCGTCTGCAGCATGTGGTGTGAGGCAGGGAATAAATCTATTCCCTGCCTCAGCTCTCCGTGGCCCTGCTAAGAGAGAGAGCCAGGGCAGGCTGCATTTCTGAGGGTTTGACAGGCATCATCTCCCTTCATCTGCGCTGAAGAATTGAGCACATGTAATTGCAGACCATGCTGATCTCTCTCATCACGTGTGCGCAGCTTCGTTGTTGGCTGTCTCTTGAGACAGCCCCTGAAATTCTTTTGAACTCCTCGTTCTCCCTGAAATATCCAGGTTGAGGGGAGAAAGGAGAGAAGCACAGCTGGAAGTGACACCACATGCGTAGCTGTGTTTACAGATTGGATGATTTCTCTCTAGTCTGGCTGGAGGACATGCAATTGTAGACACTGATGTGCCATCACACCAGAGAGAAGGTAGTAATTAATCACCATGGCTCACAGAGCAGCAACTTGGGAACTGGCTGTACAGCAAATGCTGGCAGTGCCAGGGGATTGGAGCAGCAGTAGTGGGTGAAAAAAAGCCTCAGCACCCCAGGACTGGGGAAACGGGCTTGATGCTTTCCTGGCAAGCAGCAGCTAGCCTTGTTCCCCATCTAAATGTGATGGCCTTTTGATCATAACCCCGCAGAAGTCACTGGGAGCATAACTGAGGGTGTCAGAGCTGTTACACAGACCCAGTTACTCTGGAATCAAGCAAATAGCCAGGCAAAACTGCGTGAGACAAATCGTTGGTGACATGGCAGAGCTAGATAAGGATCCAACCCAAAGGTCTTGTAGGCAATCCCCTGCAGGCTCTTACTCACCGCTGCTTTTGCTGAGATAAGACATTTGTTTCAGACATTTATATTGTTTCTTTCCTTACTATGTGGTTTATTCTGCAGAGTACAGATTTCCCAGTGCTCTGTCCTTGGCTAACCCCACTTTGCAGCAGATGAGCATCTTTAACCACACAGTCCCAGGTCACCAGCCTTCATCCATGGACCCTGCTCATCCTCATCTCTGTGCTCCCTAGAGAGAGGTGGTGAGGTCTGGGTGGGCAGAAGCACCTGTGGGATTACCTGTGGGGCCAGTGGGCTCTCTGCTGTGTCGTGATGCTTCTGCCCAAGTGAGATTTCCTGAAGATGTGTGGGTGTTTCAGGTAGTTCAGGGAATTAGAGCTGATGCTGCTGTTAGCTCTGTCTGGCCTCTGAAGGGCTGGGCCAGCTGCCAGCCCCCTGGTGACACTGCTGGCCCTGCTGGCTCCATTTGGCACTGACAGGACCAAGACATTTTGTGTATGTTCTTGCTGCTTCTTCTCAGAAGAAGAACATGTACACACTGCTGTCCAGTTTTGGGAAAGGTGCCCGGGCTGAGCTGCCAGACAGGGGTGATAGGAGACTTGGCTTTTGCTTCTGAGCAAGTAATTTCATATTCAAGGTTGCTGGGGCACTGTAACAGCCAAGCAATGTCTGAAAATATGTATTTTTACTTTGGGACTGGGAGTTTGAAGAGGTTGATCAGGAGCTCTGACTGTGCTGTCTGAGATCCCTAAGTCATCCCCAGCTGAGGAGAGAGAAGGGTTTATGCTGAGACCTGCCTGCATCTCTGCACTCCAGCTCTGCTTTCCCTTTCCCAGAGGCTGGAGGGAATGTCTGGAGATTCTTGTGGTTTTTTGCCACCTCTGTTCCCCAGCCTTTCCCTGCTGACCCCAGCACAGCCTCTGCTCCCAGGATACCTGGTGTGGAAGCACTCCAGGCACAGCAGGGATGTTTGTAGTCGTGACATTAGCAATAGCTCACACTGCTTTGTGGCCTTTTGTGTGGCAGGAGCTGTGCCAATGTCCTTGGAGTCAGCTTTATCCCCTGGCTGGGCTGGACAAGCCCAGGAGGCATCAACAGCACTGCAGTGATGTTCACTGAAATGTTTCCTTCTCTGCTGCTATTTCTGAGCTCCCTTGGAAAAATAATTGCAAGAAAAGCAACTCTAATGTATGTGGGGGAGTCTTACTGCCCCCACAGCAGGAGTAAAGGCTACATCAGGGCTTTCTGGTGTGTGCTCGGTGATGTAGATGTCTCCATTTCTGCAGCTTTAGGTTGTGGAGAGAGGTTACCCTCTCCTCCTGGGCATCAACCCCTCTGCTCGTGCCTCCCTGTCCTCTCCCAGCACTGGCCTGGCAGTCCCAAGTGCCAAGTGACAGAGAGGGTGCCACATGCCACACCACCCAGAGGTGTCCCTCCCTTCTCCAGTGCCTCTCTCCCTGCAGGGAGACACCCTTCAGCTCCTACTTTCCAGAACAAGGCAGCACCACAGGTTAAAAGGCCACCTGACAAACCATAGCCAGGGACTGGGAAAGGCAGCCTAGGGACTGAAGTTGTCCTGAAGAGGGAGAGGAGGGAGCTGAGGGTGGAGTTTCTGGCTGGGGCTGTACAGTGACACCTCTGAAGGCAAGAGCTGCCCAGGGCTGTGGTCAGCTCAGCTCCCGTGGGCTCGTGGAGCTTGTAGCAAAGGTCGTGGAAACCTCTTTTGTTCCAGAGGCTAAAAGTGGAAGGAAAATTAAATCCCCCCAGTGGGAGGCTGAGAAGGCGAAGAATGAAACGCACAAAGAGCTCCTGTGTGCAGCTGCAAAAATTACCTTCTGCTGCTTGTTAATTACTATGGCAAGGAGTTGGGGGAAGGAATGAGGTGGAAGTCAGTAGTACAAGCTGACTTCTTGTGTTTTCCTTCCCAGGGATGCTGAGTGAGCTGGGAAGCACCACCCTGGTGACCAGTGTGGTCACTTTGGATTGTGTGGTGTGGGAGAGAGCAACGCTGCATCCCCTCTCTCTGTGATGGCACTGCTGTCAGCACAGGCTGAGAATCCTTCCCAAAGGGTTTTTTGTGTTTGACGGGACACTGAATAAGGGGACACTGAATAAGGGGACCTCAGAAACTCCTGAGCTGAGATAAATGGGGTTGTCTAGGGGAGAGTTAAGGGGCACTGTCAGCTTTTTACTGCCCTTCTTAGGTTGTGAGCACAGCTGGAGATGGGATTTTGGAGCCTAGAGCAGAAACATCTCCCTCCAGGAACTGACTTGGAAGGGATTGAGGGTTTGTACCCCCGGGCGCAGAAAAACCTGAACCCTTCTATTCTCGACCACACCACCCCGCACAGAAACACCAGCACAGACGGGTTTTCCACCTCCGAGCTCCGCTAGGTCCCCGCACAGCCCTAGAGCTGCCTGGAGGAGCTCCCCATTCCCTGGCTCGTCCCGTTCCTCCGCGCAGCATCCCTGACGTCAGCGCAGCATCCAGGAATCCCCTGCACGGAGCCGCAGCGGCTTCGCCCCTGTTTTTCGCAGCACGCATCACTCGGGAGCCCCCAGCGGCTGGCTGCAGGCACATCGTCCCGGCTGGCTGCAGGCACATCATCCCCGCTGGCTGCAGGCACATCATCCCGGCTGGCTGCAGGCACAGCCTCCGGGAACCCCCGCCTGCCGAGCCGCAGCCCCAAACCGGCGCAGCTCACACCCAGCCGGCCGAGCCGGGGAACCGCGGGGTGATTCTCGAATAAACAGCGCTCGATGAGTGCGGAGGGAGGTTTAGCACCAGCCTGCTCAGCCCCCCGTGCCTCCCTGGCAGGATCGCTCTGCAGCTGGGGAGGGGAGAGGCAGCGAGGCGGCGTAATTTGTATTCCTGGTCCGCCGCTGCTCCCGGAGCTTCCAAGAAGCGAGTAAAAATAGCACTCCGTCATTTTGTAAATAATAGCTATCTCCTCCCGGGCCCGGGGAGTCACGAGCACTTAAAGGGGGGGATTGCAGGAGAAAGAGGGGTGTCTGCCTTGAGCCAGAGCCAGGAAGATGGGGAGGATTTGGATGTGGGGGAAATGGAAAGCCTGAAGCACCTCAGCGACAGCTGCTGCTGATTTACACCTCCTGCACAGGCAGGGAGTGCCAGACCCTGCTGGTGTGGGGCTGGGGGCTGCAGCTGTCCCTCCCCTCAGCGCCGGGAGCGGGGTTAGGGTGTACACAAGCAGCCAGATCCGGGGTAGCACATTCCCGGAGGAGAGGGGTAGCTCTGAACAAGCAGCAGGTGTAGGGAGTGCCATGGTAACACGGTGGGAAGGGTTGTTTTGTTTGCCATTTGCATTGCAGATGTGCCCAGCTGTGGGGGGTTTGTTCAGCGTGGCCTGGCAGGCAGAGAGCAGGCTCTGGAACCCCCGGGAGAAGGGGGAGAAGGGGCAGCCCTGGCTGACCTGCAGCACCTTGTTCTGCTTACACACTTGCTCCAGATTGATTCTAGAACCGTGGTCATGCTGAAGCTTGGGAATGAGCTGAGCCCATGAATGGGCAAAGCCCCCAAACAAGGGAATCAGCCTCAAACAAATGACTTGGGAACGTGGCATGACACTTGGATCTCTAAATTCTGCCCATGTTCGAATGCTGATCCTGAGAATCTCTTGCTCTTCCAGTTTCATGTTGGCTCCGGGGTCTTTTTTTGCTTTCCTGGTGCAACAGCTCAGCAGGGTGGCTGGAAGGGGCTTGTGCAGCCCACCAAAGGCTCTGCTGGGCAGGGTTGTGCCATTCCTCGGGGCAGCCACACCTGGGCTCTGCTCCTTGCTCTGCTCCAGCTTCCTGCCTGAACCCAGTCCTTGCATTTTTGTTTCCCTGGTTATAAATAGGACTGGCAGCATCTACCTGCCACTCCAGCAGGCTTAGAGGTTCAACTCGTGTCTATAAAAAAATTGAATTACAGGGAAGGATGCTGCTAGAAAATGAAAAATGCCATTTTGTGTTCTGCAGCACTTCTAGGGAAAGTGCCTACCCCCTATACAGCCCTTAATTATTAAATCTTTGGGGACAGCTAGGCAAGACAGCCAAGCTGCAGTGTGAGCACATCTGTGGACTGAACAGAAAATAAGAATTTCCCTGCCCTATCTCTAAGCAGAGGCAGGAGATGCTTTTCACTCAGCTTCCTCTTGCTGGAAAAGCAGATGCAGTTTCTTCTCGTTGAGGCTCAGGGTGCATGGGTGAGGATAAGGAGAGGGGAGGCTGCCAGGGCAGCTCCTGATTCCTCTACAGGAGGAGGTCTCACAATCACAGAGCTGGGAGCAGTGCAGATGCTCTTGGGCTGTGGGATCACAAAGGAAGGGAACCTCTGAGGCTGGAGCTCGCTCTGCTCTGCTGGTGTTTTACTTATCTCTGGATTTCCCAGCTCTGCTGAAATCCCTGCTTGCGTAGCAATGATTTAATTTCAGAAATCCCTCCGGATCCCAGCCAAATCCTGCCCTTAGGAGCACATATTAACAGGGAGGGTTCAGTCTGGCTTTTGCCATGAGAGGTGCAGGAAACTCATTTTCCTCAGTGCTGAGGGACATCAGTGAGCCAGAGATGAAGCCCCAGCTTGTCCCTTCACTGGGTGCTGCATGGCCTGGCCAGGGGTAAATCTGGAAATGGGGGATTCTCCTCAGACCTGGTTTGTAATTAGTTATTAATAAGTTATTAATAGATTATTGAAGTTACCTAGTGCCATTATCTTTGATTGGATTTACCAGTAGATTGAAGGGTTGGGAAGGGTCTCTGGAGCTCTGTAACAGCCAGGTTGCAGCATGATGAGGACATAAAGGCTCATTTAAGGATTGCAAAACTAATTATGACTTTTTGTCTTCTCCTGACTTCCTGAATCCCTTCCCCTGTGCTGGGACCTGGCAGAGCACACTGTAAAGCACAGACCCTTCCATGACCCCCTGTCCCTCTGGTGTTGGGGACAGCTCATCCTGCACCTCCCAGGGACTGCCTTCCCTGGCCATGGGTGGCCACAGCTCCTGCTCTGCTGTCCATGGCTGCAGAATGAATGCCAGGGAGGGGAGGAGGGGAGGGGAGGGAGAGTTCTGTGTTTTCTCCAAGTCATAATGAGCTTTCCCTCCCCACATGGGGCGGTGGAAAGAACCTCACATCACTGAATGTTCTCTGCTGTGTGCCTCATCTGGGGACTCGTTTGGAGGGAGACTGAGAATGCCCAGAGTGTTTCAGCCTTACACAAAGGGCTGGTTTTGTTTGGACTGGTGGGTGTTTCACAAAGTGTACCGCATACATATTTCTCTTTAACCTTCTTTTCATCGCATCAAGACGAGATCAAGGGTTACTTATACAGCACAATAATATCAGCCACGGGCTGCATCAAAAGCTTCTCAGCCATAATAACTAAAGACATGTATACGTATAGTTTAGCCATTAAGGAGAAAACCCTGCCAGAATGCATTAACTTATTTTGGGATGTCAAACTTTGAAGCGCAAACCTAAGCTTCATAGTGCTGCAAAGTAGCTCACAGGGGACAGGAGGATTTCCATAACTCAATTAAACAATGGGCCATCCAGGCTACTCGCAAGGCTGCTGCAGTGGCCAGAATTGGGTACTGTGCATAAAACATGAACCCTGCTTTGCAGCTTTAAATTGGTTCTTTCATTAGGAAAGCAGCTCTGAGCCAGCTAACACCACACAACAGCATGATCTATCCCTAAAGTGGGGAGGATTTATGGGAACTGAGTGCTGAACTCAAGGCAGCTCATCCATCATGTTCTGAGCACAACCCAGTGGGCAGAGCACAGGACTGTAAATCTGGGAAATCACCGTGCCTTGATTTCCCTGCAAAGTGGGGTGGCAGCAGAGGTGTTAATTAGGAAACACTCCAAAACTGAAGGAAGCCAAGAAGGAGGAGAGCTCTGTGTGCTGTTCAGCACGTGCTGCTGGCCGTGTTCTGCACAGCACTCCGGCTTATCTGAAGGCACAGGCTTAAAACTGCCCCTGGTTTTAGCGCCTGGGCAGGCAGTGGGGCTCTGTGGCTTTGCAGGGACTGTGAAGCTGCTGCTCAGCATCCCTGAGGGAATCTCAGCCCGGGATGTAGGGGCAGCACGTGATGTGGGTGAGCAGCAGCTTTGTAAGAGCGAGGCACTTAGGAGAGCAGCAAGCACGATGGCAGTAAAAGGCAATCAGAATATTGATTCTTTTTATATACAGATAAGCCTGGAGCTATAACAAACCCCGGGTTCCCTAAAACGGCTGGAACATTGCTAGGCTGTTTATCTGGCTGGGAGACACAAAGGGATTGCAGATTAAAAAGGAGTTTCAAAGCATCAGGGCTTACCTCTGCATTGAAAGCATGTGGATCTGTGGCGGGGTATGGATCATGCAGCCACACAGATCCTGTAAATACGCATTGTCTGGCCGTGTGGGACAGATTTGTCCTCAGTGTAAGCGTGGGAAGCAGCAGAGCTGCACTGGAGATGAATGTGCCCAATTACGAGTGATAAAATCAGCTGTTGTTTGGGGCACAGAGCACGGTGCTGAGGGTTCAGCAGAGCAGGAATAAACACCATATAACAAACCTCAAACCCTTGCCTGCACAAGGAAATTCAGCTCTCTAATTGCTTTTTTCCCTTTTTCCTTTTTTTTTCCTTTTTGTCCCAGACAGTGTAACCGAAGTCAAGACAGACATTTACGTGACGAGTTTCGGCCCTGTCTCGGACACAGACATGGTAGGTGGCCTCATGGGGAGGGGTGGCTTCTCCTCAGCTGCTGTGGATGTGTCCCACCCTCATCCCACGACAATATGTGCAAAAGTGGGATTTTCCTAAGTGCCAAGGGCTGGTGGTATCTCAATTCCAGGAGTAAACAGGGGTTGTTTCTCAGCTGTGCTTGGGATTTTGAAAACCAGTTGATAACTGGAGGAAGGGAGGTGCTCCCTGGGAAGAGGGGAGGATGCCAGAATCTGGTCTGGTTTGGTGGCAGTGTCAGAGAGAATGATTCACCATCAAACCATCCTTAGTGCCTGAACCAGAAGGGAGGCAAAAGAGAAAACAGAAAAAGCATGAACTGATTGCTCTATTTTGACATGTTCAGGGAAAATTGTTAATGAAAAGGCCTGAGGTCTGAATTTAGGCTTGTATTCCCACAACAGTTTGTCTTCTAATTAAAACAGGACTGTGGAGCATAATTAATAGTGAGGTTTCTCAACAGCATCTCTTGCAGCTCATGTTCCACATGCACCCAGAGAAGGGCTGGCTGTGGGTGGCTGCTCAGGAGTTCAGGGATGCCACGTGAGGACAGTTGTGCATTGAGGACTGAGCCCCTCCTGCATGTCCAGCCCCTGAGGGGACCTGGTGCTGGCATGGCCCAGGCCAGTGCTGGGCAGTCCGTGCCACGGAGGGAGCCTGTTTTGGGATAGGGAGCCCATTTTGGGAGAGGGAGCAGATTGTCACCAGCTAGGCCAGGCTGGAGCAGTGTCCTGTGGCTCTCACAGCCACTCCAGAGCTGCAAGGGTTGGATTTTCTGAGCTGGCATGTCCTGAACATCTCTTCAGCTGTCCCACAGCAATCCTGTGCTGGCAACCAGAGGAACTGGGGGAGAATAAAATCTCTGTGTTTCATAGAGTTACTCACGCCTGTGTTGCTTTGAGAAGACCACTCCCTCCAGGGTAAGAAGTTAAGTTGGTGTCAGTGTAATCAAGATTATGAACCTCATCTGAGTTCTCCCTCTCTCTCTCCTGCTTTCCTACCACAGCAGAGACCCATAATATATTCAGCAATCGTAGCCCTTGGGGAGTATCTGATAATTACTTCCAAGGTGGAGCATATTTGATTAAGGGAGTGTGTATAATGAACTGTGAAGAAAAAAATATGAGGTATTGAAAAGAGGAAGGTATTCTCTGCAATGTGATTTGACAAAATGAATTTAAAATTAGGAAGACAGTTAAGGAATAATAAATTATTTCCCCTCCATGTGCATTCGTTCCGTGTATTTTACAAATGCATGGCGAATGCGTTTTAGCTCTGCTGTTAAAAGTGAGGGAGAGAAACCCCATCTCCTCGGGAAGCGTGGGGAGAGCCTGCTCGGGGCTCCCTTTCATCTCGGGAGCAGGGAAGTCCCTCCTTCCCCGCTGGCTCTGCCTGCTGCTGCTGCCACCCCTCCCACGGCCATCCCACCATCCCTCGGTGCCCTGGGAAGCGGCTCCGGCGCCTCCCGGCGCACGCAGAGCCTGTGATGATGGTGAAGGAGGAGAGGCAGGTGAAGCTGCCCTGGGGACAGGGGGAGAGCAGCTGCCTACGAAGCATGGAGGAGGAGGAGATGGAGACCTTTTCAATGAGGTGCTCCAAGGGACTCCTAATCTCTCTTTTGGTTTGGACAGCAGAGCCTGATCAGACCTGACACACGCCCCGATCTTCGGTACTGAGCTCTTGCAACTTTGCCTCAGTCCCAGGGAAATTATACCAAGGAAAACAAAAATTGAAGAGAAATTCTTTGTTTCATGCATGGACTCTGAGGACAGAATCAGTCTTGATGTTTTCAGTCACTTCTGTAGGCAGAGAAGAGCAGAACATATAACTGTGCTCCTTGGAAGGGGTGAGTTGGGAATGATGCTTTTATGGAAAGAGGCATAGAAAAGAGGGGAAGATTCTGAACATGATTTCTCTTTTCTTCAGGAATGATTCCTAAGCATTAAAGAAGAAAAGGAGTGCCTTAGAAGTCGTTAAAAATGTTTTGCTTCTTTGTCTGGCACTTTTTAAATAGGAACAGGGAATGAGAGAGCTCTTCTCCTGATAAGGGCTTTTCCCAAACCTCCTGGGCCTGCACACAGGCTCATTTCTTTGGCTTTATCCCAAGAAACAACAAATTAAAGACCACTTCCATGAAGGGACAAAATACCCTGTACAGGGCAGAGCCCATGGGAATCTCCTCTTTCCTTCCCCAGCCAAGCTCCAGAGGGTTCATATTTGAGCAGGGGTATCTCTGTGGCTGGGGAGCAGGGATGGATTTATTTACCAAGATGCCTCCATTCAGCTGCCATCTGCTGCAAAACCTGTAGGATTTTCTCTGTCCTACAGGAAAGTGATGCACAGCAGTTTTTAGGTGCTGCTGAGAAGTGCTGCAGGAAAGAAATCACTCACAATGATAAGTTTGGTTGGTCCTGCAAACTCCAGGAACACGTAAATAAAGACTACAGGTCTGCAGCTGCAGGGGGAGGAAGAACAGTTGGGACAGACAGGTTTTCCTAAGACCTTCATCTCTCCCTAAAAGTGCTTTCTGAATCTGCATTCACTGAGCAAGGAGCTGGCCTTGGCTGCAGGGGTTCAAAGAGGTGACTTCTGGCTGCCCCAGCTGGAATTTGTCTAGGAAATTGGTCTCTGCACTGGCAGGAAGAAGAAAAAAGGAAAAAAAAAAGAAAGAGAAAGGAAAAAAAACAAGAAAAAGAAGACAAAAGAAAGTCACAGGATCTTGTAATGCAAGTCTGTGAAGTCCTCGATTCAGTGATTTTCTAAAGGTGGCCTGGGGAACAAAACGGCATAAAGACAATGTCACACAAGTTTATTTCTTCCTTTTTTTATGAGCAGGGATATAATTGCCAGCATCCTGGCCAGATTCCATCTCCAGGATCTTTATTTTTGCCTTCTAAAATACCTGTGTAGCTGCACATAAGGGCCTTCCTCCCCTCAAACATCTGGATAGAGGTGGTGGTGCAGCAGGGCTACCCCGGCTCTGGGCACTGTAGGCTGTGCTGCAGCTTCTCTGCAGTGCTCAGAAACACTGACATGCACATTTTGACATCATAAAAATAAGTCACTGTCCAAAATGTGGTGAATCCCATCGATCCTGCACTGCTGGTAATCCCTGCTTCTTGTTGCACCACACTTCATGTCACCCAAAACCCAGCTTGCTCTGTGACTGAAGATGCCACCTCTTGAGCTGAGTAAAACACAACTTGTTTTTCTCTCCTCTCTTCCCCAAGGAATACACCATTGACGTCTTTTTCCGGCAGTCCTGGAGAGATGAAAGGCTGAAATTTGATGGTCCCATGAAAATCCTTCCCCTGAACAACCTGCTGGCCAGCAAGATCTGGACTCCTGACACCTTCTTCCACAACGGGAAGAAATCTGTTGCTCACAACATGACAACCCCCAACAAGCTGCTGCGCCTGGTGGACAATGGCACCCTCCTGTACACCATGAGGTGAGTCTGGGCCTCCTTCCAGGCAGCTCCAGATCCCTCCTGTACACCATGAGGTGAGTCTGTGCGTCCTTCCAGGTCCCTCCTGTATACCATGAGGTGCGTCTGGGTCTTCCTCCAGGCAATTCCAGGTCCCTCCTGTACACCATGAGGTGAGTCTGGGTCTCCTTCCAGGCAGTTCCAGGTCCCTCTGCACACACAGGGACCTCAGGGGCCATCACAGCAGGGTTTCTGCAGGTTTCCACTAACTCTGTCAGCAGACTTGAGTCCTACCCTGCTGCTTTCCCTGCTCTCCTTGTTTCCTACCTATGGACCGTCACTGATCCTCAGCTTGGCACATTTTTACAGGTAGATTTTTCCTCATCATTCACATTGATTTTTTGCTTTGATGTGTCGAGGTAGAAGTGTTGGGATCTATAGTTTGTGAGGTTGATGCACCACCTGGCTCAATTTTCTTCCTGACCTGTCATGGGATATGAATCAGGTGTCCAGTGTTGGGATGGGAACATTAGGCTGGGAAAATCTGTTACTCTCCAGCAGCTTGAGAACAGACCTAAATTTGTTCAGCATGTTAGAGCAGAACCATTTCACACGTCTAATGAGACCAAGCTTGCTTGTCACAACAATGGGTTTGTTTTTTCCCACTTTGTGGAATAAAAAAAATCCAAATGTATGTGATCGATGCACATCATTAGGGAAAAAAGCCCAACAAACAGCTAATTAAAAACTGTGATTTGGAGAAGCCAGGGTTGCAGGAAACATAGGTTATAAATGAAACAACAAGCTGCTGATAAATGCACAAGACAGGTATTGAGTTGGTTTTGGCAAGGTGTAAATCTTTGTTCTAAAAAATTATTTTCTCTGCCTCCATCTCCAAGCCAGTCCTAACTAATAAGAAGCTTCATTGTGGATTCTGTGTGCTGAGATGCTGCACTTTCACCTCTGTTTTTGAGGACCAGGCAGAATTTCATCTCTTCATAGTGGAACTGGCTGTGAATCTACATGGTGTCAGCAAGTTTTACAGCCTACATTGATAAACAATGCCTTGCTTTTGTGCAGCACTTCTCAAATATGAGCTAATCCTGCCAGTGCCCTGGGCGTTTAGGTCTCCACACATCAGTGATCTCACATTAAGGCAGATGGGGTAAATGAAGGGAAAAGCCCAGCTTGACTTAAGGGCTGTGTTCTGCTCCCAGCTCTCTGACCTGCAAGTAGACAACTCACACTCCCCCCACTTTGTATCATTGTCTGACTGTAAAATATTACAGGAGCTGCTGGCAAGACAGCCAAAAAAAAAAAAAAAGACTCAATTTCAGAGCTTTTAAATCATTTCACTACTTCTTTATTCAGCAAACAGCCATTAGCTTCAGCAAGTTTTGTGTGACTAAGAAAGTATTGGATTTATTTTTCCATTCAGGGCTGGGCAGGTGCCAGGATGGCAGCAGCATCATGAGACTCTTGGGGATGAGCTTCTGAAAGAAAAGAGAGTCTTGGGAGTTTTTAAAATTAACTCAAACCATCCTTCACTTCAGCTGTCTGCTGAAGAATTGGGGGATGAAGGACATCCTCCTACATGTGCTCCTGCCCCCCTTAAATACATCTCTAAGGCTCTGTCAGAGGTGAGGAACCCACTCAGTGGCTGAGGGTTGGATATGAGACCTTTGGTCATGTGTTGGACTGCACAGAACCAGGAGCTCTTGTGCACAGAGATCTTTTCTTTACCCAGTGTGTGAAGCCTGGGTGAGGCTCTGGGGCAGCATCTCCTGGTGCTGGGGATGTGGTCAGAGCTGACCAGATGACCACAGCTTGTTGGGACAGAGCAGGACTCCTCTGGGATTGCAGTTAAACACATGCAGGATGGGATGTCTGTCCTGGTGCATCTGATCATTCCTTTTCTTCCTCTTGATGCTGCTCAGGACCACCAGGATCTGTTTTGGGCAGGGCCTCACAAAGGAAGATTGAAGGGCACAGACTGCAGGGCCAGGACGAAGCCTCAGGCTCAGACACCAAATCTCACCTGGCTTTGCCACTCTGAGGCACTCCCACCTCAGTTCCCCTGTCAAATGATGATGGTGGTGTCACCCTCCCTTGTTAACTGCTCTGAAACCTCCTCCCAGGAAAGGGCTGGAGGGAGTCTCTTGTTTTCTGTCCAAGTGATGCATTTGCTGTCCTCCCCCATGCCCAGGGACGTGCATGTGTGTCCTTCTTAAAGGAAGGAGCAGGACCTGGAGGCCAAACTCACAGAGCTGACATCCAGCAAAGTGCAAATAACAAAGGGGTGCCCTGCCCTGCTGACTGGGGAGAGAGTTTGGGCTTCCACCAGATTTCCAGTGGCCTGGCAGCACTGCCCTTGCAGGCTCAGTCTAGACTGGTACCTGGCCATGCAGTTTGATTCCTGACAATATCCTGCTCCTTTCCCTTGTACCAAGCAATATCCTTGAGGGATCAGCTCTGCTGATGTGCAATTAGAGGCACGTCTCTTGCTATTTATCCTGCTGCGAAAGCCAACTTCTCTTAGTCAAGGCTTACAGTTATAGATGAACTTGCTCTGGTGGAACAGCAAGTCTGACACATGCATCCAGCAAAATTACACCTGTGTGACAATATTTATGGCTCCTGGAGAGAGCCTCTTTATCACTGACCTGAGCTCCCAGGAGCTGCACAGCAGCTGTAGTTGAGCATCCAGAGATTTCCTTCAGTCATGGCACATTCTCCTCATGGATCAGTGCAATGTCACAGTGCAACCCCTGACCACTAACAGGCCTTGGCACCTGGGCCACAAAACAACCTTTGTGACCACAGCCCTGAACTGCATTTCTCTGTTTCCCAGGATTACTGACCCCTCTGCATCTTCCCTGCTCCTCTGGCTGCCTCAGAGGGCACAGGGAGTACAGTTTTATTATATAGCCCTGCCTCTGCAGTCTCTTTTTGTGGAGCTCCTACACGATCCAGGTAGTGCACAAAAGCCCAGCTCTAGTCTCTAAGCTCTGGTGTCAGACCTGAGTGCAACAACCTGGGAACTGTGCATGGATTTACATCAGGAAGAGACAAAAGCTCAGCTGCTGCAGCCATCTCTGGATGTACTCTGGCTCAGATTGTGTGGGGCACAGAGATAATGTTCTGGTTCTTCCCGGCCTTGAAGCATATAAAAATAGTGAAAGTTTAATGCTGTGCTGATGGGATTCAGCTTTGTGAATCAAGGCTTTAAAAAGCTCTTCTGCTCTTAACAGGGCCTGTCAGAGTGGCGTGTTGAGGCTTTGTGGTTATTGTCAGAGTGGTTCCCAGACAACATGTGCTCAAGTTATGCACTTGGAGGATGTTTTCTTTACCTGTCAGGCTGACACATTCACTGCATGCCCAAAGACTCTGCCTGTGCTGCTGGAGGCAACATGCAGTGCTTGGAAGGAGGGTCTGTGAGCCCTCAGGTGAGGCAGAGGCAGAGCAGGAGGGAAAGCTGAGCCCAGGACACGTGCAGACCTCCAGGGGCTGTGGAATCCCAGGACAGGTCCTCTACCTGGTGAGACATGCTCAGGGCTTTGAGCTTCCCACGCTGCCTTTTGAAATCACAGAGCTCTGCAGTGTCTCTCCCTCAGCAAAGGCTTTGGGGTGACTTTACTGGCTGGGGGTTTTTTAGCCCCCAGGCAAGTTGTGCTTGCTCCAGGCTTTGCAGCAGCCTCCCACACGATGGAGGTGCAGCCTCTCTGCAGGAGCAGCAGCTGGGACAGCCCAGCACCAGCTCTCCTGTTTGTCTGTGTCCCATACCAGGGCTGATCCCAGAAAACATCACAGCTGATCTAAGCTGAGCAGAGCTTGGCTGACTGATAGAAACACAAGCAGGCAACAAGATGAGATTTGCTCCAACTTTTCTCTGCCAGAGCGGATCCAAGGACAAAAATGACTTGTTTTCCAGGCTTGGCTTTGTGCAGGCAGACTTTTTTAAGGAAACTATCCCAGGAGGGAGAAATCTTCAGAGAACACCTTATCTCACTGCATTTCTGCCATCATGGGCTGAAATCTCCAGGGGCTGGGGGAGGATGGGAAGTGAAATCAGTGCTTCCAGATCCAGCACGAGGATCCTAGAAGCAGTTTGGCTTTCAAGCTCAAACCCCGGCAATTAAACCTAACCTAGATTCTCCCACAGCCTAAACCGTAAACACTGCTCGGCCTGACTGTGGTTATTAATGAACCTCCTGGAGAAGAAATCAGGACAAAACTCCAGCAGTATCCCTGGCATAAACAAAGGCAGCCCTGCCGTGCAGGGTGCTGTCATGTTTTTGTAGCGCTCTCACACCGAGGGATTATTACATTTGCGTCCCAGAAATTGGGCTGAGATCCTGGCTCATCCTGCAGCTGCACGCAGGTAACGACAGGGGCTCTAATGACACATCAAAGGCTTTGCTAAGCTCCTGGTAACCATGAGAACGCAGCTGAAGAGGTTTGTTATCCTGTCAGCCCTGGCAGAGGTATGTTTAGCCTGATTCACGCTTCTTGCCATTGTGCTGGCGCAGTTCAAAGGACTTCCCGTGACTTTAAAGAGGAAAAAAACCCATGGTTTCTGTCCTGGATGTTCCACTTTTGGTGCCATTGTGCCAGCAAAGTGAAGAGAAAACACGAGGAGTTTGGGGTTTGGCTTCAAGACAGTTCTGCATAAGTTACAGCAGGCGCCTGGGGCAGATGAGCCGAAGGATACGGCTGCTGGCTGATGTGATTTCTGGCAGCTTGGCTGTTTTTTCACCTGCTCTTTGGGCTTTCCAAGGACATTTCAGGGCTCCTGGATGTGAATAGCCCATCAGAGCAATGAAGCAAAACGCAGTGGCTCTCTGGCCATCAGCTCCCTTGCTCAGGATAAGGGACACAGATGAGAATTTCTGCCATAAACCCTTTAATCCAAATGCTGCAGAGGCTGTGGTAATTGCCTGGGAAGGGAGAGACATTCCTTGTCATTTGACATTTTAACATTTCGTGTGTTACCTGTGAACCTGCTGACCTGTGGCTGGCTGAAGCTGCTGAGCCTGACTCATTGTGCTTCCTTTGTTTAATTTAATTTTGGGCGGCTTAAAAACTCCTTCATTTGCAGGTGGAGAAGTGGCAGATTTGGTTTCTTTACCAGTGGTTTGTTGATGGATTTATTGTTTTATTGCTTGCTGGCTCAGCTAATGAAACAGGCTTTAGATTTGAAATGCAACTGCTGCATTCCCAAACACAGAGGGAGTCACCCAGCATCCACAGAAAGTTGTCTCCTTCCCTTGGCAACACTTGCTCTTGTTGGCCATGGCCTGGAGAGGGCAGGAGGGTTTGGCCAAGGCCAGTCTCTGCTGCTGTCCCAATCCCCTCTGGGGCTCTTCCTGGCTGCTCTAAGTGCCACAAATCCATCAGACCCACCATCTGCAGTCCTTGGGTCATTCAGCCTTATTCAGAGTGGCTGACAATCACAGCCAACACTTGCAGATAGTACAGTGGATGGAAAAGACTTCCCTGGGTGTTTTGGGGTGAATTCAAGATGCATGACAAGGAAGGCACTGGTCAGGGATGGAAAAGTCAACTTTGGGAAGTCCCAGCTAAGAGCCTTTTGAAATAATAAAGCAATGAGTGAAGCAGATAAAAAAACCAGGAAGGTAAAAAGAGAAATTCTGGTGTGGGCTGCTGAGGAAGACGGGAAATGCATCAACATTTCCCTGACAAAAGTGACAGTGACAAAATGAGAAGCAAAAAGTCCATTGCAGTTGGAAAAGACACAGAAAGAAAGGAAGACTAAGATCTGTGAGAATATGCTTGACAAGCTTGCCAGCCATGAGCTCCCCAAGTGGATTTTGAGCTGGCTGAAGAGAACATCACAAAAGAAACAGAACAGGAGGAGCAAGGCAGTCAAGACCACACCGAGCTGCCAGGTTTTCATAGCTGCTTCTTGAAATGCATATTGGAAAAGAGAGGCATCAGAGCAAATGAGCAATTTGTTCGTGGTGGCCTTTGAGTGTCCAGGACAAAATAATTACAGCACTGTGCTTGTAGGCTTGTCAAAATCACTGTCAGTCTTCAGTGAGTCTTGACTGAAGTCTAAGGGTCAGGTCTTCCTCTTTCTCATGTAAAACAGGTGCATTCAGTGCAGTGAAGAAGAGATCATCAAGTCAGGGAGGGTGATTTGTCCCCAAGAAGTTGCTTTGGGCACACAGTGGTTCTTGGCTTGGCTGAGGACGCCAAGCTGGAGGCAGAGTGAAGCAAGCAGGACAGACAGCATCCCCTCTTTGCCAGGGTATTGCAGGACACTGTGTTCCCATGGGCACGGATTCAGAAAGGACTGGCACACTCCCTGCAGGCCAGCTCCTTGTTCTCTGCTGCACTGAATTGCCAGATATTCCCAAAGTCTGGCAGAACTGGGCTTTAACCCCTGCTCTGAGTGCTGCAGGGGCTCCAGGGAGTTTGGGCCACCCAGCTCTGCCCCACCAAAGTTATGGCAGCTTCCAGCTCTTCTCTGCTTCTTGATTTAACTCCTCTGCTCTCTCTCCTGTGGTTGCCAGCTTTCCTAAACCCTCTGGGCACTGCAGGTGAGGCTGGACGTGGGTCTGAAACCCCAGGGTTCATCTCCTCACCTGGCAGAGCAGAACTCACAGGTGATGGGGAGGTTCCAGTGCAGCCAGGCTGCAGCTGGGCAGGGTTTGCTGCCTTGGGCCCCCTGTGTGTGTGTGTGTCCCCTGTCACAGCTCCAGCTGCCACATGCAGCCACTGTCCCTGCAGCTGTGCCATCCCCTGCCACCTCATAGCCATTCTGCTTTGTTTCCTCCACAGGGAATTCATGAAAGGTTTGGTTTTGTCCACAGGATTTTATTTAAAAAACAGTCTTCTTCTCATCTTTTTTTTTTTTTTTTTGGTAGAATCATTTGAGGTTTGTCTGCCTGAAAGAAATAACCTTTATTTTTATTTTATTTCCTTTTAAAAAAAAATTCTTTGCTTTTAGCAAACAAAACCCAAAGCCTTTATTTTTTCAGGGTTTATTTTGCATTTGACTAAGCCTCAGTATTTTCTGTGGAGAATAACTTAGCTGAAGGAAAATATCTCAATAGAAGCTTCTTGACCTGAGTTTTGCACAAGGCACCCTCAGTCTGTGCAGTTGCCCTTTGCATCCATGTGTTGCTCCTGCCATGGGTTGTTTGCTGTTTTGCTGAGCCATCACAAGTGAGTCCTTTTTTTTTTTACAAACCTTCAGAGAAGATTGTTTTAGACATCTCCTGGGAAGTTGCCTCTCCTGGCTCCCTCTCCCTGGCTGCACGCTTTGCAGTACTCCAGGAAGGAACAGGAGCTCCCTGTTTTAGAGCCTTTTATAATGGAACCTTTTATCCTGGCCCCATATTCTGCAGCACGATGCTTTTATGGCTGTGCCTCCCTCACAAAGCTGCTTCCTGACAAGGATTTGGGGGATTTGGGAAGCACAGGTTGTCCTGCACACCCCCAGGCAGCCCCAGGATGTGCAGTTCTGCACCTGCCTGCAGCATCCTCTGCAGGGCTGCCAGCGAGGGAGCAGCCAGGGGGGTGGGAGGAGGTGGACACAAGGACAGGGGGTGCTGTGCCCTGGTGGCTTCGTGGGT
Organism: Drymodes brunneopygia; assembly: GCA_013400955.1. Lineage (NCBI taxonomy): Eukaryota > Metazoa > Chordata > Aves > Passeriformes > Petroicidae > Drymodes > Drymodes brunneopygia. The sequence goes on along the minus strand of VZTZ01045089.1, from coordinate 125,301 downwards.
CTGGCTGACTCTGAACAACCTGCCAGCCCTCAGCTCCTTCCAGACCACCAGGCCTGTTCCCTGGGAGCCCCTGGAGCCCTTTCCCTCTGCTTTCCAGCACGGGCCATGAGGTGTCCCCTGGCCCCAGGAGCTCTGTTCACTGCACAGAAGCAAACAGGAGCCCTGGGCTCTGGCAGATTTCCCAGTGCACTGAGTGGGGGAAGATGAACTTGGTCAATGGGATTGAGTTTCCACCGTGGAAAAGGCTGCCAGATGTGTGTCCTGCTGTGCTCTCCACACCTGGGGGCCTTCTGCCCAGAGCCCTGAGGCTGGTGAGCACCTCGAGGCCTTGGCCACTGCTGATGGCAGCAGGGGCTGTGGCAGAAGGGCCAGGCCTTTCCCTGAGCAGCCCCTGTGCTCTGTCCTGCAGGCTGACCATCCACGCCGAGTGCCCCATGCACCTGGAGGACTTCCCCATGGACGTGCACGCCTGCCCCCTGAAATTTGGGAGCTGTAAGTACCCCCAGCAGCCTCTGCAAGGAGGTGGCACAGAGTGAGGAGCAGTCCTTTGCGTGGCTGGTGTCACACAGTGTTCTAGTGACAGTGATATTCGTCATTGCTAACGATAACGTGAGCAGAAGTTTTATTCTGGTGTCTCATACATGCAATTCCCACCATCACTGGGTGAGTGTGTGCCCAGTTCAGGCTTACAGGATGGCTTAGACACCTGTGGTTTTGCTGTCGGTTTATTTAGAAAGTAGCCACCTGGGGATCAATCTCTTCTCCCAGGTAACAAATGACAGCATGAGAGGAAATGACCTCAAGTTGTGCCAAGGGACATTTAGATTGAACATCAGGAAAAATTTCCTCACTGGAAGGGTGGTCAAGCATTGGAAGAGGCAGCTCAGGGAAGTGGTGGAGTCACCATCCTTCAAAGTGTTAAAAAAATGTGTAGTTTGGGCACTTGGGGACATGGGCTTGGCAGTGCTGGGTTAATGGCTGGACTTGATAATCTTAGAGGTCTTTTCTAACATTAGTGATTCTGTGGTTATAAATCTGAGTTGTGCTTTTCCTTCATCACAAGGGGATGCTGGAAAGACAGCAGTGGTGGCTCTGCTGGGTGTCCCATCCTGCCAGTCTGTGGAGAGCCTGAAACACCTGGTTCCTCTGGCTCCATGCTCCAGTGCAGCTCCCAAACCCCTTGCTCCTCTTCAGCCTGTCAGGCAGTCTGCTCTCAAGTGGAAGGCTTGGAAACTCTGGGAATCTCAATCCCAGCAGCCAAGGGTCCTGGTTTAGGGGAGTTTTGCAGGTTGCTGATGGGTCCAAAGCTGCTCCCAGCCTCCCAGGCTTGCAGCTGCTTGGGCTCCCCATAGAAATTCCCTTAGCTCTCCCATATGCAAGTTAAATTTCATTTGTTTTTGTTCCTGAAGTGAGTGAGAACCAAACCCCAAGACCCTGGTTCACCACAACATGAAAATAAACTTCTTAATTTGGCTCTGCCTGGAGTCTTTTTCAGGTCCCACAAACTGAGCACCACTTTCAGTCTGTATTTGTGGTAGATGAGGGAGTTTCTCACCTCCAGCTAAAGAAGGAGCCCCCACCAATAACCCCCAGAGAAACCCCAACCTTCCCAAGCTGACACTTCCTTCCTGTAGCCATTTGGGAGCTAACTGAGGACAAAGTTGAAAATTTTGATTGGCAGCAGAAGAAATCATGTTTATCATGTGCATCTGCTCCTCTGCCTCATGACAAACTGTACCCATGAAAGTGGATTATTCAGAACTACTGAAATAAAGCTATTTCTTAGGCAGCACCTAATTAAATGTAGAACTCATTGCCACAAGACATCACTAAGGCCAGTGAAATAGCAAGCCTTAGAGAAGGATGAATTATTAATGTTAATTGACCTTGTGAGGAGGAATATCAAATCTCATACCTCAGGCCTTAACTCTGGGATTATTACAAGGCTTGCAGGAAGGCAGATTACTCCACATCTAATTGCTTATAATGTTTCTTGGTGAGGAAAAGAGATTAATGTGTGTATTTCTGCTGGAACACCCTTTGGGGTTTTTTTTTTTAACTGATTTGACCTCTGAATGATGAGAGTTTTGAGACAAGGAGCTCAGAAAGCTGCCCCTGGTTAACATTAAAGTGACTTTTTCTAAAGCACCCACACAGCATCCAAACTCACCTCTCCTGTGCTGGAGTGGGATTAAACCAGTGTTTTCACTAAAAAGCCATAGACAGCTGGAAGCTGCTCATTTTCAAGAAGCCTGAAGTGGGTCAGATTTCAATTAGAAGGACAATGCCAGTGCCAGGCACACACTGCTCAAAGGATGCTGAGTTTGCCTCACAGCCCATTTTCTGCTGGTCCCCACAGCCCCAGTGGCTCAGAGTGGCCTTGTGTCCCTGGGCCACCACAGCAGCCCCCCCAAGGGGATCAGGCAGAGAATTTGCAGGAGAATTAAGGGCATCAGGCAGTGCAGAGAGCTTCAGCTGCCCACCTGCATCATCCCTCGGGCCAAGTGCAGGGGAGGGATGGCTCTGCCAATCCCCCTGCTCCCTGGCAGATGAATGTGCACTGCAGAGAGTTGTTCCTAGGCCATCACAGGACATCTGTACAGCACTATCTGAGACCAGGGGATGTTGCTGAATTTACCAGCTCCTCCAAATGCCCACAAGCTGTCCTGGTTTGGATTGGATTTTGCATTGCAGACGAGGCATTGAGCAGAACCAGAGCAGCTGCCTGGCATTAAACATGTTCTGAGCATCCATGCCATGCCTGTGTGACATCAGACACCCTTCTGTCCCAGACATCCAGATACAGGGATAACTGAATTCTCAGGAGTGATGGCAATGAAACTGTGGGCAAGTTCCTTTTGGAGGCTGGGAGTGGCAGTGACTGTGACTGCAGAGCAGGAGGTGGTGCCCATCAGGTGACAGAGCAGTGGCAGAGCTGTACAGAGCTCTGAAGGAGGATGGAGGGCTCCAGGAGCGTGTTGAGAGCTGGAAGGAGGGGTTGGAAGAGCAGAGAGTTGCACATGAGAGGTGCCAGCCTGCTTCAGAAGAGCTTAGGCAGCACTCTGGCCTGCTGAGAAACATTGGCTGATCATTAAAACCCCACTCCCCCTGCTCTGCACAGCCCCTGCTTAACATTTAACAGGTTTGCCAAAACCTACAGTGCAGGGATAACAGTGGTTGTTTTAGAAAGATCACAGAAATGTGGTTTTCTCAGGACACAAAGCAGGAGCTGAGACATTTCTCTAGTAGACCTGACACATTGCTTGACCCAGCCAAGGAATTCCTTCATGTCTTAACAGGAGAAGGTGGTGGGTAAAAATAAACTGAAGGTTTGGTTTTGTGAACTTTGTTCTTGCTTTAAAAACTGGTGCAGAGTTGGGTAGAGACAGGAATTTTGAGCAGAGTCTGGAGAGACTCAATTTTTGGATAATCATAGGACTGACAGAGCATGTGGGCACTCTTGAGGAGGGGACTGGCTGTGAGGACAGAGCAGGTGCTTGGTCACAAACACAGAGAAAAAGCATTTGGATGTGAGAGGACACCACCTCCAAACCTGAGAGTCTTGGAGAGGGTTGCTTTTGAGTCAGGGTAAAGACTTTTAGTTTTTAAACCTAAAACTTAGCCCCATTTGCATTCAGCCTTTGCTGCCAGCTGCTGCCAGCAGGACTTTCCCTGTCCCTGGCATGGCAGGGCTGTGGCTGTCCTGCTGCCATCCTGCTGGCCTGGATGCTTTCCTGTGCTGTCCCTGCTTGGAGGCAGCCCTTGCAGAGTCAGCATGTCACAGGGCCAGCCTGTCTCTCAATGACAGAGCTCTGCCCCTCTCCAGCTCCCTTCCAAAAACCCCAGCTCTCTCCTGCTCCTTTGATTTAACAGTTGTTGATCTGCCTTGGTCTCTGGCCATGCTTGGCTGTGCTCAGCCGTGTGGCTCTGAGAGATGCACAGCAAAGATTAATTTGGCTACAGGCTAATTTTGGTATATTTTAGGTCAGGCAGAAGCACAGAGCTCGTTCTTCTCCCTCCTCTGCAGATGCCTACACCAAGACAGAGGTGATCTACACCTGGACCCTGGGGAAGGATAAATCTGTGGAAGTGGCCAAGGGTGGATCTCGCCTGAACCAGTATGACCTGCTGGGCCATGTGGTTGGCACAGAGATGGTTCGATCCAGCACAGGTATTTGTGGGACCACAGTGTGGGCTGAGCCCCTGCTGGGATGAGATGGACCCATGGGCTTGGAATGCCACGATCTGGGATAATTATAGAGGCAGTCCAGGAGCACAGCACTTCCTAAACCAGAAGAGTGCAGCTGGTGACATCTTCAGCAGTCACCAAGAGGCAGCAAAGAGTTTGTTTTTCAGTGGTTTCCACTGAAGGAGCCTTATTGCCCTCAGTCTGTAGGAGAACTGATCTCAAGCATCTGAAAATGAGCTGCTGTGTGGAAAATTTGCCCCGCGTTGTCCAGCTGGTTTGTAGTGCTGTGGGTTCATTTGTCTTGGATTCCTTTCCAAGCCCTCAGGAAAGCACTGCAGGCAGGGGAGGCGAAGGCAACAGAATGTTCAGTGTGATTTTCACTGCATCTGCTTGCACAAATATTATCATAACTAATAGAAGATTATCCCAAACAAATGTTTCCTCTGATTAATGACCAATATTAATCATCTTTCTCTCCCATCTGCTGCTCCTCCCTTCCCCTCTGAATCCAGGTACTGATAGCTTCTGTTATCTCATGTGTGTCTCTCATATTCCTTTTTTTTCCCCTTTTATTTTTTCCCTCTGTATGCACCAGTAGTTCTCTCATTTGAGGATATTTCCTCTCTGGTGCACTTGATTTTAATAGTGTCTGTCTGTAACAACTCATTTCACCTCCCTTGGGGAAATGTGGGGAGCCCAGGGAACTAAATGTCATAATATCTGGCCCATCTCTCTACTTAAGTTGTAGTAAAATGTACAGATGAATAACCTGGAGTGGTAAGAAAGCTGCTAAAGGCTCCTGTGTGTAATGATTTAGCACAGCCACGCTCACAACATAAAGCACAGTAATCCAGCAAAATACCCAAAGCTTTGAGGGGAGGAATAGGATGTTGAGGGGAAAATAGGGGCAGCTGCCTCTTCAGTTCCCAGGTCAGACCTTCAACTTCAGAACCTGCCTTGATTTTTGAGATGGTTACAGTGAGGGAAGGTGGGATATTTTCAGAGATTGTCAGAGAAAATAAAATCCTGTGTCCTGAGATCCTATTAAAGCACTGTTAGGGTCTCTCCAGGCTTAAGGGATCTTGCCCACAGCGTGGCTCCCTGGGATGGGAGCGGGGTCAGGAGAGACCCCCAGGGCCCCCTTGTGCCTGAGGCAAAACAAAGAAAGATTTTATTTCCCAGTTTTTGACATTGTTTTACCTTTATCCCACACCCGTTCTGTAGTGAATTTAAGAAGACTCAGAGGAGTGTTTTGAAAGGACAAATGTGATGTGAAAGCCCTCCAGGCTGTGCTGGGGCACACACCTGACACAAGGTGTGAGTGCCTGCTGCACCCCTGCCCCCCTCCTTCCCACTGAAATCCCACTGCAAAGCTGGGGATTTGGTTCAGGGTGGATCTGCAGAGAGGTCAGGTGGCCCAGGCTGGGCAGCTCCGTGGCTCAGCTCCCCTCCCTGGCTGTCTCTGCAGGGGAATACGTCGTCATGACCACGCACTTCCACCTCAAGAGGAAGATCGGGTACTTTGTGATCCAGACCTACCTGCCCTGCATCATGACTGTCATCCTGTCCCAGGTCTCCTTCTGGCTCAACAGGGAGTCTGTCCCTGCCCGCACGGTTTTTGGTGAGTCTGGGAGCACAGGGCATCCTCTCAGGCTGGGGAGAAAGGGAAATACAAAGGGAAATGCCCTGAGCATCAGAGCTGATCCTTCCCAGGCCCTGACCAGCATTTCTGAGCTGCTGGCCATTCCCCAGGACAGCTTTCAGTGCCTTCCCAGTGCCTCTTCCCCCCGTGAATCACTGCAAAAATACTCCTGGCCATGTCTCTGCTACAAGCCAAGTCATAAATATTAACAGTAATCAAGGTATTGATCATCTAATTATATGCATTTGGCTGTGCCTGCTTATCTGAGCTGGCTTTGGAGCTGAGCAGAGGATGGGCACACAGGGAGGCATTTAAAGCCCTACCTTTGAAATTGCTAATGTACCCCTGGTCACAGCTCCTCCTAACAAGTTCCTGGGCTGAGGCAGCATAACTGCATGGTGAATATAGTGTTATTATTTCCTTCAGCTGCTTGCAGATCCCCTCACCGAAGCAAAGTGCCAGGCTGGCACTGCACATATATAATAGCTTTTACAAGCATTTAATAACAGAATTGCTTTGTGCTTTCCTGTCAAGACCTTTAGTTCAGGATGTGCACAGGCACGCTCCCAGAGCAGGTGTGATGCTGCAGGATCCTGGAAGGAACCCTGCCCAGCAGATTCCACTTAGCAGAGAGGATATTGGACAAAAGTCCCTGAGCAGAGAGGGGATATGTGGTATCATATGTGATTCCTTCCTGTGTTATCCTGAGAATTGCAGTGAAATAGGTTTCCTCAAGCAGCAGCTCAGACTGAGCAGGCAAGAGCTGACTGAAAAATTAAAACCTACCTGTGTGACAAATGTCTCTGCTCCCAAATTGCCTTGCTTTCCTATTAGGAAAATAATGAGAACTCCAGTTGTTTATTCCTTTTTTTTTCCTGCCCCTCAGAAAGTACTGTCAACAATATTGAATTGAAACTCTTAAATTACCAGGAGTATGACTTAAGGGAACTGAAAATTAGTCAATATTTTTATAATGTTTTTAATGCATTTTTAATTGAAAAGCACATTATTGGGGAAAATGGATGGTAACGGTTGCTTGTTTTAATGAAAAAAGCTTCAAAAGACATTTTGCAACAGATCATTTGTTTAAGATAAATCATTGTGACATTTATTCTGGCAGCTTGGGCCACTGACAGCAGGACCCAGGATTCCAGGTGTCCATCCATGCAGGTCACAAGACACTATTTCCAGAATCCTGAGAGAGCAGTACTGGATGAGTGGCCAATTTCTGATCTGCCCTGAGGTTCACAACCATCTAGCTGTCCTTTTTACTGTTATTTTATTATTTTTATTTTGTTGCAAAAGCAACTGGAGGCTTCTCCATGACATACTCTACATGAGCTGGGTGTAGAATTATGCACCTTACCCTGCCACCAGATGAGGAATGCAGGGCAGGTGCCTCCCTGTGAGCTAGAGCTCTTATAGTGAGCGGAGATCTAATCACTGGAGTTTGGGGAAGGTTAATCTCACCCTAATGAAGATGTTTGCCACTGATTGTACTCAAAGCTGAACCAGAATAATGCCCTGAGCAACCTGAAGTTGGCCCTGATTTGAGCAGGGGTTGGACAAACTGTTGCCCAGAGCAGCTGTGGCTGCCCCATCCCTGGGAATGTTCAAGGCCAGGCTGGGGGAGCTTTGAGCAACCTGGGATGGTGAAAGGTGTCCCTGCTTGTGGCAGGGCTGGAAACAGGTGGTCCTCAAGGTCCCTTCCAGCCCAGCCACCCTGTGATTTTATAATCTGTGAACCTGCCCTCCTGCCAACCTGGCCTGTCCTGTTATTCCATGAGTTGCACTAAGGACTAGGTCTGGGTAAGACTCCCTTAAATACAGAGGGGATGTGGCTCAGGAGGTGCCTCCTGCTTTCCCATGAAGGGAGTGGCAGCTGTTCTGAGAGAAACCGGTACGAGCACACCATCTCACCCCATCCTTGTGCCCTGCTGTGCCCCCACAGGTGTCACCACGGTGCTCACCATGACCACACTAAGCATCAGCGCCAGAAACTCCTTACCCAAAGTGGCGTACGCGACGGCCATGGACTGGTTCATAGCCGTCTGTTATGCCTTTGTGTTTTCTGCGCTGATCGAGTTCGCCACCGTCAACTACTTCACCAAGCGCAGCTGGGCCTGGGATGGCAAGAAGGTGCTGGAGGCCCAGGAGATGAAGGTCAGCCAAGGCTGGGGGGAGGGGGTGGGGAAGAAACGCTGCACGAGGGAGCTGGGCCAGGCACAGCAGTGGGTAACGTGCGGCCCCGCAGCACTCGGGAGGCTGCAGGCTACTCACTGAGTGCCCAGCCCAGGGCCTGACTGCAGCGCTTCTTGAGGGCTGGGCAGGAATGGCCTGGGGCTGGTTGGTGTGCTCAGCTGGAGGGGAACAGCCAGGCATGGTCAGTGTGCTCAGCTGGAGGGAAGCACCCAGGCATGGTCAGTGTGCTCAGCTGGAGGGAAGCACCCAGGCATGGTCAGTGTGCTCAGCTGGAGGGGAACAGCCAGGCATGGTCAGTGTGCTCAGCTGGAGGGAAGCACCCAGGCATGGCTGCTGGCTCTTCTCTCTGTCCTCTGCACGGCCGTTTGCCAGAGGCAACGTGGGTGTGTCCGTGCTTTGGGTTTGCTCTGCTGGTGGTCTTGTGTCTCCCTCCTTTTCTGTCCAACCGAAACCCCAACCCAGCCCTCCCAAACCAATGAATCAGCCCAACCCAGCCCTCCAACCCCGTTCCTTGTTGCTAGCATGCCAAAAAACCCTAACATGCCCCAGGACACCCACTGAGCCATGTCCCCTGGCCAGCTCTGACACTGGTGCCATTGCCCACAGCTGCTGCTCTGTGGGCACAGAGGGTGGCTGGGAAGTCAGCAATCCCAAACAGCAACTGGCAGCAAATTAGTGCCTGGCATCACCCACATTTTCCCTCCCTGCTCAGGATCAGCCTCTCTGGCAGCTTCCTGACAGGCTCTGCTACCCCTGCTCGTGCCCCCCTCCCTCTGAACTGATTTAATCTTGGCTGCGCAGAGAAATCGCTTACTGTAGCATGCTGCTCCTTGTTTATATTTATTGAATCAATTTGGAAATCAGCTTTGTCCTTGTTCTTGGTTCTGGAGCCTTTCTATTTTTCTCCTTTGCATTTTAATGTGTTGTTGAAAATTGTTGTGGGGCCGTATGTTAAACACCTGACAGAATTGCAGCAACTTTTGGGAAGACAGCAGCCAGTCATCTCTCTGGTGTGGAGGTCAAAGAAGGTGAACAGAGCCCTCATTGGGTGTTGAATGCCTCTCTCTTGTCTTTCTTGGACTCTCTCTAACTGTTTGCTTTTGCAGCTGTGGTCTGAGCAGCAGACTCATGGCAGAAAGCGTCCAGAGGGGTCAGGTGATGGCCTTCCCCTTCCATCATCAACAGTGCTGCTAACCTGGCCTCTAGAGATGAAAGAAGCCTTTCCTGAGTCACTGGCATGAGTGAAGAGTCAGGACAGGTCCTCAAAGCCGTGGTGTCCCTTTCAGGGACAGGCAAATCAGCACAAAGTCAGGATTCACACAGCCTTGGGCAATTAGGTGAACTGGGCAGAAAAAGCTTCAGTTTATCTTAGAAGCAGCATGTTCCTCAATTTATTCACTGACCCAGCACTGCAAGACTAACAGTGCTGAAACAATAGGGTAAGAGCATGCAGAATGTTCCTGCACATGATAATCAAACAAGGAAACAAAGCAGGACCAGGAATGGTTCAGAGGGGGAGCTCTCCGTGAGTTTGCTGCAATTGGTATCAGCCTGGAGAATCAGGAAGGGCTCCAAATTTGCAGATGCTTTTCCAAGCTGACTCTGATCTCTACTGGAGAAGCAAACCCACTCCCAGTCTCTGCAGCTCAGAGAGCTCCCTGAAGAGTGATGGGCTTTCAGGGAGCTTAGGAATACAGTGTGTCAACATATTTGCTTTTCATCTTTATTCCAATGAGTATTTCCAAGCAGTGAATTTGCTGTGCAATGGAGGTGCCTCATTGGCTCAGTTTCAGCCTTTAATTAGCTCTTCTTGAAACAATTGACAAGCCAGGTGGCTGAAACCACAAAAGGAAGAAGGGGCAGAAGAATAACTATTGGCATTTTGGAGTGTTTGTATCAAGAGTAAAACTGCCAGTGACAAGCCCAGGCTGAGCCCTGGTCTCTGGAGATCCTTCTCCCCAGCCAAAAGCAATGTTCTTTATTGATGTGATGGCAAGGATCCTCACTCCAGGTTGGATTGCATGAACATGAAAATAATCAATGTAGGCAGCAGCAAAGCTTCCCATCCCTCTTGGATGAAATCAGTGCCATGGAAAAGCTGCTGGTTGCTGACAGACACCCCCAGTGTGTTCATTCTGTATTTCTCCCCTTCAGCCAAACCATTGGTTTGGATGGGAACACCTGGATTTTTTTCAGGTAGAATCTAAAATGCTGGGCTGGTCTTGGTGAATTGCTGGTCTCTGCATCAGAAAATCATGATGATGTTCTGACTGTAGCCACATTTGGTTCTAGCTGGAGCTGCTCTGCACATTCTCTGCAGTTCTCCAGTGAAAAGCAGGCAGATATCGCCATAGATGTCACTAAAAACTCCCTTTAGCCTGCACTCTGATAAGGTTTGACTAATGTTTCTTGGACCCAAAGATTTTCCAAGCCTTTTCTATCCATTCTCAGTAATTAATAATTGTAGATGAAAAGTTTCTTTTCTTTTTGTACAGTGAAGTGGCTGCAACCAACCTAGAGGTGCAGATCAAATTGGAGAGAGGTATTTGGGTCCAAAGAGGAAAACTTGTTAAGAAAGGAAAGGTGATTTTTAGAAAAAAAAATCATCAGGAGGAAGGTGTGAGATAGCAGAGAGGTGTGAGATGAGTGAGAGGCCAAAGAGATTGAAAGATGAGTGGGTTCAGTAGCCAGCAAAGCTCCCAATCTCCAGCCTCATAAAAATACCTTGTTAGAAGGATCCACTTCAGGACAGAAGGGCTGTGTCTGGACAGAGGTACCCATCCACCATCCCAGACACAGCAATGGCCACCTCTGGAGCCCACAAGGTCATTTCTGGAGTGGCTGTGACAGTGAGGATTCGAAAAGAGAACAAGCAAAGGTGATTTTGCTGCGGGGAAACTGCAAGGATGACATTTACCAGTGAGTTTACCACAAAGAAGTGTTGTCTGTTTCTCAGGATGGAAGATGCTTTGGATTCTTGGAAGACACTTAAACCCAATTCTGCCTGCAATGCTGTGTCTGTGCACAAAACCTGATCTAGCTCTGTGTCTGTGCCTGAATGACATTGCCCTGAAATTCTGGGTGTCAGGAAGCAACAAAACCAGCACAAGTATCTGCAGTCAGACAGATTAAAATAGAACATGCTTTGGATGGAGCAGTAATCCTGGATCTTTGTTTTTGGCTTAAGACACTAGTTATTCAGTGCATGGTGAGGTTAGGTCCAGGCTTTTTATGTACTTTTCACTAAGAAAAACACATATGAGGTGCCTTTTCCACTGACTGGGTAAAGCCCTCTCTTCAGCAATTCTCAAGTTTGCCCTTTGATCCCTTGGGAATCATTTGTCTTTCTCCTCTGTTTCTTTCCATTTGTGGCATCTCTGTTCCAGTCCTAGAGGAACTAGAACCACCCTTGACAGGCCACCATTTTCAAGTCTTTAGGGCTCAGGATCGCCCAGACCCTTCTCTTTTTTGTCTGCCTCACCATGATCAATGTTTTTGCTGTGACTTTCCCTTGCTGGTCGTGCTCTGCAGCCCGTGTGTCCTTTGTTCTTCTGCACTTGCAATCTCCATGATTTCCATGAAGATCTCAGAGGTCTTTTCTAACCTAATTGAGTCTGTGATAACACTGCAAGTGATTTATGTCCTCAGCATCTTAAGTGCAGTCCATGAATCATTCTTCAGCAGCATTTCACCCTCTTTTATCACTGTGTGGTGTGTTGGGCTGGTTATTGACTCCATCCAACCTCTGTCTGGTGATCAGGGAGCGTAAGATCATTGGGCTCAGTCCCGTATAATCTGAGTGATCAAGTCTCTGGCACACTGCAGGAGGAGCTTTGGCTGGTGTGGGGAAGGAGAGACACCTTTGCTGCACCAGCAGCTGCAGTTGCTGGGCTTTGAGTTAAGGAATACAAGAATGTCAGAGACTGGAGCTGCTTGGGGGTCATTAAAATGACTTTTCTCTAGAATAACAAGTGGAAAGTACTTGAATTTCTCCAGTTCTGCAGATATTAGTGACCTTAAGAGTTTCCTGTGAGAGAAACAGTGCTTCCAATCCAAATTTCTAGCCAAGGAACTGGTACAGAGAACTAAATCTCAAGTAGATCACAGACAGAAGCAGCAGTTCCCATAATTGAGATGTTCAGTTGTTAGTTCCTCAGCAGAGAGGCTTGAAGACAAAAATATTTAGCAAAAATACTACTATTTTCCAGTGTGTATGTGTTGTTGAAGAGCTTGTCAGATTGCACTATCCAGGGAACAGATTTATCTCTGGACCAGATTTTACAGCTTTTCCCTCAGGAGAGCAGCACAGGGACATCTTAGTGCAGCAATTCAGTCTCCCTGTGCCTCAACAGGGCCATAAGTGCAGGAATTGCTTTGCAAAATAGGTGTTTTAAACAGGACAAGTTTTCAAAGCAAACGTGCGGATTCCTCCTGTTTATCCACTCTTTTCTTCTGTTTCAGGAAGATGTGGAATTCCTCACAGATGAAGGTGCAGGGTGAGGGCTGGGGGCTACTTTGCAGCTGACAGCAACAAGCACATTCTGCTTTGTTTGATTGTCAGAATCTTGCCTGAAACGCTTATTTTTATAAAGCACGGCCCAGCAAACAGGCTGAACCATTTTTTTCTGACATCTCAGGGGCAGAACACATTGAGAGCACTTGGTGTAGGCTGTGTGAGTGCTCTGAGTGCTCCCAGCTCTGACCAGCGTGATGACTCCATGGGCATCTGGGAAAAGGTTCCCAAGCCTCTGCCCTGCCTGAGCAGCCTCATCTGACATCCAGGGAAACCCAAATTAATGCTTGGGGACTCTGGATCACACTAATGGGAGCAGTAGCTCACTGTCACCACCCACAGCATCCAGATTTGCCTGCCTTTACTCTGTTTCAGCTGTTTTCACATGAACCCACTTTCCAAACTCTGGGGCAGGAAAGCTGGCCAGGTTGAAAATGTCATGTCACTTATGTTCATCTTATTGCTCTAATGAATAACAGGGCTGATTAATACTGAGGTAATCACAGTGCACTGCCAATTACGTTCTGTGAACAACAATCTGTTCGTCATTTCATTACTGATTATTAATTATTTTATTGCCTCCTGTAGCTGTGTTAATAAGTAATCATACTTAAGCATATTTAAGTGTTTTAATAGGTGAAACATCTCTAGCCCTTTACTTGCTTCTTGTCAGTTCTTTAGCAGGAACAGTTCATCTGCTGTGCAGAGGGAACATGTTAACATGGCTCTAATGACTGCAGAATCAGAGCCAGTTAATTGGTAAAGACCATAAAATACCATGAATATGGTCCAAACAGTGGTTTAGTCTGATGTGGAGTCTGAAGACATCTAGACCTTCTCCAAACAAATTAATTTCTGTAATTGCTGGCATTATTACAAGGCTGTGGTGTTATTGGAGAGGGGTTTAAAGATTGCACACAGGTCTGCTTTTAGTGTCCCTCTGAAAATCACTGTGGAAAATTCATTTCCTAAGGTAACCAGGAATATCCATGATGATTGTGGACACGTTTAAAATGGAAGTACAGCACTGAAAGCCAAAGCCGTGGGCAGCCCCTGCAGAGCAGAGGCTGGGCAGAGCTGGCCCTTGCAGCTCCCAGGGCAGGGTGAGCAGAGGGCCAGGTCCTGCTGGCTGCACTCTCTCTTCCTGAAGTGCTTCCCTCACAGGAACATGCGTGACCATGCCCAGCAGCCCTGGGAAATGCCTGGATGAGCCTCACCTTATATTTCAGTGGCTTTTGAACAGAAAAAAGTCATCCAAAGGCACACCTTGTTCTGAGTTTAGAGACAAGATCCCCACCATGAGGCACTGCTGTGTCTGGGGCTGGCTCTTGGTGTGGCAGGGGGTACCTGAGTGCTGGGATGTGTAGGGTGCCTGATGCCTGGGTATGAATGGATTTCTTTCAGTGGCCTTCTCCTTGTAGGCTTGGATTGCTTTATCCAGCACAGTGCAGCTGGTCTCAGGTCCCTGGCAGCAGCAGGAAGATGCCCAGAGTGGGGACAACACCCATCATGACTCCCTAGGTCCATCTTCCTGCCCAGCCATCCACATGAGCACCTGAACTGTCTGATTCCAGCATTCCCCCTCCTCCTTCAGTGCAGCACGTCTGACACACCAGGGCCTCTCTTGCCATTCTCTCTGCCACTTGTCCTCACTGCAGCACAGATGCTGTCCCCAGAGCCCTGTGGGACAGATTCACTCACCTCCCATGGTTTTCAGCATCCCTTGGGTATGAAGGAGGAGGAAAGGCTTCCCTCTGCCCTGTAGTGCTGTGTGGAGCATTCCAGAAATCCAGGCCTGGTGCAAATGCCTTCCATCTGTTCTGGATCTTACCTGGGTGGGGCGTGAGGTGCTCTAAAAGGTTCCAGAAGCATTTTGGACATCAAGATGTTAAATTGTAGAGTGTTCCTGTGAGGAGCTTGGGGCACTGAGGAAGTGTTATGGCATGGCATTGAAATATGGTGCAAAAAATATTACAGTGCTGTTGCCCATATTCTTAATACAGCTTTTTGCCACCAAGGAAAAAAAAAAGAAATAAAATCAAGCTGTATTTCTGTGTGCTGTGTCATCCTCTCACCTGACCAGGAAGCAGCCAGCCAAGCAGAAAATCCAGTTCTTCCCCAAGGATGACCACATGGGGTGTCACTTTTTTGCCATTCTCCTTTCACAAGGTACACTCCTCCCTTCTTGGCCTCGTGCTCCTCACACCTTTCCCCACCTTCTCACCCGGACGAGAGCAGGTAAACTCAGAGCACAGGACCTTCTCCGTGCCATTCTCTGCCCCTTCACCTCTGCTATTCTTTTGTTTTCCCCTTCCACCTCCCCTAGAAAAAAGAGCCAGTGGCGCTGGCCAAGAAAACCAACAACACCTACAACATTGTGGGCACCACCTACGCCCTGAACATCGCCAAGGAGCCCGGCCTGCCCACCATCTCCAAGAGTGCTGCTGCCACTGCCACGGCCACCAGCGTGCCCCCCAAGATGCCCCGCCTGGAGGAGAAGCTCCCCGAGAGCAAGAAGACCTACAACAGCGTCAGCAAGGTAGACAAGATGTCCCGCATCGTCTTCCCAGTGCTCTTTGCCATTTTCAACTTGGTCTACTGGGCCACCTATGTGAACCGGGAGTCAGCTATCAAGGGAATGATCCCCAAACAATAGAACCACTTACACAAACCTCCCATCTCTGAGCATCATCCCAGCAGGAATTCTCCAGGGCTTTCTTCTAGTTTTGTTCCGTTATTATTGTTCATTTGATATTATTATTATTATTATTACTATTAGGTCACTCTTTTATAATGTAAACAAAACTGTGATTTTAATTTAATCCCATATATACTTTGGTTTCATTTACTTTGATGGTGAAAGTTAAAAAAAAAAAAAAAGGGATCATAACAAGTTGTGCCTCTAACATCTTAAGTCTGCTGTCACCTATCTGACCAAGTCACCCTGTGCTGCCATCTCTCCTCTGCCACCTCCTGTGGTCCGCATGGTCTCCATGTCTCTGCCATTTCATGCTGTTGTGGGGCTCCTCCTGCTCTGTGATGGGCTGCCCTGGCATGGGGGATGTTCCTGGACACGTGGGCTCCAGGCTGGGTCAGTCACTCAGCCGGGCTCCTCGTCAGTGCCTGGCCCTTTGTGCTGGGTCCTGCAGCTGGGCTGTGAGTGCAGGTGAGCTGCTCACCTGTGGGGACAAGGGAGCAGCTTGTGGCCCAGTGCCTGCTGGGGCAAACCCACCACTGCTGTGGTCCCCAGAGCAGGGGTGGAACAGGGTGGCAGTATCTTGTAGGTATTGCAGGTCTTCTTCCTCTCTGTCTTCACCAAACCCAGCTGGTTTTGTCTCTCCAGACAAGAAAGGTGGGAAAGGCCCTGTCTGTCTGCCATCCTGCACTCTTGGGGCAGTTTGTGTTAGTGGGCAGTATGGTTCCTACAGGGAAATCATTTTCTCAGCATCAGTCAGGAAGTCCAGCCAGGAGCTTTCCAAAGCCCTGGAGGAGGTGGCAGCTGTGGGGCTGCATGCACTCAGCATCAGCACTGGGACCCACAGAGCTCCTGTTCAGATGGGTGGTTTATCACTTCCTCTTGGCCTTCTTATCCTTCTTAGCAGATCTTCTCTGTCCCAGCCCCTTCTTCCAGCTTCCCCTTCATCTTCCTCTGGCTGCTCAGCAGCCCTCACTGGTATCACATGTGGATTTAGGCAGAGAAACTCCCTCCTCTCAGGAGGAGCACAGCCTGGGGAACCAGCTCGTGGCAGATCCCTGCTCTGGTGCAGGATGTTCCCTGTGGCACCCACCACAGGGATGAGGCAGGGGACAGACATGTGGTCCCCAAGGCTCCCCCTGCCCCTGCTGAGCTGCTGCATCCTCAGCACCATGGGAAAGCAGCAGAAGGGGCTCTTTGGAAGAGCAGGGTGACACTGCTGTCCCCCAGAGCCATGTGAGCCAGGTGCCATCCCACAAGGCAACTGAGGGGAGACCCAGTCTAACACCACACACTCTTCCAAGGAAAGCCCTCCAGTGCCTTGGAGAGAGGCTTTTTCTCCCTTCCTGACCACCACAGTGGACCCAAAGCAGTATTTGTCCCCTTCCCAGCAGCAGCACGAAGTGGTGACACCCAGGCCATCTGTCCCTGGATCCGTGGGCACGCTGTCCTGCTTCAGGGAAGGACATCCTATCCCTGATGATTCCTTGGGGTAGCACAGTCCTGCTGCCACTGTGGGATGCACCCCCTCTTTCTTAGGGCTCCCTCTGACCCTCTGGCTGCCCTCAGAGCTGCCCCCAGCACGTTTTAGACTCAAGCAGCCAAGCCAAGGCCCCAGCAGCCCCAGGGTGATGCCTTCAGCATTGCTGTGAGCCTCTGTGCCAGGCTCAGCTCCCCCTGCCCCTGCAGGAGCAGGGCTGAGCACAGGGCACAGGATTTGCCCCACCTGGAATATCCATGGGGGCAGCAGGATGGAGTGAGGAGGGCCAGGGCACTTTGTCCTGCATGTCCTGAGTGTCTCTTTGTCCTGCCACCCACGAGTGTGGCTGGCACTGGTGCATGTCCTGCCTGTCCCTTACCAATCTCACTGGCTCAACAGCAGTGCAGTCACTCCCCCTGCCCACAGCTGTGGTGTGGAGGGGAGTTTGGAGATGTTTAGCCCAGTCCCAGGGTGTTAGGTCCACAAGCACATCCACATGGCTGGCAACATTGGGAACGAGGAACCAGACCCCCCCCAGCTGCTGCTAAGGAAACCAGCTCTGTGCACATCCTCTCCCCCAGCATCTGCACCCCAGATTGTGTCATTTCTACAGTGCCTTTCATCCCCAAGGGCTCCCTGGTGGCTGGGAAGGCCCAGGAGCTCTCCCCCTCTGCATGCAGCACTGGGGTGGAGGAGCAGAGGGGAGGGTGCCCCATCCCCAGCCCTGCTGCTGGGCAGGGAGGACATCCTGCCTTCTCTGGCACCTGCTTCTGCCTGGCTTGGGCTTCCTGCTGCTGCTGCAGCCACCCCACTATGACATCCCAGCTGCCCCATCACTGCCTCAATGTGTCCCCAAGCCCCTTACCCCAAGGCACCCCCTCCAGCAGTGAGTTCCCTTCCTGCAGCCCTTCTGCTCCCTGGGCTCCCCAGTGGGAAGGGTTGCAGCTCTTTGTTTTGGGAACATCTTCTTAAATGAGCTCAATGAAGAGTGTCTCATAAAACATTCATGTCACTACAATACTCAGGCCTAAGTGAATGGAATAGAAACCCAGCAACAAGCAAAACCCACACAATAAAACGGTCACAATGAGTATGTTGTGTTTACTGATGGAATTACAGCAAGTTTAAATAGTGCATCAAATGTCTCAGCTGACTTAGCTGGCCCTGCTGCAGAGGTGGTTTCCTTTCCTAGCCTGGGAATGCCCCAAAATCCCTTCTACCCCAAGAGCCACATTGCTGTCTCTCAGTGCCTGCTTTGTAGAGCTCTCCATAAATTGTCAGGTCTTACCCTCAGCTTCTCAGCAGCCCAAGCACCCTGGGGCTGCCTTTGCTGCCTGCCCAGGCCAGGTGGGCTCAGTGCTGTGGGGTGATGCTCAGGAGAGGGGCTGGGTCTCTCTGAAGAGCTGGACCCAGCACTGGGGCAGCACCTGAGCCTCCTCCCTCCCTCCCTGCTGTGATCTGATCACTCTCACTGGCCTGTCAGGGTGAATTCCTGCCTGTCCCTCCCCCAGTCCTTCCCTCTTGTCCCTCCCCAGGACACTGCCCAGCGATGTGCCTTGCCCGTGACACCCATCTGCTGGCTCATCTTTGCTCTCCCAAAAATTTTTGTCTGCTAAAGGCTGCCTCTCTCTGTGTGTGAGCACGCCTCGAAAGCCAAGTCTATTCCCAACCAAAGCCTGGCATGGGCTCTGAGTCTCTTTGCCAGCTGGAAGCACAAATACCAGCATCCTTTGGTTAAAGACAACAAACCAAACAGGATTTCTAGTTTGGCTTCCAAGCAGGAAAGCATTTTGGGAAGATAGTTATAAATAAGTGGTTTAACATCTCCTGCCAGCAGACATCACAGAGAAGATAATGTTCTTTTTTTATAAAACTGTCAGTGACTCAAATTAGGACTTTTCCTTCCCAGTTAACACGAGGCTGTTGATGGGGGCTTCTTCTGAGAGCTTGCCAGGCCAGAGCTAATCTAGCATCCATTACTGGAGTTTTAGGCTTGCTGTGATGGCATACAAGGGCTTCATTTTTATACCTGATCTGTAGAGAAATTTATCTGTATGTGACCACTGATAATCTAATCCACAGCTGTGCAGAGAATGGACACTCTGAATCTCAACACTCCAACATTTCTTTTCTTCTGGCAAGGCCCAAACTTCCCTGACTTGATGAGAATCACCCAGGCAGGAATTGGAAAGTCTTTGAGTGTGATCAAAATGATCTGTTGGTCTGCAGTGCTGTTTTGCAGCTTGCACACCTGGGACACACCCAGTGTGTGCAGCCTGCAGCTGCATCCCTGCTGGAAATGCCAGGGGGACATTTTGCCACTGGTAGCTCGCCCCTTCCTTCTTCTGAAACTGCTCATGGGCAGCAGAGAGCTGAGCCTGGGGAGGCAGGGACAGCTCCTCTGGGGTCCCTCAGCAGGCAGGGACAGCAGCTCGTGGTCACTGAGAGCTCCCCTTTAGTGTTAGCACAGAGAACATCCCTGTGGGGACAGGGCTGGGGCAGGGGCAGCCCCTCAGTGCCACCTGTTCTCCCAAGGGGCTGATGAAGTTACCCTCACAGAACGTCTTGAAAGCTTCTCAAACATCACCCAGCAGGGCTGTGACAGCAGGGCAGAGTTTCCCTGCTCTCCTTTGTGCACCCAGCTCAGCCTAAGCAAAGCTGCAGCCAGCACAGAGTCCCCTGTCCTGATCCCTGCCAGCCTGGTGGCACTGGCAGGGTCCTGCTTTGTTTGCTGAGGACATCCCTGTGCAAGCACAGCATTCCCAGGCACAGGATTGTGCCCAGCCTGTCCCTGCTGGCCCATCCTGGGGACACCAGGTGCATCCATTTCTCATCTGCTGCCTTGATTTCTTCTATCCATGTCTTGGATTCCTTTCAGCCATGCCTTGGGGAGGATCATATCTCATCCCAGGAAAGGCCTTCTCCTGTTGCAGGTCTCCCCTCCATGGAGGAGCCTCTGTTCTGCTGAGAGCCTCTCTGAGACCTTCAGAAGCCTGGGCTGCTGCCTCCCCCAGGGGATCCAGGAGAGTTCTGCAGCACAGAGGGTGCTCTCCCAGCAGGCTTTCCTTGGGAAGGGTTTGTCAGGGATGTGCCAGTGCCCCCCTTCCACGTTCTTGGTCCTGGGAGTGACAGAGAGCTGGGGTGGGGCTGTCACAGAGCAAAGTGTCAGGCCAGTCCCCACCCCAGGCCCTCCTCCCCAAATTCTGTCCCTCCCTGGGGCCACACTTCAGCCCACCCATTCAGACACCTCAGTGGATTCTGCAGACTGCACAGAAACATTTCCATGACTCCTGTTGAGGGTGGGGAGGGCTCAACCAGGGCAAAGGACACATTGATGGAAACATAAACGCTCTATTAATATCAAAGCAGGGAGAAAAAACATCCAAGCAACTCACCAATCCTCTCCATATCAAGCTAAACTACTTCTGAAGGTAGTTTTGGCAAGAGGCCACAGCACAGATGAGATTGATGGCTTCCAGGTATAAATATTTACTGTTTGACCTTGTTATTGTTCCATCAGCCCAAGGTTTTTACATATTTATATATATACATGCGTGTGTGTATATTTATGCTCACAAACTCTTTACATCTAAACCTCTTTGTCTTTGAGAGATGGAATGGCCACTTTTAATTAATTTTATTTCCCTCTCATTCTCTTTGCTGAGTGTTCTGGATGGAGGTGAGCCCTCCCCACTGGGCTTTGGGAGGCACAGGGAAGAAAGGGAGCAAGGGAGAGGAGCCTCTCCCCACTCTGGGGGCTCAGTGCAGGCTTGTGGCATGGAGCAAGGTCACTGCTGGCAGTGCTGCCCAGGACCTTTCAGGAAAACTCAGTCCCCAGTGTCACAGCTGCTCCAACACAGCCCCTGTCCTGCTCTGGACACTGGGATGTTCCTGAGATGGCTTTTTACCAGCTGGGCAAGGAGCAATTGCTCCTCACCCCACTGCACAGCCAGGGAATGTGCAGTGTGAGGTCTCCACCCTCAGCCTGCTGCAGGAGGGAGCACAGAACCTGCTGGGATCCTCTCCAGCCATCCCTGGCCAAGGGAACACCTTGGCCTCTCCTGCCAAGCTCAGGGCAGTGCTGGCACTTGGCCTCTGCTCCTCCAGTGGGATGCAGGGATCCCTGCCTGGGTGATGGCTGTAGGAGGTGTCAGCAGGAGCTGCTGCTGCTGTGTCCTGCTCTCAGCACAAGCAGGACCTCACAGGGATGTTGGGTGGCCTGTGAGCAGTGGGGCCATGGGAGCAGCCCTCACTGAGGTACCCAGTGTCTGTCAGCTCCCCCAGTGTCACCTCCCTCAGTGTCAGCTTCCCCAGGGTCAGCTTCCCCAGTGTCACCTCCCTCAAGTGTCAGCTTCCCCAGTGTCAGCTCCCTCAGCACCACCCCTGCCTTGGAAGCAGCATTCAAGCAGTGATCCTGCCCTTGCAGCTCCTCTGTTCCCTCCTGTGCTGCCAGAGAGGCTGTGGCAGTCAGCAGCGAGGGCCTTGTGCTGTCCCAGCCAGGAGAAGGAAGGATGTCACCAATTCCTGTCCTGGGGCTGTGCCCGCCTCCCACCACGGGAATCTCTGCTGCTTTACACGGTCTGGGGTTGGTCCCAGCACTGGGCCTGCCATCCTTCCCCACGATGGGGTGATGCTGCTGTTTGCTCTAGGACAAAACAAGGTCTGGTTATTCTGTCCTGTTCCTCACTGTCCCCTTCCCCTCCGGTGCAGATCTCTCCTGCACAAACCTCCACCAGTCCCATCTGCCGAGAGAGGGAAGCCTGGCCTCACGTTTGCAGTGTGAGCCACGGTGCTCCCACAGTCCTTGAAGGCTCTTGGCTCCTCTCTGCAGTGCTGCTCGAAGGCTCTGTCAGCTTGACAAGAGCCTTGGCTCGTGCTGCCCTGCGAGCTGCACTCTGTCTCCCCGGAAAAGTCTGCCGGTGCCTCCTGTCGTTCTGCAAGGCACCCAGCAAATGTAGCAGCAGCCATACGTGCAATGATTGGATTTTTGCAACCACAAAAAGCAGGGGCAGAGCTGGGAAACCTGAGTCACTGCCACGGTGCCTTTGCCAGGCTGCATTTGGAGTGGAAGGGCTCCTTTCAGCTGTCACGAGGGAGTTTCTGAGCCCCCCCAAATCCCATAAGGAGGCCTCCACCCTCCATCAACCAGATTTTCACTGTCAGCTGACCTGGGGAGAGCTGCAGGCAAATGTCCTGCCTGCAGGTGAGGGACCAGCTGCTCCTTTGGGTACAGAGAGTGGCACCAGCACCATGCCAGGGCAGCCCATCCCAGAAAGAGCCCACCCAGCAAATCAGCGGGGAGCACGACCATTGTCACTGCCTCAGCTCCAGCCTGTGCCCCAAAACATCCCTGCCTTTGTTTCCTGTCCTGTGAGACTCTCTTTACACCACTATGAGAAAGGATCTAGCTGGCAGCAGTTTAATGCATGACAATCCTGTTATTACAGCTGTAAATAAATAACAACTAGGACAAAAAAAGTGCATTTTTAAAATTTTTGTTGACTTTATTTTCACTATTGACTAGCTGGTAGCCACTTTCTTAAGGGATTTCTCATGGAAACTGTGACCTTTCTTCTCTCTATTTCTCTCTCTGTCTTTCTTTCTGAGATTTTTTTCTGTGTTTCAAATGCTTTTTAGTGCAATGTTCAATGCCTGTTTGTATTTTTGAATTGTATTTTTCAACCTTTGCTGGAAAAAAAATAAGAAAAAAAAGGCCCATTCTAATTGGCAGGATTTTTAGTCCTGCCATTTTTTTCAGCTTTTAGCTTTTTCAGTAAGTTAAAGCAACAGAAAAATGCCTCAAAAATTACAGTGAAGTTCTGAGGAGAGATTAGAAAACATCAGAAACATGAAATACATGAGTAAGATCAGCAAGCTGAGTGGAGGAGGAGGAGGACTCTTGTGACACCTACTAACCTCCTGATGTAGCACACAAGGTGGGACTAGACCTCTTCACTGAATTAAATCACTCTGCTTTTCCACTCTACCCACTCTCTCGAACTCCAATCAAAACAAATAAAAATTCATATTTTAAAAAAAAGTCTGGTTTTTGTCATTGGTTATTTTCCGTGGTTTTGTTTCTCAAAGCCAAATCCTCTCTGGGCTTTGGACTACCTGAGCATTTGGGGAGTTTGTCCCAATGACAAGCAAACAAGCCACCCATTAAAAATAATATTCTGGGAGAAATTTATTTATTTTAAAGAGCTTGAGAATATTTTCTGGTGCCCATTGTGTCACGTTTAAAATGCTCTCCCTTCCCTTGCCAGGAGAGTGGAGGGCACGAGGTTTGTGTAAGTCAGAGTGGCTGGGGAGTTTGGGGACCAGCTCAGAGGCAGGGTGGTGGTGATGGGAGTGGTGGGAGAGGAGCCTGAGGTGTGCTCTGCCCTCTCCCATGGTCAGACACTGCTGCTCCAGGGAGATTTGGGGCTTTTCTCTGTGTACAACACAAATCAAACTTTCTGCTTCTCTAGGGACAACAAGAAGAGACTTGGACAAGACCTAAACTGACAGAGGGCAGGGTTAGGTGGGATATGGGAAGGAATTCTCCCCTGTGAGGGTGGGCAGGCCCTGGCACAGGGTGCCCAGAGAAGCTGTGGCTGCCCCTGGATCCCTGGCAGTGTCCAAGGCCAGGCTGGACAGGGCTTGGAGCACCCTGGGACAGTGGAAGGTGTCCCTGACCAAGGCAGGGGGTGGAATGAGATGAGCTTTAAGGTCCCTTCCAACCCAAACTGTCCATGACCCAGACACCTTTCCTGCAGGGAGTTGTGGCTGTGGCTGCCCTGTGGATATTTGGTTTCCACATGTTGTATTTAATAGCACATGGCTGGCCATGCCACATCCCCCAGCCAGCAAGATGTGTTCAGTGTGTGCTCTGCTGGAAGGGAAGTTCAAGGTGTGGGGGCTTCATCTGGACACTCCACTGCCATGACACTGGACACTGGAGCCATGAGACTCTGTATTTAGCAACCAGTGGAAGGAAGGATTTTTCTCCCTGTGTAGAAAGATCTGAAATAAGGTAAATATCTTCAAATGCAAAAGCAGAGGACAAATCACCTGCAAGAAATGCTGAAGTTCATCCTATTGCATTAAGCTTGGAACTTTCAGTGTTTCTCTGTGGACCCTTTTCTGCATTTTTTTTTTTTAGTCAAAAATATTGATGATTTACCCAAATCCAACGTATTCAGTGAGGGCTTCCCCCTCCCCCCAGCTACCACTGGGAAGCAGCAGGAGAAGAAAATAACTCCAGTGACAGCATCAGTTGTTTTCCAGGGCTGAAGAGGGAACAAAAAGCCTTCCCTGGGTTCCCTGAGCACCATCTGTATGCTGCACCAGGGACTTCCTGCCGGGACAATCATTCCAAACATATTGCAACCTTGGACAAAAAAAACCCCCAAAAACAAAGTTATGCTTTTGAATTTGCTGCATTCAGCTGAATCCTCCCCCTTCCTCCGAGATTCGGATGACAGAGGAGGCTCTGGGAGGGCTGGGGCTCGCAGCTGCTGTGGCAGATGGAGAGTTATCATGGGTCTGAGCAGTACAGGCTGCATTCTTGTGCTTTCCTGAGGAAGGAGCAGGCCTTGTGGCCTCGGCAAGAGCAGCCCACCACTCTTTGAAACCATAAAAACTCGCAGCTGAAGTTTTCACTCCTTTCCCCACCACCCCCCCGCCCGAGTCCTCCCCTAATCAAGACTGCACAGGGTTGGTCCCAGCCTGAAAGGATCTTCCTGACTCAGAGGACAAAAATAAACAGCGATGTGAAATGCTTCCTTGCATTATCACTTCTCTATCCGAACCTAGAACAAGGACCCTGAAGAGGAACAGAGTGTAATTGCAGTGTCCACAGAAAAGAAATAGTAATGAAAACAGACAGAGCCGGGAGAATTGGCAGAGAAGAGGCAGAGCTGAACAAGTATTTATTACCCCAGCACTTAGAGCTCAGGCTGACAGGTGTCTCAGGAATGCAATAGCTGGGTTTTATTATTAGATGTTCATCACACAGAAGTGCTGGGGGTGAGGGGAGGGCAGAACTGCTGACGTGGGGCTCCTGGGGCAGCAGGACTCGGGGAGCTGATAATTCGTCCCCTACACCCGGCTCTGAAGTGGTCAGAGGGGATGGCTCAGCCCCACAGCCTCGTGAAGGAAAGGATCCCCCTGAGGCACAGTGGTTTGCTTCTGCCTTCAAAGGGTTGCTGTTTCAGAAGCCTCTTCTGCAAAGCAACTCCTCATGAAGTGGGGTGAGTGCCCCAAAGTCAGCCCTCACATGTTTGTGATGCCTCAGGATTTAACTTTTATGTTTTCCATCNCTGAAGGCCCTTCAATACATATAACTGCTTTTTATTCCCTTAATTTTGTCTGGCCTCTGTTTTTAGGTAGCCCCATAAAGGCATCTTTAGGAGTGCTATGATCAAAAACCCCAGCACCAAGGCAGGGCTCCTCCTGCAGAAGGAGCTCTCTTCTCTGCTCCCTTCCTCTCTCACACAGGTGGGTCCAACACTGCACGACTCCCATCTGCAGGGCTCTTCCCACAACTGTTGATGCCAAATGATTTTTGCCTTTTTTTCTTGGATATATTCTCTGTATTCTTTACACAGAGCTCTGTATTTCTGGCTCTTGTAGCCTATTACTCTTAGCTAGTTTTCCCTACCTTTTTGCTACTCTGATAGGCAGAAAGACAAAACACATTCCAAGGCTGAAAAACAGCTCTTTGAGACACATTTTCATAAATAAAGTTTAGTTTTCATCTGAGGGGGGGAGGATTTAGAGAGGGGAAAATTACCTCACCTCTTAGATCTCTAATTGGTGATTTTTGTCAAATATGCTGATTTGCTAAATTTCTAAAACCCTTGGGGGGAGGGGGGTGGGGTGGGAATTTGGTGGATATTTTCCATATCTGCCCCCGGAGGCCTCCAATAAAGATAAGCATTTATTTCACCTCCTATGCTAATAATTTATATTCCCTCTTCTATAATCTCCAAAGTGTGTTGTTTTATTTCCAGGTTCTTTAAGGCATCACTGTGGCTGTGCTGGCTGCCCTGGGCAGGGCTCCAGGGGAAGCAGGAGCTGCTCCAGCCCTGCTGTGACCCCAGGAAAAGGAGTGGGGAGCTCCTTGGTCTCCTCCTTGGACAGCTCTGCAGCATGAGCAGCACAGCTGGTGCTCACCCCGGGGTCCCTGCTCCAGGTGAAGGGTCCAGGTGGGATTCAGGCCTCCCCTGCCCCTGCCCTGGGGCTGCAGAGGGTGTCCTGCAGTGGGGATTTGGCTGGCACAGCCACAGGGCACTCGGGTGGCACGGGGACCCTGAGCCAGCAGGGCTGTGCCACCCCCATCACCACCACAGCTGGCAGGCAGAGAGAAAATCTCTCTGAGAAATGGCACCAGGGGATTTTCTTCTGGAAGGAGAGGTGCAGGAGCTGGCTGAGCATTGGGTGCTTTATGAGAGCACTTTGGGATGGCCCATAAATAGCAGTGGAGGCAGTGGTTTGAGAGAGGCAGGCACAGTCCAAGGACAAAAGGGAGGACAGGCTGGTAGGAAAAAAAGCAGTATTTTGTTTATTACTCTGATAGCACAGCTGGGGAAAGGAAGCCAAGCTTTCCAGTCTATAAACTCTCCTTGGGATGTGGTGCTGTAAACTTGAGGCTTAGAGCTGAGGAGAGCTGGTCTGGGCTAAGTCTGTTCATGAAGCAATCAAAAGAAAAAGGCTCCCAGCAAAGTGGCAACTTCCTTGAAAGGGGAAAGGTGCTTCTTGGGCTTTTGTAAAGAGCAGGAGAGAAAACAGTATTGCTGAACTTATTCAGAAAAACAAATAAAAAAAAAAAACAAGAAAAGAAAAACAAACAAAAAAGAAAAAGCAGACAGTGATCTGGATTTAAAAAAAAATACAGAAATTAGTACAATATAGAAAACTCCTCTGAAGTCGACACAGAGTTCTCTCAGCAGATGCAGGCTGTACACTTGCCCAAGAAGCCTGGGAGCAGTAAATCCATGGTCTGAGCCCAGCCCAGCCATACATCAGCCCAGTCCATGCTGGAAATGACCATAACTCACCAGCCCATCTCCCAGCATCCAAAGGAAGTTGCTTAGGCTCCTCTCCTCTCGTGATTTCTCTTTGCTATAGTGAATTTTGCAATATCTATGGCAGACTCTAATCCCCACTTTGCCTTCTTACTGCATTATTACACCCAGCACAAATCAGGAGGGGCGGTGAGACACCATTGATAAGGAGGATTTATTATGCTTGAATAGCCATCTATAACCACTCATTGCTGAGTGACTCCCCCTCCCTCCTCCAGAACAGAGTTGTTGCCAAGTGTGAGCACTCAATCAGATGGGACTGGGGAGCCTCACTCACCTCACTGTGAGGAGAGGGTGGGGCTCACCTGACCATGGTTACCCCAGAGTCACAGAATGCTCTGGGCTGGGAGGATCATCTCCTTCCAAAGCCCCACCACGGGCAGGGACACCTTCCACTGGAGCAGGCTGCTCCGAGCTCTGTCCAACCTGGCCTTGGACACTTCCAGGGATGGCAGTGATGGAAAGGGAAGCATCTCTGAGCAACTTTCCTTGTCCCAG
Source organism: Drymodes brunneopygia (assembly GCA_013400955.1). Lineage (NCBI taxonomy): Eukaryota > Metazoa > Chordata > Aves > Passeriformes > Petroicidae > Drymodes > Drymodes brunneopygia. The sequence continues at coordinate 98,012 of VZTZ01045089.1, read as the reverse complement.
AGCTGTGGAGGGTGATTTATAGGTGAAAAAGCCCTGAGGTGGGGGTCTGCCATGGCAGGTGTCCCAGGGCAGGAGCAGAGATGTGCAGAGCTCCCTGCTCAGGGTGAGGATGCTCCAGGGCACATCACGGGGAGCTCAGAGCAGCCAGAACTTGCATTTCACCCACAGCAGCCACTCCTCCCCTTTTGGGCTGCCATGCAGGCTGTGGGATGCAAACCAGCTGGGGGTCAGCACCCACGGGGAGCACTGTGCCTGTCTGCTGCATGGGCAGGCAGCTGGCTGGAAAATTCAGGGGGGAGATCAAGGGCAGTTGTCCCAGGGCAGGATTCCTTCAAGGGACACAGGTCAATGTGCCTGGGGATTTATACAGAGTCATTGCTGGGGAGCTGGGTGACATTTTCCTTCCCTTGCTAAGTTTAGAGAGTAATTGTTGTGCTGCTTGTTTGGGTTTTTTTTTTTCAGTCCTGCTGTCTGGGGACCTCATTTGCGTAATTTTTTCGGGTCCTGGCTAACGATGACGTCATGTGAAACCAATTCATTCTTCTGGACTGAGAGTGGCTTTGTCGTCATGGTAACTTTTGATTTGGAGGCTTGCAGGAAGGAGACAGGTAAGTGCTTGAAATTGCCATATTTCAGCATGGTTTCAAATGCCTCGGACGTCTGAGGCCCATTTTCCATAAATGAAATTTCAAGCCCTGTTGAAGTACTTTGTAAACAAAATTCATTTGTCGCCTGAAGAAAATGGAGGGGAATTTAGCTGCAGAAAATACTTTTAGAAAAAAATTAAGGTTTCATGAAGCACTCTGCAAAATAAGGGGAGTTAAACACAAGCAGAATGTGCTAATGCTGCTTTGCTCCCCAAAACCCAGCCCTGGAGAGAAGTGATCCTTTCCCTGTGAGGAGACAGAGTCCAGGGGCTCTCAGGGCTGGTCCAATCAGGCAAATTCTGTGCTGGGGGAGGTAATGAAGATGGACAAAAGCAGCTCTGATGGGAGCAATTTATAATTAGTTTCAAATGCATCCCCTACAAGTGTGCTGTGTCCTACCTAGTCTGAATCAATGAGCCTCTCTGTTCCCAAAATTCGGGTCAATGTGTACTATATTAGTCAAAACACTCTGCAAGCTGAGATACTCCTTCAGAGCTGGGTATCAACATGCCTGCTTGGAGCTGTGGTTCTGAGTGCTTGTTGCTTGTCTGGAAATCAAACAGGAGTGATGATCCCCTCTGGATACAAGGCAGTCTGAACTGGGGCTGGGGGGCATATTCCCAGCTGGGAAGCCCTGGGCTTTTGGAGGAAGATTCCCAGTTTGGAGAGGCTGTGAAAAATCAGCAAAGGCTGTTCAGAGCTAATTTCCTTTCCAAGTGAAAGTCAGCCTGGACCCCAAGGCATCCCACCAAAGGCAACGCTCAGCATTTGGCACCTGGATGCAGCCAATGCTCTGCTGTTGGAGCCTTTGATTCCATAGCCCCCTAAATGTTCTCCCAGGGGACATCCAGGATGTGTGAGTGCAGTTTTTTGTCCATCCATGGTCTGTGAGTGCAGTTCTTTGGCCATCCAGGGTCTGTGAGTGCAGTTCTTTGGCCATCCAGGGTCTGTGAGTGCAGTTCTTTGGCCATCCAGGGTCTGTGAGTGCAGTTTTTTGGCCATCCAGGGTCTGTGAGTGCAGTTTTTTGGCCATCCAGGGTCTGTGAGTGCAGTTTTTTGGCCATCCAGGGTCTGTGAGTGCAGTTTTTTGGCCATCCAGGGTCTGTGAGTGCAGTTTTTTGGCCATCCAGGGTCTGTGAGTGCAGTTTTTTGGCCATCCAGGGTCTGTGAGTGCAGTTTTTTGGCCATCCAGGGTCTGTGAGTGCAGTTTTTTGGCCATCCAGGGTCTGTGAGTGCAGTTTTTTGGCCATCCAGGGTCTGTGAGTGCAGTTTTTTGGCCATCCAGGGTCTGTGAGTGCAGTTTTTTGGCCATCCAGGGTCTGTGAGTGCAGTTTTTTGGCCATCCAGGGTCTGTGAGTGCAGTTTTTTGGCCATCCAGGGTCTGTGAGTGCAGTTTTTTGGCCATCCAGGGTCTGTGAGTGCAGTTTTTTGGCCATCCAGGGTCTGTGAGTGCAGTTTTTTGGCCATCCAGGGTCTGTGAGTGCAGTTTTTTGGCCATCCAGGGTCTGTGAGTGCAGTTTTTTGGCCATCCAGGGTCTGTGAGTGCAGTTTTTTGGCCATCCAGGGTCTGTGAGTGCAGTTTTTTGGCCATCCAGGGTCTGTGAGTGCAGTTTTTTGGCCATCCAGGGTCTGTGAGTGCAGTTTTTTGGCCATCCAGGGTCTGTGAGTGCAGTTTTTTGGCCATCCAAGGTGTGTGAGTGCAGTTCTTTGGCCATCCAGGGTCTGTGAGTGCAGTTTTTGGCCATCCAGGGTCTGTGAATGCAGTTCTTTGGCCATCCAGGGTGTGTGAGTGCAGTTTTTTGGCCATCCAGGGTCTGTGAGTGCAGTTTTTGGGCAATCCCAGTGTGAAAGGAGATCCTGGTGTGTTGCTGTTACCAGGAGCTGGGTTGCAGCCTTTATCCCAACCCTCTTCAGCATAACTTAAATATTCCCCTGAAGTGCTGTGTCTCTGCCTTTGCTGGGAATAGGGTGGCCACTTGAAGGAACTTCCCTCCAAAGCTAAAACAATCCCCTGGCCCCTAAACTCTTGCATAGAAAATGTCATTTTCTTCAAGGGAGGTGGTGAAAAAAACTGTTCAAGCTCAGCTGCAACTGGTGGTTTGGGAAGGGAGGGAAGGAGGGGGATAATGAGAGGAAATTAAGTGTTCAAGGTCAGTTTGGACAGGGCTTGGTGCAGCCTGGTGTAGTGGCAGGGGGTCCTGGTGGAACAAAATGCTCCCTGAGGTCCCCTCCAACCCAAACCATTCTGTGATTCTGTGACCTGGTGGAACCCAGGTGGGTCTGCAGCAGCCCCCAGCCCAGGGGCAGCTTGCTGAGCCCCACAGCTGCTGCAGGGAGCAGAGGCAGCAGCTGGAGAATTTGGGACAGGGCTCCAGCAGAGGGGATTGCTGCTGGTGCAGGGATGGGCAGGGCTGGAGCTGCTCTGGGCTGGCTCAGCCCCAGGGCTGTTCAAAGCCCTTCCTGGGACCTGCACCAGCCCTGGCAAAGGGAGAGACTCCCCCAGCAGGAGGGAGCTCTGGGGGGCTGTGACCCCAGGGCAGAGCAGCAATCTGGGGCTGTGCTTCCTGGGCTCACAAGGAGCCTGTCTCTGCTGCACAGAGGAAGTGCCTGAAATAGAAACATTTGGGAAAGAGCGAGAAATGAGGGGTTTTGAATGACTCCAACCCTTCTCCATGTGATTTTCTCAAACCTGCAGAGCAGTTGTTGCTTCTTTTTGGTGGCAGAAGCTATTCAGGGAGTTTGAACTGAATTTTTGCACCACTTTAGGTGCCTAGAAATTGCATTTATTTAAAGGAAGCCATTTGCTGAAAATGTATTGTCCTGCCATGCCAAGGAGAAAAGGCAGGTATTCCTGAAATTAACCCAATGTCAGTGCAAGTGTTTGCTGGGCTCCCAGTCTGCAGGCACTGAACTGGGAGAGCCCAGACCTTATCCAGAGAGTGTCTGATGTCTGATAGCTCTCGAGCAGCAGATGCTTCCTGTGATCCTGAGCTCTTTTTCACTCTCAGATCCTCAGCAGTGCTCTCCCAGCCCCCAGTGATCTGTGGTGCAGGAATTGCCTGTGGAAGGCACATCCTTGAGTTCAATCATGTTCTCCTTCTGTGGGGAGCCCCTCACTGCTCTGCAGCTTCCTGAGGAGGGGAAGCAGAGAGGGGGGAGTTGAGCTCCTCCCTGGTGCCCACTGATGGGATGGGGTGGGGTGCTTCAAATCTGTGCCAGGGGAGCTTCAGATTGGACATCAGGATGGTTTTTTTTACAGCAAGAGTGGTCAAACACTGAACAGCCTTCCTGGAGAGCTGGTGGATGCCCCAGGCCTGCCAGTGTTTGAGAGGTGTTTGGACAACACCCTTGGTGATTTTTTTTCACTTTTGATCAACCTTGAAGTGGTCATGGAGTTGGACTAAAGGATCCATTGCTGGTCCCTTTGAACTGAAAATGTCTGATTATAATAACTCTTGATGGGCTGTTCTGTCATTTGGTCTTGAGCTCATCTGTGACCACACAAAGGAATTTCCTGTTTTAATTGTGGTATAAAGCCCCCACTTAGTTTGGGTTTGGGGGCTGTGGTTTTCCCTTCCATTTGATGTCTCCCTGCATGCTTGCATCAGAAGAGAAGTTAAACCCTTGGGCTCTGTCCATCCCGTGCCTGCCTCACCCAATTACACACTTGAGTTTTGTGCACTACTTTATGGAATCACAGAATGGTTTGGGCTGGAAGGGACCTGGGAGATCATCTCATCCCAATCCCTGTGGGCAGGGACTCCTTCCACTGCACCAGGAGGTCTTAAATATCTCAGTCCTGGGGGCTGAGGGAGCCAAGGGCTCTGCCCAGGGACAGCCCAGCCCAAATCCCCAGAGCAGGAGCTGAGTGTGGCCCCAGCCCTGGGGAGAGCTGCCCCTCCCCTGGGTCTGACAGAGCCCCAGCCTGCTGCCCTCGAGGGCTTCCTCACCTCCTGAGAGAGCTACAGGAGATCAGAGCTGCCCTTGGGCAGGTCTGTGCTCTGGAGGAGCCTGCTGGAAGGGAATTGCCACACACAGAACCAGGTTTGTGTGACTGGGGACAGGTGACAGCTCCGTGGGGTCAGTGGCAGTGCCTGGAGGTGCTGTCCCTCTGCCCTGAGCCAGCTCCCCTGCTCTGCTGGGGCTGGCACAGTTCTGATGAGGCTTTTCCCCCTCTCTTTGCCCTTGCTCTGCTCAGCCAGGGCTCTCCAAGCCCAAACTGAAGGACTCCCATTGTCCTGTTCCTGCCAGTCATGCCCAACTCCCACGCAGGGGGTTCTAAAGATGTAGATAAATATTTCTTGAGAGCAGAGTTCACATTATTAGCGATCAGCACAGCTTTTCAGGGACAAAACGTGGATTTAGAGCTTAATCCCTGGCTCCTGCTGTGTTGCAAGCTCTCTCTAAAAACCTTTGTGGGCACCAAGGCCATTCTGGAGTTTCAAAGTTAAACAATCCCTCTCTCCCCTGCATGTGAACACCAGGAGGATCAGGGAATGAAAGCCACAGTTGTGAATTTATTCTGGTTCTCAGGTGTCTCCCTGCCTTGAACCTGCTTGTGTGGCATGACTCCAAATCTTGCCAGCTTATTTCCTGTGCTCAAGGCTAGAGCTGGGCAGGGAAAATCAAAACAATCACAACCCTCCTGATGCATGAATATGCTGTAAACAAAAGGGACAGTGAATTTTAGCATAAATAAATATTAATTTGGGGGTTTTTTTGGAAGCTTTTCATTTATTTGCCATCTGCGATTGCTCTGATTAAAAAATCATCCCATCATCTGATCCAAGACAGCAAAGGTCTGGCTGGGGCTTGGCTGGCTCACTCTGTGGCACAGAGATCACTTTGGAGACAGATGAACCCTATGGTTAATTTGTGCCCAACAGGCTGAAAATGGCTCATCAAAAGGATCAGGCAAAGAGCTAAAAATGTACCAGGGAGAATTCAACAAATGCAGTCAGACCCCAGTGCAGGGTTCATGTCCCCTTTACAAGTGGGGGCTCAGATCAGCAAAACCCTTGCTTGGAACTGCACTTTCCTGGCCTTGCCTGGAGTTCTGGAAATATCCTCCAAACACAGTAATTTGATGTTGGAGAGAGAGGGAGAGGGTAAAACACAAAAGGTGACCAGTAAAGTAAATGTGCAAGGAAGAAAAAAAATCAGTGGACAAAAGGCTTTGCTCTGCCAGCAGTCACAAACCATTCAGGCAGCCACAACAGCTGCTCCCTCCTCGTCCTGTGCACCCCAGCCCTGTGCATTTGTGGTTATTATCTCTGCTGGACCAGGCTGCTGTTGACAAACAGAGCCCCACGTGGCTCTGATTTTCCGTGTGTGCAGGGGCAGGGGGAAGCTGCCACCTTCCCCTCGGTGCCTGCTGCTCTCCCTGCCCTTGCCCTGCTCTAGCCCTGTGGAACACAGACCTGGATGGTGGCAGGAGATAAATTAGGGGTTTGAAAAGCTATTAGAACAATTAGGCACCGAGGCACAGTGCAGGGGGGGAGCTGAGGGGGTCACTCTGAGTTTTTGGAGGTTTGGTTGGGTTTGCAGCAGGTCCTCAGGAGAGGAAGGAGAGAAATGCAGAGCCAGGAGTGAGTGGTGGTGGCTGCTGCCATCAGCTGTCCTGTGATTGACTGGCCGCCCAGATAAGGGAACCTGACAGCAAAGGCTTTTTTGGCTCCACTTCTCCATCCTGAGCTGCCGTGGGAAGCAAATCCCAGCCCTGCCGAGGGAGAGGGGGAGTGAGAGCCTGGAAAGCAGAGCTGAGAGGACAGGGGAACTCTTGAGAGGTGACTGAAGCATGGAGGGCTCTGGAAAGGCAGGAACTGTCCATGCACCTGCCCCTTTCCTCAGCACCTTCTCTGGGAAGGTGGAAAAGAGGCACAGCAAGAACCTGCCTTCACCTGCCGTGGCCTCTTCTCAAATGAGCTGTCCCCGTGCAGATCTCCTGCCTGATGTGCTCGGGAAGGGAATTTCTGAGGAGGACAATGGCTGATGAGAGCAGTGCAGAGTTCCTTGGTGCCAAGGGCTCTTGCTGGAGATAAGGATTATTCCTTCCATTACACAGCTGGGGAGCTGAGCACTGAGAAATCCCCTGCAGGCTCCAATCAAGACAGTTCAGAGCTGCAAACAGCCCCAGAGCATGACATTTCTCAATGGAAAATGCTGCTTCTCATGATGGGATGAGAGGCTGAAAATCTCTAGGGCACCTGGATGGCAAGAAATAGCAGCGTGGAGGGGGAGAACAGAAAAGCCCACAGAGCCAAGTTGCTGTCATTAATTTAATGTTTATTAGATGTGCTGGGGGGCTGAGTGGTCCATGGGTTTCCCTCCTGTGCCACTGCTCCCAGAGCACTCTGTTTGTTCTTCAGCCCAGGTTTGGAGAAAAGCTTTCACTTCCCCAAAATCTGACTTGGTGTCAGTGTAAAATGAGATCATTACTTTCTTGCTGGCAGAGTGGTGTGAAACAATGGTGACACAAAAAAAAATAGTAATCTCTATAAAGCCAAGGCCTGGTCTCGCTTGGCAGGTGTTATTTATTTTTCCTAGCAGAGGGAACAAGAAGCTGTAGCTGGAATCTCCAGTTGGCTTCCCAAGATACTACTGTGACATTTTAATGATCTAATTCCCCTCCAAGGTGGCATTTTCGCTCGTTCCCCTGACCTATCACTGTACACTGGCTGTGAACAGCACTGTCTGCTATCAGCCCTGGCATCCCAGGCTCAGAGGAAAGCAGAATAACTGTCTGTGAGAGCAGTGCAGGGAATGGACTCTTCTCCCTGTACATCCTTACGAGGCTCTTTGGGATTCCACTCACCGTGGCAGAGGCTGTGACTGGGGTGCACCTGTGGGATGTTCCTGGCCCATTAACACACTGTTCACTCATTAACACTTTTCCAAAGTTGTGGTTCATGCTGTGAGACCCTTTTCTCCTCTTCTGCCTTGTTTGGAGGAGCCCCACCAGGCTGAAAGGCTGTTTGTGCTGGGCATGGCTTGGATGAGGTGACCTGCAGGGCTTCCAGGGTGCCCTGCCCCACAGCCAGGCTCTCCTTTCTGCTCTCTGGAGAAAATCAGGTTCATGCTGGTGCAAAATGTGTGCAATGAATAACACAACCACAGCAAAATAGTTTATGTAAAGCACTGATGTGGGAGAAGTTTCATAAGAGGTTTCATACCTCAAAAAGTCCTTTTCGTCAAAAATAGAAGCATTTTCTGTAAGGGGGGAAAAAAAAAAATCAAGTTTCTTGCACAGTCTTCCTGTCGTGCTAGCTGCCATGGAGACCTCCTTTCCTCCCAGAGTGCAAGATGCTGCTCCAGCCCTTTGTGAGCAGGACAGGCAGCCCTGTGGGGAGTGACAGGGCTGGGGACACCAGCTGCCACCCCCTGGGGCACCTGGCCCCATGGCACAGCCCACTGAGGGCTGAGATCTTTGCCTGAGATGTTCCAAGGGGGCACAAGCAGGGGCTGCTGAGTGAGTCCTGTCTAGTGGGAAACTGCCCAGGGATGGGTGAGCTGCCAATGTCACCTGGGAGGGAGCAGAGAGGGGAAACTGGCTGGGAAATTGTGTGGGGAAACATCCACCTGTGCCAGGAGACTGGGACAAACCAAAGCTCTCGGTGCACGTGGTGCTCAGCCTGCAGGTAAACTCAAACCCAGCACCAACAGCTGCCTCCCTCCCTCTGGGGAGCAAACAGGGACACAGCAACACCCCAAAGAGGCAACAACACAGTGCTCCTGCTTCAGAGGGGCACAGCAGCTCCAGGGACAGGAATCCAGGCAGAGAAACCAGGCCATGGAAGTCAATGCAAATGACTTTGATCACAGGGTTTCGAGCCCATTTGCTCTGTAGGAAGCTCGGCTGTCAGCAGGGATAGGCAGTGCGAGGGGTGGGATCTCACAGCTTGCGAGATGAAATGAAGAATGTGGCAGATGCTTTTTTTTTTTTCCCTCCCCGAGCTTCAGAGGGCCCTCAGCATCACTCCAGGGACCCAAAGGGGGCTGATTTCAAGCTCCAGCTCCATGCCCTTGCTTCTCTGTCGAGCTCAGTGGCAGCGCTCTGGGCAGTGTTGGTGTTGCTCCTGCAGGGCGATAGGATGGACTCCAGATGGGATTGGGGATGGAGCACCTGCTTTTGGTGCTTGGAGCACAGAAACCCCAAGAATGCCCTCAGAGGTGCCTGGTGGAGCAGCAGAGCCCCTCCACGAGCCAGAGGCAGCAGCATGGGAAGGGAGAGTGGTACCTGCACAGGGCCCTGCGCCCACCCTGGGGAGCGCTCCGACGAGGAAAAGCTCCAGTTCTGTCACTCATCATTTCCAGGCATTTCTAAAAAGAAATCCCTCTGGGACAGAGGCTCTGTTTTCATTCAGAGCTGCACACGATGGGATGTGTGCCTTTGCTCTCATTTCTGAGTGCCACTGTTGTTGCAGGTTAATTATCATTAGTAATTAATCATCACCACTCACAGAAAGGCTTTTCCCTGCTGGTCAGGAGGCACACAGAGCATTAACAGCTGATTTTCTCCCCTACAAACACAGCTCCAGTTTGAATCAGGGACTCTTCTGGCCCTGGCAGCTGCCTTGGAGCCTCACAGCCCCTTGGAAGGTGGTCTAGGGAAGCCTGGGTTGTTGTCCTGCCTGGTAACTTTTTCTTTTTTAACATAACTTAAATATGGGTAGCTAAAATCTCTCCATGAGAAGTGTTGCACAGACTCTCCTAGACCAATTCTTGTTGACTTCTTCCATCTTTTAATAAGTTTCTGATGCAGCTGAGAAAAAATAAATTTGGTGATGCATCCAGTGGCAACACATCAGTTTTCAAAGATGTAGCTGAAAAAAACCCCAAGTAACTGCAGCTACTGCTTTTGCCATAATTGAAAACTAAAGCCAAGATAAAGCCAAGAGAAGGGAGGTGGCATCAGGCTGTTTCTGTGAGGGAAGGAGGGACCCCGGGAGATGCAGTGCCCTGGTTGTCACACAGCCATGGGCACAGCCATGGGCTGTCTCCCCTGGCAGAGGGATGTCACTTCCAGCACTGGCCTCTCCACAGCACCCTGGCGTTGATTTATTTTTTCCCTCGCAGCTCCAGCCGCCAAGATCCTAAAACGGGTCAGGCATATGGGATCGTGGCATGAGCAAACCCGCCTGGCTCCAGCTCAAATTCATAGGGAACTCAGCTGCCTTTTTATTTTTTTCTTTTTTTTTACCCCCCACTTCCCAACTCCAACCAAACCCCCAACATAAATTATGGCAACCAGGCGCTTCCTGGTGCCTGCAGCTGCTCAGCAAAATTGACTTTTCCGTCGGTGCTGCCGCTCGGAGCACAAACCTGGCAGCTGAGCACGGGGCCCAGTTGGAGCCCTGCTCTTCCCATCCAGCAGCAGTTCAGCCAGCTCAGAGCATTCCAGACTCAGCGAATTGTTTTGTGACAAACCCTGGGTTTATTGGGGAGTTTCCGGCTGGCTCTAATTGGGACAGCTGTGAGGGCGGCCGTTCTCACAAGGACCGAGAGCGGCTTCCAGATGAGCACAGCTCTTAAAACGGCTGCTGCTTTGAGAGCTGCTCGTTGCCTTTCTTGTCTGATTATTGGGCTTAGTATCTCCCTGCAAGCTTTTTTTTAAAAAAAAAAATTAAAAAATTAAAAATCCACTTTGCCTGTCTCATCTTTCTCTTCTCTTCGCCCAATATTATCTCCTGCCTACTTCAAGGAGACTCTGTCAGTTTGAATTTGACCCTAAATCTGAGCTTTGCAAAAATTAACGCATAGAGCATTGCAGATTAAGAGAATTTCTCTCTCTCTCTCTCTCTCTCTTTTTATTTTTTAGCTCCCCCAGGGTTCACAAATGCTGTTGAGAAGTCAAACATTTGCCTTGATGCTTTAACATGGGAGATCCTGCCAAGAAAATTAACGGGGCCTATCTCCACAAAGGGAGAAAACTCATCTCCTCCTGATGGAGGTACTGAGAGACTCGCTGGCTTTTGCTAATGGCTTTGTTTTTCATTTAATTGTTTCTCTTTCCCAATCCTACATACATTTTTGCCATTTAGCAAGGAAGTTGAATAAAGCATATGAAGGTTCCTAAACAGCTAATTCAGGCCCAGAGTCTGTGAGCTGGAAATTTGATGTCCTTAGGGAGCTGTGAGGGCTTGATGAAAGCCCTTGGTAAAACAAGATTGAATCTCGCTCTGATCTCCTGGGAATTCCCACCAAACCCTCCTTGCTCCCCACATGGCAATGGGAAGATCTGGAGCTCCAGAAAGCCCAGGCATGTCTTGCAATACACACTGTAAATAGGAAAATTGCTTTGGAGCAAAGTGAGGAACAGATTAAATTTGGTTCATATTGAATCAATTTTTTTAATTTTTTTTTTTAATATGGCTTTCCAGTGAAAGAGGAAAAATGAAAAAAATTCATCTTGTCATTTCAGTATGTTGTTCAAACCAAAACAGAGGTTCTTTTTCTACTCTTTTATTTAAAGAAAGTCAGGTTTTAAATGAACAATGGTGTGCTGAAGTGGAAAAAACTTGAAACATTTAATTTAGAACACGGATCGATGAAACATTTTGGCATTCTTAAGCAAAACATTTTATTTCAAAACAGGTAGGGGAAAAAGTGCTTTGATTGCAGCTGGTTTTGCTTGGACTGTGGTTTTGTTTGTTTTTCCTCTCATTTAACCTAATTGCCAAATTCTGCCTATATGTGCCAATTAATTTGATGCCTCGGGATTCTGTTGTGCACCAGATTTGCGGTTCATTTGAAATGAAAAATCTTTGCTCGCAAATCATGTGCATACAAGGAGCTGATGAAGGTCCCCTGACTTCTGGATCCTGATGTGCAGGGTTTTTTTGGTTGTGCCTCCTGCCATTCCCCATGGGCAGCTCTGCTTCTGTCCATAATCAGGAAAAACACCTGATGCCAGTGCCATCCCTGTGGTTTTTCTCACCAGAAAAGGTGACCAGGCCCTGTGGAATTCACACCAGTGCCTCCAGCTGCCAACCACAGCCCCACCCCTGGGTGGCAGGGGGGAAGGAATTCAAATCAAGAGGAGCCAAGTTTCTATTTAGAGCTGGAGGTTGCTCCTTCATCAGATTACGCCAGTTTTAAGTAGGTCAGGCGGGAGACCCGAGATATCCGAGTCCCCTTCAAAGGCATCCGTCCGTCACTTATTATTCCAGGCATTTCCCTCTCACTCTGCCTTCCCTGCACAGCCCTTTGTCGCTGCTGCTGGGCTGTGCTGGCTCTCTGTCCTTCCCAACACTTGTTCCTTTCATTTGCCTTTCCCTCTCCTCCTCCCTCCTGGCTCTGGCACAGCCCTGGGGACAGCAGTGGCCTCAGCTGTGTCCCCAAGCCAAGGGGTGCTCGAGGCCACTGCTGTGGGGTGCAGCCAAGCAGATGGAGGCCAGAGGGGAGGCTGCTGCTGTGGGGTGCTCCTCACAGCACCTCGTCCTCCCACAGCTGGGTTTTTAACCTGAACACATGTGGGGTTAGGTAAAAGCCAGCAATGGTAGCAATAAAAACACCCCAAAACGCAAAAGAATTCCTCAAACCTCGCTGTTTAACCCCATTCCAGGAAAATAATTTCCAGCCCTGATCAGCCTGAGAGCTCCTGCCTGCTCTCCCCAGCAGCCCTGGCACTGAGGCTCCCGTTGCAGCCAGCTTCCCCTGTAATCAATCCTAATAATAAAAGTTATTATCTGGGCACATCCAGGGCTCTCCCTGCCCATTCCTGGGCTGCCACACAAACAAATGCACACGAGGAGAGCGGCTCGTGGGTGCTGTCACAGGCTCTGGAGGCAGAGCCTGTCACCTTCATTACCCACAGAGGCTGAAATCCCCTCCTTCAGCACGGGCAGGTCTGACAGGGGCGAGGGGATCGCGCTGGAGCTGCCCCTGAGGCTGCTCCTCCAGCAAACCCTTCACAATGCATTAGGCTGTGTTTGCCCAGCTGACTGGGGTTATCTGAGTGCTCATAATTACAGATTTTGCAGGGTGGTGGCAGGGACCTGGCACCTGGGAGAAGAAGGGCTTGGCTGATGATGGGCAGGTCAGCAGTGCCCCGTGTCACCCATGCCAGCCTCCCAGAAGGGCCAGCACAGGCTGTACTGGAGCTAGGGATGGACCAGACCCCCTTGCTGGTCACCCTAACACATTCACCAGCCAAAATCACCATCAAGTCACCCCCACCTGGGTTTTTGTGAGCCATATTCTTTGCTCACTCCCAGTCTGTTACGTTTTTCAACTCTCAGTGGAATTTTTTTTTTTTAACTCAAGGCCTCCTTCAAGCTGATCACAAGGGAATGCTGAGTGCTTGTTTTTTAATATTCTGACAGGTGCTATTTTGCTATTTGCTTGTGATGATTCAGGACATTTGCATGTCTTTGTCCTTAATTAAAAAGCACTTCACCCTTGCTGCAGGGGTATGGAAGATTTCTCTTGATCTATTCGTTTTGGGGGACTTTTAATCAACATATCCACTGTGTGGATGCGGGTGCCTTTCTGAGAGGGGGGTGAGGCAGCGTGGAGAGCTGCGTGGGTGTAATTATGGCTTACTCGTTATTTTTTTTGTGGGGGGGGGGGAAGAGGGGGGGGGGAATTTTACTGCAGTTGAAAGGCATTTTCTACCAGCCTCCTAGAAGACAGGAGTCTCCTGTCCACCAAGCACATGGGCAATGACAAAGGCAAAATCTGCTGCAAAGGCTGGAGCTGGCAGAGCTGCCTGGGGAGTCAGCGCTGTGCCTGACAGGGGCTCTGGCCAGGAGCCTGCAGACAGACTGTCCCCCAGCCAGCAGGACCTTCTTTACACCCCACCCTGCTTGCACAGACAGGAGCTCCCCTCCATCTCTGCAGTGCAAACCCCCAGGGCTGGGCATGTCCCTCTGCAGGCTGTGGACAGAGGGGTGTGTGCCCCGTTTTCTGCACTGGGGTGCATTTGGAGAGTGCCATGGATGATCCCTGCTCTCCTCCAAACACCAGCTTTTTTTGCAAGGTGAAAAGGCAGCACCTTTCACAGCAGGGCCTTTTTGAAGGGCAGCAGGTGTTGTCTTGGGCTGTCAGGGAGGCTAAAAGTGAATTTGGAGGAAGGGATTCAGCAGCAGGATCTCAGCCAGCAGTGACAAGTGCAGGGTCTGAAAGCAGCTCCCACTGTAGGAACCTCCCAGGCCTTAGGGGAGGACACGGGAGAGGGGAGACCCCTCCAGGGATGTCCCTTGTTTGGGGATGAGAGGGTGCTGGCATGGGGATGCAGAGGGGAGAGGAAGGGTGACAGGAGCAAGGTGCTGCTCTGCCCTGGCTCCTTGCCCTGATGATGGCACTGAGGCAGAGGCCATGAGCCCGAGGTAACTCCTTTCATCCCCCCAGGACAGGCAGTTTCTCTGCCGCTGTTCCCACCTGGCTGGATTGTCCTCGCAGGTGGGACAATAGGAAGCTTCCAGCCCTTCCTGTGCTTCTGCTCTGTCTGTCCCTCAGCCCCATGGGGAAACAGGAACTGGGCTCTGCCTTGGGGACCTGAGCCTGCCCAGCAGCAGAGACCCCAGGGAAGGGGTCCCAAGGAAAGGGGTCAAGCCCTGTGTGCTGAGACCCCATAACTGCTCTCTGATATTCCAGTCTTAACACTTCTGTCTTCTCCTAAAAAACACCAGCCTGAAAAACAGCTCCAGCAAGGCTCAGTGTTTATCTGTTCTGCTTTTCCAGGCTGGGGAGCACAGGCTCGTGGGAACCTTTGAAGATTATTTCTCTTCAGTTTTCTGAAGAGATTTCAGCCTCCTCTTGAATCTTTTTATTTTGCCTCCTTTCAACGCATCGGCCCGATTTCTTTGAGACTTAACGGCAATGAACAAGATTAAGATTGGAGCTTAGAGAGTATTAGGAGACGATCTCTCCTTCCCTGACGTGCTGGCAATTGCCAGATCCCAGTGCCAGCATCCCTCTCTTGGAGAGGAGCTCCGTGTTCAGCATTTCTGCTCCGATGGCTGTGGGAGCTGCAGGGCAGCTCACGGTGTCTGCTGCTCTGCACTTCAGCTGCCACTGATTGCTGTGGGCAGAGGGGCTGGCATGGAGGGGGAAACCAGAGGGGAGAGGGCAGCTGGGTGCTGGACACGGCAGCACTGAGTGCTGGTGGATGGGGTCTGGGTTTCCACACGAGGAGCTGTGAGGGCTGGAAAGCAAAATCCCAGAGCAGGGGTACCTGGGTGAGGCTCGCCGTGCCCAGCAGCCAGAGCAGAGCAGCCCTGTGCAGCACGGGCCTGATCTGGGTCAGTGTTTCACGGGGGAGCCTGGAGCTGAGCAACAGAGCAGTGCTGGCATTTCTCCAGGAGCTCCTGTGAGCAGGGGCTGAGGAGCACCTCGGGTGGGGTGTGGGGGGAAAGGTGAAAGTGGCAGTGCCAGCAACAGAGACAGAGCAGCTGGATGGGGTCTGGGCTGGGGGGCAGCTCTGCTCTGCCACGCTCTCGGGCTGGGAGCGGGGCAGCACCCTGATGGCAGGACCATGGGGGGCTCTCAGGGCTGCTGTGGGGTTCAGCTGTGCTGCTGTGTCCCCCCTGGGCCAAGAGGGCATGGAGGGAGAGCCAGTCCCACTGATTCCCCCATCTAGGAGTGGATAACGGCAGCACAGCACATGCTCCCTTCTCCCTGCACGAATGATGCTTTGGGGCAGGGGTGGAAGAGGCTCTGCCAAGCTGCCCCAGGGAAGGAGCAGGTGCTGCCCCTGCCCTGAGCTGGATGTGCTGGGGAGCCCACAGGCTGGATGGACAAAGTGCCTCGGGGTGTGCCAAGCCTGTTCCCAGCTGCTCACCTCCCTGCTGAGCTCTGGCTGATGCAGCCCTGTTGGGGTGGCACTCGGGGCCACAGCACCACGGTCCCAAGCACTGCCTCCCGAAAAAACCACAAAAAACAGCCCCTCCAAAACGTGTCCCTCGAGTTCAGGCATTTGAGAGAGAAGGGCATTTCCCTCTTTTGCCCAGGAGACACTGGAGCTTCATGCAGGAGGAAATTAAAGAGGCCTGGAAAATGGCTAACAGCTCCCAAGAAGGAAAGAGGTGTGAGAAAATGGGCTTGGTGCAGGTAAAAGAGCTTCGGAGTCAGTCCCAGCACAGACAGCCCCAAACAGCTCCTGGGACCCCGGACCAGGCAGCACCTGCAGCAGGAGGGGCTGTGCTGAGCCTCAGCTCGGGGAGGAAAGCTCCTTGCCCTGTTTTCTCCGCTTGTCAACAGCCCTGCTTTATCCTCAGGCGGACAAAATGTCACAGTGCCAGGAAGGAGCCGGGGCGAGAGGAGAGCGCAGGGCTGGGATGGGCTGCGGGAGACGGCTGTAATTGAACATCCACACTCGGACACAGATGAGCAGTTCCCATTATTTACTGGTGTGTAAACATTCCCGAGCCAGTGTGCAGAGCAGGCACTGAAATCCCCGCGCCCCTGGGCAGAAATGCCTTCGGGTGTTAACAATAAAAGGCAAGGGTTCCTCCCTCTCTCCTTTCCTCAAATCCTGCGGGGTCAGCGGGTGCTGATGTGGCCTCAGCGGTGCCCCCAGGGCTGCAGCAGGGGAAGGGCCAGGCACAGTCACTGCTGCCCACGGGGTTTGGATGCTCAGCACCACCTTCCACGTGTTGGCTCTGCTCTGAATCCCAGCTGTCCTCTGGAGAGCCCCAAGTTTTTCCCAGCTGTTGAACAACCCTGGCAGGAATCACTGTGCAAAACACAACTGTCACAAACCAGTGACAGTTTTTGTTTGATCCATGACCTTCCTGGCTGCTTTTCCCCTTCCCTGAACCATCGTGGCATGGGGTGACAAGGAGCAGTGCACCTCCATCCAGAAGCAGCCACATTTCTGCAGTGAAGGGAAGCAGCTGTTCTGTTCCTGCAGCTGCAAGTCCCCAAAGTTTGTGTCAGCACTTGCACAATATTCAAAATAAGGATGAGAGTTATTCTGGGGTTTAAACTACCAGCTCATGGTCCCGTGCTGGACACACAATATCAGATGTACGGATGGCACAGCAAACTCCACCTGAAAAAGGTGTTGAAACACCTGGTGCTGAATTTGCTGAAATTTCTCCCTTTATCCTCAAATGTTGCCAGTTCTCTACCCCTTCCCAACCCATGTACATTTTCTCTTTTTACATTTCAATCCCTGGGAGAAATGTAACATGTTCAGCCCCGGGCTGGGGAGAGTTTCAGAAAAAGCAGAGCCATAAAAGCACAGGAAATGGCACCTTTCCCATCCCCAGGGTGACAGCAAGAACTCTTCTGACACACACAATCAGATCACCTGGCATTTGGTCATCTCTTTCCACTAAGAAACTACTTTTGAAGAGGGGCTGCCTGCACTGGAAGGAAAGTAGAGACTCCTTGAGGCCTGACACAGCAGCAGAGGATGAAGGTAAAGTTCTCGCTCCCGTCAACGCTCTCGTCACCCCCGGGACAGCTTGCACCAGAGCTCCTGCTACGGCCCGGGCTGTCCTCCCACACCCTTCACTCTCCTTGGAAAACATTCACGTCACATTTGTTCAGGCTCCAAACACATTTTTTTTTAATCTGTCAGCACTGCAACTTCGCTCCAGCACCTAAAAACCAAACTGTGCCCTGTCTGCTTCATCTATCATTGCTGCCCATAAAGGTGGGGAGGCAGAGCCCAGCTGAAGCTGTTATTGATGTCATGTGAGCCCAGATACAGCATCTGCTGCTGTGCCTGGCCAGCCTGAAAAAGACAAAACCTGGGTTATGTTGAACAAATGCCCTGATGGAATAAACAAATGTTTCAACTGCGCAGGACATGCCCCAAGTCAGACAAAAGAGCCAAGCCTCATGCAGGGCTTTTCATCCCCCAAGTTTTGCAGAGGAACCCCATAACCAGCTTCTCCTCAGCTGTCCTTCCCCACCTCATCCAGGTCTGTCGGGGTGCTCATCCTCATGGATGCTGCTGCAGGAGTGCCCAGCCCCTGCCTTCTGCCAGAGCACACAGCCCTGGCCACGGGGAGAGGGCTTGGCCTGACCCTGCACTGCTCCCAGGGGATGCTCTGGCTCGGTGACAGCTCGAGGACCAGTTCATTGCCAGGAGGACAGAGAGCACCAAGGACAGCAGCTCTCACCGTGCTGTGTCCTCAGCCGTGTGACGTGGGGAGTGAGGGAGGAGGGGAAGGTGAGTTCACCTCCATGCAGCCCTTCAGAGCACTCTGCTGCATGGCCCTGGCACTGCTGCCTGCAAATGCCCTGGCAGCTCCTTGTCCTGGAGTGCCCAGCTCTGCCAGCACTGCTCTCAAACCTGACCTGCTCCTGCAGAGCCCCGTGGGATCTGGCTCTGCCTGATTTCCCCCAGTCCTGCTGCGGGTGCTCCTCCACCCTTGAGAAAGAAATATTGGAGGGAGATTGTGCAAATGCCAGGAGCCTGAACTTTCTCAGAAATGAGCTCCTGAATACCTTGGGATAATACTTTTCTCCACTTGCATCAGTTTTTCCTCTGATGTAGCCTGGAAGAAGAGCAAGCAGTGACCAGCCCTTTGCACAGGCAAGAGGCAGCAGAGTTTTGCCTCCTGCCTTCCCCTGCTGCTCCAGCCCGAGCCCCAAACACCCCCAGTGCAGGAGCAGGCAGCACACACCCCAAAAAGGGGCTCTGAGAGAGCACAGCAGCGTCTGGAAAGGGCTCCAGATGTGCCCAGGCTCATCCCTCTGAGGGCACTGCCACCCTTGCAAGGTTTGGGATCCTTGGGCCAGGGCTGGAATTGTGTCCTTGTGTCCCAGAGCTAAATCCTGTGGTGAGGACTGCACAACCAAACCCTGATTTGCTGTGGCAGCTTGGCCCCCCAGGCTCTGGGCTCATGAGGGCTCTGTAAATAATAGGTTTTATTAGTTTGCCGGTTAAACTGAAATACCAGAAGGGATAAAAAACATCTTGAATAAAACATTGCATCTCCTGTTTAAGTTTCGAATCCCATGACAGTAGACCTCAAAACAAATGTCTTCGAAGTAGAAAATAGGGCCTGCTCCCTCCCAAAACACAAGTGCAGGGCATTTTGCCCTTCTCAGCATTTGGACTGAGGGTGGTTTTCCTGGTCAGAGCCATTCACCATGAATTTGAAATGGGTTTCTCCCAGTGCTGCTGATAAATAATGTGTTTGCTTGGAAAGCAGTGCCCTTGCTCTCCAACACCATCAACAGGCTTCATTCTTGTCCCTGGTTCCAGGGAAAGACTCAGCACCAGGTACAAAATGAAACCCCTGTAAATGAAGACCAGAGAGGAGAATGGCTTGGTAGCTCCTGGTGCATGAAACTGCCTGGAAGGTGTCCCTAAAACAGTATCATGAGAGGATGCTGTGATTCCCTTACGCCTCCCAGCCCATCTCCGCTGCTGCAAGCACAGCCCTGCCCAGATCTCTCAGTTCCCAGGTAGCAGAGTGGGGCAGTCACAAGGAATCAGTCCTGTGAATTTCCCCACATACCACTTCACATCCTGCGTCTTGAGGGGGAGCTGAGAGCACATATATGAACCCCTGGATTTTCTGTGGTCTGCTCATGGCCAGAATCCTTGACAGCTGCACCTTCCCTGCAGCTATTCTTGCACCTTCCCCAGCTTCAGCTTCATCTGGATCCCCGAAGAAGTTCTGGAACAATCCAGTGGCTTGCTTTGAAGCTTAAAGAGCTCTTTTCACCTTCCCTGCTGCTTTGATATTCATTATTTACTCTTTTGACATGTGCTCCTGGTAAACTCTGCCATCCAGAGCTGGCTTCTTTGCATGAAGTAAAGGCAATGTAATCTGTAGCTGCTCTGTTCCAGGGAGATGTCATCTCGGAGCCCTGGCTGCAGCTGCCTCTTGTGGCTTTGGGGCTGCTCGAATCTCACGCTCGAGGGCTTAAGGTGATCACTGTGATCATTGCAGCAATCAGCAAGGGAGAGAGCCTTGAAAAACCACCCAGGTGTGCTGCTGTTACTGCCTGCTTGTGCTCCTGTGGCGTCCCCGTGGCCACCGAGGCTGGTCCTGGCTGTGAGGCACTGGGTGTGCCTGGGGAACGGGAATCTTCCTGTCCTGAACAAATGGGGCAGCACCAGCAGGCTGCAGAGGGAGGGCAGAGGGGTGATTTGCCCGTGCTGGTGTGGGGAAGGCTATGACAGGCCCAGCAGTGAGAGAGTCAGTGAGAGTAGCAGGGATGGTCCCACTCTGGTCCAGAGGAGCTGGGTTTGCCATCAGTATTACCAGAGCTCCGGGAGATGCAGGACCAGGCCTCTCTGGGGACCAGCTCCTGCACCTCAGCCTGAAACTACATGGCAAAGGACAATTATTGGTACCTCGTGTAGGTCCAACAAAGTTTGTTCTGAGCAGCTCTTACCCAAAGCTCACCAAGAAGGAATCTCTTACTCCTGTTTGCCACTCGGGTGCTGGCAGAGTAAAGAAATGCCCGAGTGCAGCTTGGCAAATCCTGAAGGCGGAGAGCGACAGGCTGGGAGCCCAGAGCCCACCCGCGATCCCCAGCTGTCCCACAGCTCCTCCCCACGCACCCTCCTGCCTCTTTTTGCGGGACAGCAGCCCCAACAGGTGGGAAAGGACCCCTCTCCCGGCTGCATCTCGCTGGCAGCTCAGCCCAGCGGGGCCTGCCGCCTTGCGTAATTTAGCAATAATTACCCACTCTTTCTTTTTTTAGNCGGGCGCACGGCCGCCGCCGCCCCCCGGGGCCGCCGCTCGCCTCGCCTCGCAGAGATGCCCGGGACGGTGCTGCTGCTCTGCCTGGCCCTCGGGCCGGTCCTGCGCGCCAGGTGAGCCCCCCCCGCCCACCGGGACGCCCCCTCCCCGTCTCAGTTTACCCGTCGGGGCAATGGGAGGGGAGGGGGTTGGAGTCGCACATCGCTCCCCCGCGCTCGCCGCCCCGGCTGCAGCGGGGGTTTGGCACCTCCGTGCCCCCAGC
This sequence comes from Drymodes brunneopygia, assembly GCA_013400955.1. NCBI lineage: Eukaryota > Metazoa > Chordata > Aves > Passeriformes > Petroicidae > Drymodes > Drymodes brunneopygia. Next base: position 77,484 of record VZTZ01045089.1, on the reverse strand, counting down.
CGCTCCTTCCAGCGGGTCCCGTCGCGGCAGCCGCGAGTGCCTGCACGTCCTCTGCACCCCGGGCTCCCCGTCCGCACGCCGGAATGGAGAGGACATCCCGTTTTCCACCCTGCCGTCACCTCGCTGGCTAATCCTGCCGGGGGCCGAGCCCCTTGCGGGGGTGCCCGGAGCAGGACCAGAGAGAGCTCGGCACCTCCGGGCAGCTCCATCCACCACCGGGGCATTTCCACGTGGAGCCGGGCTGGGTGGGAAGGAGCTCGCGTCCCTTTCCCTGCACTCCATCCCCCGGACCCCGCAGCCCCCGCAGGGCAGCCTGGCAGGGGGAGGGCAGCGCTGGCTCCTGCCCTGCTCCACAGGTTGGCCGCAGGTCGCGGCTCTGGGTGCCCGATGCCAGCCCGGTGCCCCCAGCGCGCTGGGCGAGGAGGCGAGCGGAGACAGGGCAGTGCTTTCCCAGGGCCAGCCGTTCGTAGCGCTTTTCTGTAAACAGCGATGAAAGGGCCCACGCACAAGGGGGTTTCAAGTTTCTTTTTCTTTTTTNGTCTCTCATGTATACACCTGAAATGCTTTCAGGATGATTTATACATTGCTCAGCAATATTCACTGCAAGGTGCTTCCCAATGTTTTGGGTCACAGTCATCTGGCATTCAGACTTCAACAGAAAAACAATTCATTCCACATATAAAATTTCTAGTTAGACTCCATCATCAGGCCTGCCTTTGAGGCAGCACGCAGCAGGATCAGGAAAAAACTCAAGAGAGAAAAACTTACACAAATTAACATGGAATCATGTAACAAGCACAGCATTCCCCTCACTGTATTGCACATCCATAGAAACAGCCTGGGCTCCCAGTGAACAAAACTGGAACTTTTCTGTATTACCACAATGCAGCAGAAGTGAAAATTCAACCCGAGGACAGCTATGGGGAAGGGGAAAAAAAAAAAAAAAAAAAGGCGAGTATTAAGGGAAATCAACCGCCTTGTTACGCAGAGGGGGAGCGAGAGCTCCTCGCACCAGCTGACGATGCTCGCTCCCCGGCAGCGCGGCTCCGGCAGATGCGCGGGTGCCTCTCGGCGCGCCCCCCCGCCGGCGCTCAGCCCCGGGGCTGCGGGGGAGGCCGGCCCCTGCGCGGGGAGGTAGGAGCCGCTGCGAGCCCCTCCCCGCCGCGGACCGGAGAAGAGATGCCCAACTTTGCGGTGCGTGGCCGGCGGCGCGGAGCGCGGGGCCGTGCG
>VZTZ01045089.1:65036-75916 GCA_013400955.1 Drymodes brunneopygia | reverse complement strand
TTTTTTTTTTTTTTTTTTTTTTTTTTTTTTTTTTTTTTTACAATTCCTAGCCCTGCTGATGAGTTTAATGGCTAGATGGGGAAAGAACATGTTGTCAGCAGATTGTTACCCCCAGGGCTTGGGGGAAGAGGGATTTTACTGGCTGAAGCTAATTGGCAGAATAAGCCGCCTTAAAGCCGATCAAATCCCATTACAGATGCAGTCAGGGGCAGGGAGCATGAATCCTGCTACTAATGGTCTGCCCTGCCAGTGCTTCCCGACCCCGGGGGTGGGCACAGAGTCCATCCCTGCCATGGTCCTGCGTGGCTTGGCCTTCCCAGGGTCGAGGAGCAAGAGCTGCCCCACAGCTCGTGCCCTGACACTCAGCTGCTCCCGTGCCCTGACACAAAACCTCCCGCGGGGAGATCCATGCCGGTGCCAGGGGGCATTGGAGGGCTGAGAGGGGGATGGATCCCTGGTGGTCCTGGTTCCTGTGCCCCACCGTCCCTGCAGAGCATTGCCACGAGCCCTGCATTTTGACAGGGTGAGTTGTAAGCTGCAGATCACACGGAGGAGCAATTAAATCATGGATTCACATACCCTTGAGCAGGAATGTTCACCCCATGGCTGGCCCGGCCTCTCTTCTGCCCAGTGCCTCGAGTCTGCCCCTACCCTGAGCCCTCCTGTGCCAGCAGGCTGTGGGGGTTGGGGGTGGGCACGATGGAGTGGGAGAGGAATCCTGTGAGAGGAGAAAAAGAGCAAGTTATATCAGGGTCTTGCTCTGCATTCACTGTGATTTTCCTGGGTGCAGCTGTGGAGGCTGAATCTCCTCTTCATGGTGGGTGCTGGGGTGAGGAGCTCTGTTCAGGTGCTGTGTGTGTGAGCTCTTCTCCTGGTACAAGCAGCAGGAGCAGGCTGGGTGCTTTGTGCAGGTGATTCAGCACTCCCCAGACAGTCCCCTCGGCACAGAGACTCATTCACCAGCATTTCCCAGGGCACTGCCTCGGCTGGGACCAAGGCACCCAACTTTGAGCCCTGAAGGCAGGATCCCTGCACGGCATCACAGCAGATGCTGGGCTTGGCAGGTGCTTGGAACTGTGCAGATTTGGCCACTGGGGCTTCATGGAGTGTGGTCAGAGGCAGGAGGATGTGAAATGGGTAGGGGGAAGTTAGAGCCCCCATCCTTAAATCCTCTGCCTGCTTCTAATTCAGTCATCTGCCTGAACATCCGTGTGCCTACAGCCCTAGGAGGCAATGGGATGGGTGACTAGAAGGACACATTAGCATGTGGTAATTAGAATTGACCACAGTGCTTTTCAACCAAGGGAAATGTTGTTGCATTTTGCTGCTCTCTTTTCCTTGGGAGCAGGGAAGGCTCTCAGCTGTGTTTGCAGCAGGGCTGGACACAGCCCCGGGATCTGCATCTGTGCTGGGAGGTTCCTGCCTCAGGGCCACGGGCAGCTCGTGAATAATTGTGGGTGTGCATCTCAGCCGAGCACCACCAGCTGCCCCACCAGGAAAGGAGCAGCAGTGTCTTCAGGGGCTCGTGGCACACGTTGCAGTTCCCCTCCTCCTGCCAAGGGAACACCTTGTCAGACAGCTTGGGCACTGGGGGAGGCAGCCAGCCACCAGCTCTTCAGGTGACTTTCCCCAGCAGCGTGTGTTTGGAAGCCTCAGCCAAACAGGTGTCTGCTGGAGTAAAAGGGAATTAGGGAGACAAGGCACAGCTCTGTCCTGCTGGAATGCCACGGGGTGCCCAGGGAGCATTGTCCAACCTCATCCATTCATGTGAGCACATCCGAAAGGACACCTCCCTGCCGTGCCAGCCTCCTGCTCTGGGCACCAGCAGGAGCTGCCACGGCCCCAGCTCGTCTGTCAAGACCAGGGATTTCCTTGCAACGCCCCCAGTTCTGCCCTGCTGTCACCCCCCTGCCCACGCTGTGGCTGTGTCCCAGCCCCATGGCCCTGCTCTGAGGAGGGTCTTCTCACGTCTCAACAAGCAGAGGTGAGGAAACACGGCTCTGCCTTTCCCCCTGGCTGCACAGAGACGGATGAGAACTGGCTGTCCCCTGTCACTAAGCCTCTTTGTGCCTGGAGATGGAGCTGCCAGGCCAGCGAGTGCTCACAGCACGTTGGGGATCTCTGCAGGTCTGCAGTGTGGCATTTCCATCAGCAGCTGGAGGGGGGATGCACGTGGCACCTTAATACCTCTCCTCTGCAAGAGATCTTGGGCTCTTCCCTTCTCAGTTTAAACTGGGGCCACCAAGAAGAGAGACCAGGGAGGAGGCAGTGGCTTGCATAGTGTGGCATGAGAGTCACACTCTTGACCAGCAAGGGCTGGTGGGTGTCTGTGTGTGCACAGGCACTCAGGAAAAGCATATTTTCTCCAGCAAAAGCTGGCTTCCTTATGCTAAGATGGCTTAGTATGGTTTAGTCGACTGGGATTAGCTGCATTAGCAAAAAGCATATTTTTGGTAGTGTCCCTGCATCTCTAATAGGGATGTGGCTCCCTGGAAGTGCTACCCCAAGCTTTGGGGTTTTGATCAGTGACACAAAATGGGGGGAAACCAGAAGACTGTGAGCAGGGTAAGCAGCTGGGGTTTGCTCAGCCCCAAAAGGGATGTTTCAGACTCTGCTCTAGCATCACAGTTTCCCGGAGGAACAGGATTTTTGGTGGGGCAGGCAGATGTGCAGAGCTCAGTGCAGGCAGGGCAGGTGACTTCGAGTAAGGTCAAGGGAACACTGAGAAAAGGTTTCTGTGTAGCTGTTCCCACTTTGCCAGAGGCAGCCTCCAAAACCCTGGCAGCAAGGGAAAGCAGTTCGGATTGCTTTCCCCTGCCCCGAGCTGCGCTGAGGGCACGTGTCCCTCTTTGTTTGTGGCAGGAGCGGGGCCAGCCCCCGATTTCAGCTCTGGGCAGCTCTGGGGTGGGCTCACGGTGGGCTCACGGTGGTCCCACGTCCCTCCCGCAGCTGCTGGGTGATGCAGAGCTCTGTCCTCGCCCGCGCTCCGGAGGCACCGCCACAGCGAGAGCGCGGCGAGAGGGAGCGCTCGCCGGCGCTGCTCTGATGGGGAAGCGCATCCTGACAGCGCTGCTTAACACTCCTTAAGCGTGGTTAGAAAGTGCAGCGCAATCAGACAGGAAACAATGAGCTGATGTACGCACAGCTAATGCGCGGCGGCAGGCAGCCAGCTGCGCGCAGCCCGGCCCGGCGCCCCAGAGCTGCCGAGATGCAAGGAGTTCTAAAGCCATTGTGAAAGCGACTTTCGTCTGGGCTTTTGAAAGAGGAGCGTCTGATAAATCGGCCGCAACGTGTCAATTTAATGCTTTTCCTCCCTCTCCAAGTGTCTCGGCCGGGCTGTGCCTCCCCGGGCGCCGGGGGGAGATGCGGATCCGCGGTGCCTGCTTGCACCTCGGAGCTGCGAGGCTCCAGCTGGGAAGTGTCAGCACAGTGACACAGCTCCCGCTGCGAGACCCTCGCTGTCGCTGGAGCAGGTGACACGCTGCCATGGCAGACGTCGAGGGGATTGTGCCGGCGGTGGGAGCATCCTCTCCCACATATGGCCGTGTCATTCCGGGGACATTCTTGTGAATGAGCTGCCCAGAGCAGCGGCAGGTGGTTGGAATTTCCCCAGTGACCATGTGGACCTAATCTAATTAGACGGTTTAGGAAAAGTCCTTTAGGAAAAGGGAGGAGTGCGAAAGGTTTAGTTAGAGAGGGCAGATTTGCAAGGCAGCGAGAGAAGCTGTTGCTAAGTGGATCATGTCCAAAGGAGGATGGATAGGAGCTTTCCTTGCCTGGCTTGGAAGTGGGAGATTGGGAAGATGGGACATCTTTAACTGGGAGCTCACGCCAAAGGCTGGGGAGGAAGGGTTGGTGAGTGCAGGGAATGAGTTGTGGCAGGTCTTGGCCTGGAGGCAGAGGAGTTTGCATAAGGCTTTGATTTCCAGGGATCTGTGCAGGGCAGATGGCTGGGTTCCCGGCATGCCTGACGTGCACGATGCCTGCATGGTTGTGTTAGGACCTCTTTTCTCTGAAATGCTCTTATTGCAAGTGCCTTGCTCCCCCAAAACACTGTTTTGTCACTGTCTTCTCCCTCAGAGCAAGCCTGCTTCAGGTGTTAGCAGCAGGCAGAGTGGTGGAGGTATTTGAGGTTAACAGGCAGCTCTTGGAGCAGGAGCTGCTGGCAGCAGGAGTGGGATGAGCAGGAAGGCAGGGAAAGCAGGGACTGGCGCCCACACCCCGGGGATGAGTGGTGTCTTTCCAAAGGGAGCTAAGAAGGAAGTGGAGCACTCCATTATAGTCTTTCCCACTGGTGGCAAAGCTCCTGCATGTTTGGTGACCCTGATGTGAGCAGAGGTGCCAGGTGAGCTGTGTCTTCTTAGCAGTGTGGCTGACAGGAGACCCGTGAGCTCCCCATGCTCTGCCTTTTATCCGTGCTGCATCCTCCTGATTTGGTATCTCTGAGACACAGCTGTACCCTGCTCCCAGGGAGTGCCAGAGAGCTGCCACAGCCACGTCCCTTTGTCTCTCCTCTCCAGGTGTGAGAGCACAGAGGAATACGATTACGATTACCTCAGCATCAATAAAACCTGGGTCCTCACGCCCAAGGCACAGGAGACTGATGCCACACAGATCCTCAACTCACTGCTCAAGAACTACGACAACAAGCTGAGGCCTGACATTGGCAGTAAGTGTCCCCTGCAGCTCCCTGGGGCCATGGGTGGTCACCTGGCCTGGCTGTGCCTTGTGTTTCCCATGCTTTGGTGCCTGCTGTAGTTGGGATTTTTGTTGCCCTAGAGCCACACTGATCCCAGGTGTTCCCCTTGTCTTCATCCCTCCCAAATGCTGCTGGCCCCAGCTGATTGGTCTCTGTTTCCTTGTCTCTGCAGTCAAGCCCACGTTCATTGATGTGGATATCTACGTGAACAGCATCGGGCCCGTGTCTGTCATCCAGATGGTGAGTGCTCACGTGGCACAGGGTCACAGTGTCCCCTCCCTGTGCCAGGGGCTGTGCCAGCTTGTGTCACGCTGGCTAGACATGGTGTGAAGGTGGTGTTGGCATGAGAGGAGGTTTCTTTTCCCCTGGCAAGAGGTGCTCTGACCTGCTGGGAGCTGGAAAGAGCTGAGCACCATCCCTGGTTAGGAGCAAGGTCCCCAAGTGGCCTCGGTGAGCCCAGCAGCCCTTCCATGCTCCAGGGCTCAGGAGTGGGATGATGGTGCTCCTGATGCCTTGGAGAGGCTCCCTAGACCAGAGGCTAGACAGAGATAAGAGAATAAAGTGGGTATTTATTGAAGGCCTTCAATAAATACACCTTAGGCAGTCAAAAGCCTCCCAGAGGCTACACCCAGGATGGACAGTGGTCAGGAGTTTTTCAGACAGACTTAAGTTTGGTCTATTTGCATATCAGGGGTTAATTCTTCAATTACAGCTTCAGGAGGGAATATATGAAGTCACATTCCCCCAGTTTGCTCCCCTCCAATTCACTTTTGTTCATACTTTTCAGGGCCTGAGGCTGTGGGGTGTCATTGAGTTCCAGACCCAGAGGGATTGTTTTGTCTGACCAAAATGTGAATACACTTTATATGAAGTTTAGAGTTATGCACTAATGCAGCACAGGATTTAAAAAATAAAAAGGCTAAAATCTTAAGGCATCACTCTTTGGTCTCTGCTGGCCATGGGTGGGCAAACACTTCTGCCTGGTGGCCTTGCCCTCTCCTCCCAGGGAAGTGTGTGTGCCCCGGGGTACTTGGGGCAGGGTTGAACCAGGGCAGTGTGTTCCAGGAGGACTGAGAGAGGTTCCTGGAGATGGTTTCCATGGCAGTGTGAGACTCAGGTGCCCAGGCCTGGCCTGTGGTGCTGAGCAAGGGGAAAGCAGGGGGGCCTCAGGTCCAGTGTTTCTTAGAGAGATGCCACCAGCACTGTGACAATTTCTCCTCATGGCTCAGGACCCAGCAGTACCCAGCTGTACCAAGAGCTGTGAAAACACTTAACAGAGACACTCTTTGATCCAGAGAGCAACTGTTGACTATTTAATTTTCACAGGAAACTTCCATTATTGTTATTGTTTCCCCTGCAAAGTCACCTTTTTTCTCTTTTTTAGCAAGGAACAAACCTGACTGCTGTCAGGTTTTGAAGGACTTGTCCAGTCCACTGGGCAGTGGGGTAGAGGGGACAAAGGTGAGGTACAGCCAGGACAATTTGGCTTTTCTTGTTTCTCTCAATGCAAAACAGACCAGGACCAAAACCAACCCCCTTAAACTGAAAAAAAAAAAAGCAAGTTTCCAGGATGAGTACGTTATTTTTAGTTTCCAAAGAACAAAATTTCCAAGGAACAAACCCCTGTGGGGATGGAGGGATGGTACAGTAGCTGTAGTACCAGTTCTGCTCTGAGGAGCATTTTGAAGCAGCCCTGCTGGCCGGCCAGCACCGAGGATGTGCCCCCGAGCAGCTCCTGCTCACGAGCCACCAGATGGGCACCTGGCTGGGCACTGGCCCTCACCATGAGGGCACCATCAGGGGACCCAGCAGGGATGGCCTCCAGGCTCAGAATTTCCTTGCATTGTTCCAGCGTGCCCAGACTCGAGGAGAACAAGCACAGCCCGAGCCTGTGGCTGTCACCCCTGGCTGCCAGCACGTGCCACAAGCCCCTCCAGCCCACGGGGGGTGTGGCAGCAAAGCCAAAGTGACACAGGAGCAGCAGGGCAGGGGCTGGGTGTGCTCCCCCCAGCTGTGCCTGCAGGTAGAGCACAAGGGTCCTGTCACAGCTGGTTGTTGTACCTGCTTTGCACTGCCCGAGGATGTGCCAAGAAACCCCCACAGAACCCAGAGCACATCCTCATCCTTCTCTGTCCCTCTCTGCCGTTTCCTTCACCCTTTCCCAGCCCTGTGCTGTCACAGGGGCACTGCAGAACCATGCAGGTGGCAGCAGCAGCAGAGAGTGGTTTCTGAAATCCAGTCTGCATCCAGAGTTCATCTTTCCTCCTAAGCAGGGATAGTGCTGCTAGGCTGGTTTCCTAAGAAACACAGCTTCTGCCATGGTGATGGGGATGTGAGAACGTACCTACGTCCATCCCAGGCTCCCAGGATTTTGGATTTCCTGGGCTAACATCAGCCATAAATGGCTGCAGGTCCAGGAGCTTCAGGCACGTTCAGCATCTCTGGTATTTTTGGGAAAACAAGATGACAACAGCCACCCCCACCAAGGGGAAAAGCTGTTGTGTGAACTCAACTCTTACTAGAGAGCAGGGAATCATGTGGGGGAGCTCAACCCATGTGTTCAGTTCTTTCTAAGAGTCAGCAGAAGCTTTTTCTCTTTGTGAAATGGGGCTCCCAGCACACAGGGGTGTGAGGGTGGCGGGCACCTGGAATTGCCACCACCTGCAGGGCTGTGCTGGGGAAACTGCTGCCATGGGGCTGATCCCCACACCTGCAGCCTCCCCACCTGAGGAAGGGATTGCTGTTTGTGGGAGCTGCTCAGGCAGGCAGGGAGCTGCCCAGTGTGGACAATATTTAGGGGTTTTGTTGCATCAGTCACAACTGGCTGTGCTGTCTCTCCTGCAGGGTCCCAGCAGTCACCTGTGGTCTGGGGACACCTCTGTATGACACCCCAAGCAGACTCTCAATGGAAATCTCTCCTTCCTTGCACCCTTAGGCAACTTCTTAAGCTTGAATTTCTGATGCCCTTGAACTTTAAAACCTTTCCCCATGAGACTCTGAGGCGCTATTAAAGGTACTGAGGGCAGCTAGACCCTGGTCTCAAAGCCTCAGATTTCTGCTGTCTGTCCCCTGAATATTTCCCCCTGCTCCTGGGAGAGGCTGCACCCTGCTAGTTCTCTCCTGGAGCAAGAGGAAAGGGCAGTGACAAAGCTGCCACAGTGTCACCTCCAGACTTGGCTGCTTCCCCCGGTTGTTTTGTGTTTGTTTGCTTTTCCATGCTGATGCAGTGAATTAAGTCATTCTGTGGGTCGTGCCAGCCCCTGGCAGGCTGGCATCAAACATGTGATAGATGGTCTTTGCTGGGGACATGTCATTCCCACTCTGTCCCTGTTGATGCAGCCTCTCCCAACCTGAGAGCCTCTCCCAGCTGCCAGGCCCATCCCACGTGCCTCATCTTGCTTTTTTCCCCGTGCACAACCTGAGGAAATGCACATTTGGAATTTGTCTCAGAGCTAGATGTCTCTGGAGCCCATGGTGACATTTCAGTGTGCCACAGACAGGGAGCCCTGTGCAGGCTGGAAGGTCCACTGGAGGGGAAATGTCCCATTGATCTCTTTGAGGTGCATTGCCATGACAGCGCCTTACGCAAATATTTCTCTCTCACATAGGCTGTGCAGAAAACAAAAACCAAGTTCTGCTTTGAGGAGATGCAGCAGCATTGCTGTGGCTGTTAGCCTGGGCCACTGTGGCCTGTAAATCTGCAGCTGAGGGCTACAGGACATGCTCCAGGACAGCTCCAACTTCAGCAGTCTGGTTTAAATACCGGTGTCCTGTGATCCTGTGCTCACCCTCCAAGGGTTAATCAGTGCTATCTCCATCGTGCTGGGGCTCTGGCAGGGATTGGAAGCTGGCCCTGCGTAGCCACTGCCCAGCCTCCAAATGATAAATCATGTCAGGATACAAAACTAATTCCGGTCCTTAAAAATGAATAGGTGATTTGAAAATGCCCTGTGCTGGGTGTGAATTCTGCGCCTCCCTCATCAATCACTTGTCATAAATAACATTAACATTCAGGAGTCAGCAGAAGGTGGGCAGGTTTGGAGCGAGAAGAAATGTAAAGTGATTTCCTGATATCTTTTGTACACCAGAATTGCAGTCTTGTCTCTCGTTTAGGTGGCTGAGCAGATTTTGCATTCTCTTCTCTCTGGGGAAAGGACCCTCTGTGCTCTCCAAGCCAAAACGTGAGCTAGAAGATGGTTAAATTATAAGTGGGACAGGGGGAAAAGTGGGACCATCAGGTCCCACAGCTGTTTACTCCAGACACTGCATGGACTGGGATTTCCTTCCCAGCCCTGTGAATATTTGGGTGGGATTGGGGCACTTGGCACTTCCCAGGGTGGTGGGAAGCTGTGTTTACGCCACCAGGGGAAGGATGCTCTGGGCCACGAGCCCCTCCAGGGCTCTGGCTGCTGCTGAGTGCTGGCCAGCAGCCCCTGGAGCCAGATGAGTTATCACCCGTAGTGCTGCAGCTTTCCCAGCTGTATCCTGGAGCTGGATCCCCAATTAGTTTCCCATTAACGCAGTGCTGAGGTGTCCTTGGCTTATCAGAAGCTCAGCCTGGTGCAAAGACCCACCTTGGTTCTCCAAGCATGTTTGTGGGAAGAGGTGCCAGGGAGGAGACTTTGGGTTCAAATTTTTCGCTGACTGGTTGTTTGCTGGAGGGATTTGCTCCTGGTTTTGTTTTGTAATGGCTTTATTGCTATAGATTAGAGCTTTAACTGGTGTCAAGGGCACCTAGAGCTCTGGATCACCTTCCTTTAGGGATGCTTAATTCTCAGGAAATGATGCTGTGGAAGTAAAGTGGGTGCCAGCTATTGGGGCTGAGTGTCTTTCAGTCCTGAGGATGTCCCTGAAGTGTCCATGATGGACAGGATGGCTGAGAGGGGGAGAAGCTTCTGTTCTGAGCCTGGGGATGGAGGGAGTCTTGCCCAGAGTTTCTCAGATTCCTCCCAGAGCTGAAGGTTCTTTTCTTCCTTTCTTACACAAAACCAAGTGAGGCTGGAGGAGCCAAAGGCTGAGAGCACAGTCCAGACACTGTGGCAGCCTCCTGGCAGAGGTGACTGGAGACATTTCAGTCACCCAGGGACCTGCCTTGGTTACCTGCTCCAGGTGTCTGGGATCAGAGGCACTGCAGGAAGGGCTGCTTTGGGTGCTGAGGGCTCCTCTGTTTGCTGTGTGTGAGGAGATGCTCCTGTGTGCCAGATTTTGTAGCAAAACAGGATGACAGCTCTCCTGCTGGTGTTGTACAGCACCTCAATCTCATTACTTAATGGTAATAAAGATGGAAAGAGCAAAATTGGCCTCCATCATTCACCACGGGCCAGATTCTGCTGTCTCAGAACAGATTTCCAGCGGGATTTCTGAGCTCCTATCTCAATTGTTGCAGCAAATTGTTTTCTTATCTCTGCCTGTGAGTGGGGGGCTGGAACCTGAAGAGGGTGATATGTCCAAATACAAGTGTTGGCTATTCCCCTTCCCTCTCTGGGAAGGAGATGCTGCACGCTATTAAATTCATAATGCTCTGCTTGGCTACATTAGTTACCATGCAACACACTCACGAAATTGAGGGTGAAGAACATATTTTCCCACATCTGGAGTACTGCAGAAAACATTTAATAGATTTGCACGTTGGTGCATTTGTGAAAACACTGGGAAAAAAAGGGGGAGGGAGATGGAAGAAGGAAATGTTGATTCGTTATCAGCTGATGAATAATTAATTTACAAACATTGTCCTGTTAAATATAAATTAAATCCCCATTTGACACACTTTATAATTTAGAAGCATAAACCCAGCATGAATGAAGAGAACTCCCCACTGACTCCTTTCATGTAAATCCCGAGGAGGCAGGGAGGGAGGCTTGGCTTTCAAAGTTAAACCTGACGAGGGGTAGTGCTAAGGATAGGGGGCTGATGTGACAAAGAGAGCTTGGGGGGAGAGAGAGAGAGAGAGCTTCATGTTTGCTCGTGGGGAGGTGGCTGAGCGGGGCAGGGGGGCAGGGGGTGTCTGCAGAGCCCTTTCCCAAGGATTTCCAGCTCGGAGCTGCGGGTGGCTGCGCTGCTGGAGAGAGATCAGAGCGTGCAGAGAGGCAGCAGCTGCTTGTGCACGGCTGAGCTACCCCAGCAGCAGGGACAGAGACCCCCGAGAGGGGAGCAGGGGCAGAGACCCCCGAGAGGGCAGCAG
>VZTZ01045089.1:0-64990 GCA_013400955.1 Drymodes brunneopygia | reverse complement strand
AGCAGGGGCAGAGACCCCCGGGAGGGCAGCAGGGGCAGAGACCCCCGAGAGGGCAGCAGGGGCAGAGACCCCCGGGAGGGCAGCAGGGGCAGAGACCCCCGAGAAGGCAGCAGGGCTCTGTGGGAGACATCCCAGGCTGAGCCACCCTTGCAGAGACCCCCGAGAGGGCAGCAGGGCTCTGTGGGAGACATCCCAGGCTGAACCACCCTTGCAGAGAGCCCCGAGGCAGCTGGAGCCACATCCCGAGCAGGGGTGGCTTAGTTGAGGTGTTGGGGCATGGGTTGGACTCGACGATCTTAGAGATCTTCCAGGCTGTTGATTCTGTGATTCTGTGATTCTGTGGCTGTGCTGTGTGGGGAGGCAGTTCTGTGACAGCCCCGCCGTCCCTCTGCAAGGTTTGGGTTAATTCCTCCATTTCTTCCTCATAGACGGGGAAACCAAGCCCGGGAATAATTGTCTGGCTCTGAGGAACACTTAAGTCTTGATTATACTTAGCTTTGGCTGCTTTGGAATAAGTAGGAAGGAAATGAATTGAAAATGGCACGCTGTTTAAAATGCTCGGCTGTGTTCCTCTGGAGCACAAGATAAGCCTATAGGTAAAGGAAATTTGCCACCTCCCCCCTCCTTTCCTGATAATAATAGGCTCCAGCAGTTGCACAGCACTTCTCAACTGAAAGGACTTAAAAATCCTTCACAAATCATCTGTCTGGGAGGCAATAGCCCAGATGCACCCACTCTAGGGCGGATTGCAATGCCTAAAGCACGCTGCAGAGCTCTGCCAAGGATTGCTCTCCTCAGCCTGCCCGGTGTGTGGCGAGGGCTGGCCAGCAGCGTAAATGTGGCCAGGTTCTGCAGGACACACTCATGGGCTGGGCTAGGTTGGGGTTTGGTCCCTGGTAACGATGTGTACCACGGAAATTTCAAGTTTTGGGAAGTGGGTATTGCTCCCTGAGGGCCCCAGAGCTTTTCCTGGCTGTTGTTTTCCATGCCTGAGTGATGGCTCGCTGCTGCATTTATTGAGTCTTCACAGATCCTCGTGTGCTTGGAGAGTGCTCACATCTCCTGATTCCTTGGTGCTCAGGAGTGGTCACTGTCCCTCATGCTGGAGCTCACACAGGGAGGGCAGCAGCTCTCCTCATCAAAAGTTTGTCTTTCCTTATGAAACCCCACCCCCCGAGGCCACTGAGGAATGGCACCAATCACGTGTGGCTTGTGGGACAAACCACGGGCTGCAACAAAAGGTCTAGTGAAATAAATAAGTTGCTCCCATCCTAAACATATCCCGGGAGCTTCTGGAAGTGTCAAAGTTTGCTTCCAAAACGGAAAAGAGCTGATTTATTCACTATGAATAATTCAGCCAGCTCCTTTTATTATCCAGAACATACACTAATCCCCTCCAGATATTTTCTGTGTGACATCCGTGTTGGTATTTTATTTACAGGCTGTGCAGAAAACTCAAGGAGTCTGTTATCAGGGAAGACGAGTGAAAAGCTGGGGGTTTGCATCTGAAATTTGGAGCTAAATAAAATATGAAAATCTGGACAGTGGCCTCCTGGGGGCAGGGAAAGCGCTTTTCCTCGGAGGCAGTTCTGGAGAGCAAAGCCCTAAAGTTAATTAACATCTGTGCTCGCAGCCTGGTGCTAAACGGGGAATGTGGCTGTACTTAAAGGTTTCTTAAACTGCAGCATCAGTCCTGGCACAGGTGCCTCCCGCAGCCCGCAGCTCGGGCAGCCTCTGGCCCTCGGGCAACTCCGGATAAATCAACATCCATAATGAACTAAGCGGCTCTTGTAAATTCCTTCACGGATCCCACTTCCGCCCTTCTGCTGGCAGCAATGACTCAATCCCTCATTCATTTTGTGCCAGCCTTTGGAGAGAACTCGAGTTTCTTCAGCTGGGCTGAATGCACACGGGGTTTGTTCACCCTGAACCTTTGCAGGCACCCTGGGAAGGCAAACCCTGAACCTTTGCAGGCAGCCAGGGAAGGCAAACCCTGAACCTTTGCAGGCAGCCTGGCAAGGATGCTTCCAGTGGGTGCTTCCCAAGGAGCCCCTGTACTTGCTGTGCCTGACCTGAGAGCATTAATTTCTCGCCCTCACCCACAGAAAACTTTCTCTGCAGTCTGGGGTCACAGCAGCTGTGCCTGGTCCCCCTTTCCAGAGATTTCTGCCAGCATGGGGGCTTCCTGCTTGCTAAAGGACCACAGTGACACCTTTCCAGTGCCCAGGGGATTCTCCTTACTGGGCCTGGCCCAGGCTGAGGGGATGTCTCTGCCCTGGCCACCCTGGCAGGGCATTAAAAGCAGTTTTGCTGTGATGCAGAGGCTGCACTGCTGGGTGCTGGGGATGCACAGCAGGGCTGGTTCCACCACAGTCACCTGAAGGAGCTGCCCTGCAGATCCCCAAGCTGTGCTCGTGGGCAAGGCAGGAGGCCTGAGTGGGATCCAGGTGCTGATCTGTGGTCTGACCCTCATTAAATCGATTCTTTCAAGTCAAAGGGAGAGCACTGCTGTGTCAAATTGGAAAGATTTATGGACTCTGAGCTGTACCAATAGCTGTCACTCGCTGGGCTGAATTATTTTTGAGGCAGAGTTGATTTATCTGAACTGAAGGCTTTAGATATCTCTGCAGGAGAGGATGGGATATTTCAGGTGTGTGAGGACCAAGTCAAAGAGCTGGTTAGAGGCCAGGGTTTAGGCCAAGGTTTCTGGTCTAGGGCAAGCAGCAGCATCGTAGGGGAGATAGGCTCATTCTCCCCTCCCACTTGGGACAAATAGCCAGAATTCTTCAGCATTTCCGAGGAGAAATGGGTTCAGGGACAATCAAAACATTTACATTCTGTTTCATCAGATTGTTTTGATTTGCTCTTCATATGGTGATAAATTCTGTCCTGTACAAGTAAAGCAAGAAAATGAGTATTTGAAAATAAACGTCAAAGTGAAGTGCATCAAGTAGATAAGGGTAAAAGGAAATATTTTGTTAGCTTACTGAAGAAAAGGAAGTTTCTGAATGAAATTATAAGGTTGAGGTAATTCATTTTAGGGTTTGACAATTTTAATTTATTTTGAGCAAAACTTCACTTTTTTTTTTTCCAGAAGAAATCAGTTCTATTTATTTCCTGCATTCCCAGATGAAGCATCCTACCATTTCCCTTAAAAGGCTGTTGTGAAATCTGCCTGCTATAAATGCCTTACAAAATGGAGACCATTTCTCAGAACTCAGTGGTTGTGGGTGACCACAATCAATACGCTTCAAGGACCTCTTCATGCCTCAGTGCTAAAGGCAGAATATTCAGATTATTGCAGCCCATCTCCATGCACAGGAAGGATTTAATTGCCCGTGGTACAAATTGGAAGTGAGCAGCCAGTGTGAACCTTCCTGGGGCTTTGCTTCTCCTGACATCCCCTGCAAGCCTGCACACACAGCCTTGGTGCCTCTGTGGCTCCAGCTGGGTGTTTGTTGGAGGAGATTTGGTCCCATGGTCAGCAAAGGGCAGGTGGACACTGCAGCCACTTCACACCAGCACTGCTGGCTGCCCCACCAACTCCCAGTTCCCAGTTCCCGACTTCTGAAAGCCCCAGAGGGACCGTGCTGGCTGCTTGGGGCACTCTGGGTGGGCAGAGAAGGGGGCATGATGGCTGGGGACCCTGGCACAAGCCTTGTGTGTCCATCTCCACGTCCAGAGCGCTTCGTGGGGAGGATTTGTGTGTTTGTTCCCTGGCCAGGCATGGCTCCAACCATCTGATCAGCTTTGCTCAACAGGGGAGTTGCAGGTGGTGGTAAAGGCTCCCCCCAGGCAGATGCACGTGGGAGGTGTGAACCAAAACACTGGGGAGCGTGGGCAGGGGAACACCTTGTCTCCATGTGCCTGGGGAGCAGGGGAGGTCAGAGCAGGGATTCTCCAAACATTGCAAGCTTTGTTCCTGGCAGTTCCCCTCAATCAGTTTCTCCCTCCCTCCCTCCAGCTTTGCCACCTGTGGTGCCTCCCACACCAGACTGTGGCCCTTAGTCTGTCATTCTCCTCCCCAGACACCCAAAGCCACCTTTAGTAGTGTTATAAAAGCAAGGAGAGGCAGAGCAGCAGGGGAGAGGAGTGGGAAAAACTTGAGGGAGTTAGGCTGGTTGTTCCTACAGCCAAAGGGGGGAAGTTAAGGTGATAACTGGCTCATCTTCTCTTCATTTGGCTCTTGAAAAGAAAAGCTGAAGATAGAGACCTGTAACATTCAAGATGAATGTTACATTCAAGATGAATGAATCCTTCCATGATCTGGCATGTCCAGGGCTCACAGTCTGAGTTTGTCACATGAGTCTGCACCTTGTGAGAGGGCACAATGGACCCTGGTTCCTCTCTCTGGGCCAGCAAGAGGAGGGATGAAAAGACCTCGGTATTGCTGCTCTCACACAAAGCTAAAGCCAAGTCCAAGTGGTGGAACTTGGTAAGGAGCAGTTCAAGATGTGCTGTCCAGCTCCTGGGAACTTTGGACTAAGCCAAAGAGCCAAAATTGTTTGGTTTCTTTCAGCGTATCATTCTGGGATATACAAGACACAAAAGTGTATTTCTTACACTGCGTAGAAAACTGAACCTTTATCTTTTCACCACTTCCCAAAGATGTTCTAAAGTCATCGAGGGGAGCTGGGGAAGGTCGAGTGGTTGAGTCTCAAAGGAGGCACCTGCAGCAGGCAGAGACTGTACAAAACAGCTGGGAGCTGGGAAAAAAGACTGGGATTATTGATTCCTGAGGAGAGTCCTTTGCACCCACCAGGTGCCATGGGAAGTGAGTAGCCCTCAGCAGCAAAACTCAGCATGGCCTGACTGCCAAAGGGCCTCCACAGTTGGCCTGAAGTGTGGATGTCTGCCTGGAGAGGAGAATCAGCTGGCCTGGTAACCCTCCTGCAACTGCACTCCAGCTGCTTTCCCCTCCCAGTGCCCAACAGGGGAGGCTGAGAGAAATTGTTTTTTTTCTGTAACCTGATTAGTTTCTCCCAGCTGCTTGCCACAGCCTGGTGCTCCCTTGAAATCTCATTAGGGCTGGCCTGTGATTGTGTGGTGGCTTGAAAAGAAGAACTGCGAAAGGAAAAACAAAATCAGGCAGAGAGAGGGAACATCAAGGAACTGGCAGGGCAGGAAGAGAGAGGTGGTAAGCACAGCAAGGGGGCATGAGAGACAACATGAAACAGATTTCCTTGAAAGAGTTGGTGAAGCAGAGTACACTGTCCCCGTCTCCTTCTTCATCTGGGGCCAGGAGGGAGCAGGGTCAGGAGCGGGGGTCTCTGCAGAGGGCACAAAGTGCTCCCCTTTTGTGAGACCAGAACTTTCTCAGATGTTTTGGATGTCCTTTTTCTGCCTTGAGGGTGAGAATTAGGAAGGGATTTATACAGGTGGTTTTTCTCCTGGCCAGTGCAGGCATTTCCCTACAATGGGTGGCATCCCAGGGGTTTGGGTGCACGTTGCTTTCTCAGCCCCAGCTCTGGGCTCTGCTGGCTCCTCCACCCTCTCAGCGTGCTGCCTGCAAAGGTGGCTTGGCAGAGCTCAGTGCTTGCTGGTGGTGAGTGGTTCTCAGGGGGCAGGGCTGCAGCAGCTGCTCCCCCAGTCCTGGGCAGTATTGCACTGCCCATCCCAGGGTTTCATTTTAGTCACAGTGGGTGGCACGGGAATGGGAAATGCAATTAAAGGAATTCCAGCTTCTCATCTGAATCTTGTCAAGCTGTTCTGGAGGAGCGATCCCGGGGAGTTAATTGTATGCAGTGAGAAGGTTTTTCTTCCAGCCCTTCCCAAGGAAATTTCCTTTTGTCTCCTCGAAAACCACATGAGCCAGAAGGACAAATGAACCTGCCTGAAGTGCTAAATATTCTCCTCCAATTGTCCCATGTGCTTCTGTCCTCACCTCTTCTCTTTCCCCACCTGCTTTCTTCTTCCTGCAAAGTTCCTTCAATCCCAAACATTCTGGGGAGCAGTCAAGCATTTAGCAGTGAAGTGTGACATGAAGACAAGACTTTGGGCAAACATGGCTTTGCTCTGCCCAGGTATTTTCCAGAGATTGTGGTAACTGGGCTGCATCTTTGTTGGTATCAGAAGGTGCTTCCCCGTGACTTTGCACCCAGGGCATGTCCTGTCCTGAGAGTGGAGGGGAAAAAAAAATCAAGCTAAAAGGAGGTGGCTCCTTCCCCGAGGTGTTTTGCATAATACTTCAGTGAAGTGTTCAGCACCTTCCCCTTTAATCAACCCTGCCCCATCTGCATAGAGCATCCCGTGTGCACATCTCTGCCTCTTCAGTAATAACCTCACAGGGACAGTGCAGACAGACTTGTGCTCCTGCAAAGCAGAGGCTGGCTGATGTCATGTCTCGCCTCAAGGACTTTCCTCGGTCCTCTGGGTGATGGCTGTTAACAGATGCTAAAAACTCACACGAGTAGGTCTTGTGCCCCTTGGGCTACAGGGAGAGGCTCCTTGTGCCAGCCCGTGCTGCCATGGAAGGAGGAACAGGCACCCTGGGGCTGCACGGCAGGAGATAACATCACTGCAGGGCAGGAAGTGGTGGTGCAAGGGGACATCTCTGAAGAAAGGATCTGGGGTGGTTGGCTGTCAGGAGTGTAAAAGCTGCCTTTTAGACGAGCAGAGGTGTGGGGGAGCAGGCAGGTAGGGCTGTCAGGAGGCAGCACAGCTTTGAAAGCCCTGTCCAGTTCCCATCTGCCGGCTCCAGGGGTGAGCAAGCCATGGCTGGGGGAGTTTGCAATCGACAGAGCAGCATTTATAGCATGACTTGTTTGACAGCTCCTGGCACGAGCACAGGACATGGAGATGGTTTTTAATAGCACGTTTGTATTATAAAAAGAACACTGTTTCAACTGAGATTCCCTGGACAGAGGCAAAAGACATTCAGGCAAGGACAGTGCTGCTGGTGTTGCTGCAGAAGTGAAACAGATGGGAAGTTCAGTGTGTCACCTTGAAAACACAGATCATCACAGCTCTGCTCCTGCTGTCCTTGAGAGCTCCCCTGTCACTCCAGCATCATGTCCAGAAATCTCTCTGGGGTCTGATTTGGAGGGAGGAGGACCTTGGAAGTTGAATTAAACTTATATTCTCATTCTTTTGTTCTTTGTGTTGGACAGACAGAACTCGCCCAGAGCAGGGACATGGAGGTGTGTTGTATTGTTGGATATGTAAGAAATATGTAGGTTTTTTAGTAGTAGGTTAGGATTATATTAGGTAGGACTATAAAAAGGTCTTGCCTTTTTTTATTTTTTATTTTTCTATTTTTTTAAGACAATTGTGGATTGGTTAATGAGGTTACCACTTCTACAATTTCACAGGATAATGACATAGTTTATTATCTTTCTCTGCCTTAGGAGAAAGGAATGAAAATAATTCAGAAGTTCAAAACAATCTAGGCTGGTTACAAAAACAAGGACTGTGTTTAGAGAAAATGCCTGAGAATTTTTACTACAGAAGTAAAAACATAGAACACTGCGAAAATCAGGGCAACAGAGGTGGCCACAGATGAGGTGTCCCACCCTAGTAATGGGAGGACTGGGAGAAGCCTGCTGCTGCCCAGCCTGTCCCTGACATGGTCAGTGTCAGGCACAGCCCGTGCTGTTGTACCTGTCCCCTCTGCTGGCTGCCCTGAGAGTGCTCACACACGCCCTGCTCAGGAGCACTTCCCTGCCCACCAGCTGTGGGGACAAGGAGTGGTGCATTCAGATGCCAAGATTATTGTAAAATACAGTTATTTTATTTCGGTTATTTATTTAGTCTTGAAGGCATCTCCAGAGTTCTCACTGTTGTTGAATGTGCTCCCTGGGATGTGGAGAGAGATGCGTGGTGCAACCCAGGGTTTGTCAGAGATGTTTGCAGGCTGGGAGGGTGAGGGGGGTGTGGTGGAGAGCAAAATGCTCACCTGGGCAGGGCTGTGGGGGTGTGGACATGCTGAGCACCTGGGTCTGAAGGGGGGACCCTGTTTTGCAGAAGAGGGAGACTGAAGGAGAGGCTTCCTGGCTTGCCTTGACTTGCACTGAGTGTCTTACCAGCCCTTGAAAGAAAAGCACCCCATTCCTGGGTCTCCTCCAAGAAAGAACTGAGAATTTCCTGAACTGCAGCATCTCTGAGAGTCTGCCTGTAATATTGGCTTTGTTTGGCTCTGTGACTGACAGCATGGACACCTCACATCCACGTCAGAGCACCTGAAATGCTGTCCCTGCTTCCCAGGAAAGCAGCCTGCTTTATTGGACTGCAGTCAGGGATTTGCTTGGAGGTGAAGAGGGAAGGGAGCTCTATGAGTAAAAACAAATATCAGAACAATAAAAGCTAGAAAGCGACTGTCTAGGATATTAATCTCTCAGCCCCACTGTTATTAGGATTTTTCACAGAGTATTCTGAGTTGGAAGAGACTAAACTGTCTCTCCATTGGAGGAAAATTGAGGAACCTGTTTCCAGGTCTCTGAGCCCTCTGTTCAGGGTTTTTCTTGTTGCTCTTGAATACAAGTGAAGTTGCAAAAAACACATTTATATCCTTCATTTTATCCTAATTTAGGAGGCCATCTAAGACGTGTTCATGTCATGGCTTTGCTCCTCTCTTTAGCATTGGGCAGAAAGCTGAGCTCTTAACTCAGAGAAAGAAGCAAATAGATGGATGTAGATGGAACAGAGGAACCACGAGGTCCCAGCTCCTCTGAATCCAAATAATTTTACCCTTGAGAGGGGTCAGCTACACTGAACAGACAAACTTGATTAAAGGCATTTGAAAAGGATGTTTTGGCAGGGCCCAGCTGTTATTTGGTGTGTAAGGTAACCTGAAAACACAGACTGTTCATTGCAGATCTTGTCATGCAAACCCTGTGAGTTTAAGCTGTTAGTCTGAAATCCAGTAGCCTTGGATTATATTTGCTCTGAGCCCAGGGTGGAACTTGGTCCAGAGCAGAGTTCCTGGAGCCAAATCTGGCTGGAAATGTGGGCTTATTCCCTATCTGTGAGGGCAGAGCAACAGATAACCAAAGGAACAAGGCCAGCTCCCTGCTCTCCTGTGCTGGGGACAGGCTGATTTCTGAGCAAGTCTCTTTTCTTTGGGATTGAAAATGTTTGGGGCTTTCTTAGGAATGACTTTTCACACAGCAAACTCATAGCTTTTGAAAAATGAAATGGTTTGAGAGCGCAATAAAATCTTTTTGTTGCTATTTTTTTCTTCCAATATGAAACACTCCTGTCAGCTCCCCATCCTTTCATTTCTCACAAATGTTCTTTTACCGAGCACCGCTCTTCCCATTAAATGTTTTCAGATGATGCCACTCTCTGGAACTGTGTTTCCACCAGCATCTGTGCTGCCCACATGAGGCAAAGCAGGGCAGATCAGGGATGTGCTGCAGTGCCAGGTGGTGACAGTGACCAAGGGCCAGCAGGGACGTGCTGAAAGGCTGGGTTGGACACGAGCACACTCGGAGGCAGCGCTGCAGGGCATCCCTTGGCACGGGATAAACTCACGTGACAGCATTTAGGGTAGGCAGCCCTCGGGGTTTGCCTTATGGGGAGTCTGATTTGTTATTTCATGACTGAGATTTGAAGTGATATTGCATGCATGCCAACATGTGTGTGCTACCCCACGTGTGATCCAAATGGTGGGGCCAAACTGTTAAAGCAATTCCTCCTTACTTCGTTGGCTCCTTCTGTTAAAAACACTAAAAATGCCTGTGCTTTCACAGAGAAGTTAACAACCTCCATGTGCTGCACAGCAGATGGTACAGTAATGGTGGAGGCGTATTTTACAATAACCCTTTTCCACATGGGGAAATCGAGGCATTTCTGGTGGCTGAGAACGAGTGAGGGGCAGAGAAAAACTACAGGGGTGCAGGAGATCAAGGGACAGTGCCCTGAGTTTTAGGGGCTGAGCTCATCCTGCCAAACTCCAGCTACTCAGCTTTGATCAGTGGGCTCTTCCAAGGTCAGGAAGAGTAAGAGGGATTTCCAGAAGACAACCTGGACTGCTTCAGATTGACATCTCCCTCCAGAAGTCCCTACCCCTCTCTAAGTGCTGTAGGAAACCCACGGTCAAACACCTCCTGTTTTAATCACCTTGGCAGATGCCTACAGCAAAGTGGGATCTCAGTAATGGTCAGAGAAGGGTCTGAGCTCTGTCCCACAGCTGATCAGGGCAGAACCCCAGCCATTCGAGGTTCCTCAGCATCAGAGTGGGGATTCCTGATGGGAGCAGGTGCTGAAGCCTTCAGGAGCTGCTGTGGTTTAACCCCAGTCACGCACAGCTGCTCCGCAGGGTGGGGCAGGAAATTGGAAGGGCAAAAGTCCTCCCAAAGGCCAGAGCACTTTTGTATGAATCTTGCCTCAGATAATTCTGAAAGAAAATACATTTGTAAATGCCAAAATCTCCCCATGGGCTCCCTAGGGAGAGGCAAGGGAGCCAGCTCAGCTACCAAGTCCTGCCTCGTGAATAGCTGTGCTAATAATAGCCACTGAAATTAGATCAAACCACAGGACAGTGACAATAACAGCTCAGATTTTCCAGAAGAGCTGAATGACTTGTGCACCACACCTTTTGCAAAGGCTGGCTATGAATGGCACAAGAGGAGCTCTTTAATGCTGATCCCTCCTGAAAATCTGGGCTTCACAACAAATGCTAAGCCCCTGGGATAGCTGACCCTCCGCTCCTCCAAAGTGTTAGCATTGATTATCCCAGACTTGAGTGCTGAACTTTACAGCAGGATAGAACTGAGCAGCCAGCCCAGAGTGAGATGTCACCAGTGACTCCAGTTGGGAGTTAAACACTGATAGTGGCATTTAACGTGGATTTATCACTGCATTTCTGGTTGCTCTCTCCTACACCAGAGATATTGCTTAGGAGGAGCTATGTAAACTCCTGTGAACTCCAACGGGGTGTGCAGTGATGGGGGAGAATATGTCAAATATTGTGCTATTTTGGCCCCAACGCTGTGCCAATGCTTCTTTTATTTCAGTTTCACAGCCTGATCCATGTCTCCATCACCTCATACCCTATATCCAAGCAGTACCCAGTGTGATCCTGCACGTTCAGGTGCTGGGATGGCCCCTCCCAACCCCCTGGTTCTGGGCAGTGGCTATGCCTGTGCTCTTGGCTGTGAGGGCTGCTGCTGCCCCATCTCTGTGTCTGCTCGTGTCTGCTTTGAATGAACTGTAGGGACAAAGCCACCCCTCTGAACATGCTGCACCTGTCCCCATTCTACCCACTTGGAGATCCATGAGGACCCTGTCCCTGTCACCTTTGCTCATCCCCAGGGTGAAGCATCAGCCTGGAGAGTGACTCGGCCGCCTGATGGCAAAAGCTCTTCCCTCACCACCTCATTCCTATGCAAGGGACATGTTGGGGACCCGTCACTCCCCTCTGCTGGCTGCCAGGGGAGCGAGGGCGAGGAGGGTGAAGTGGGGCCCGTGCCCTGCCCTGCCCTGGCTGCCCCTGGCAGGACAGGCTGTCCGAGGGAGCTGCAGCTGTTTCAGCAGCACGGCTGGAGGAGCCGGCTCTGGAGCAGCAGCCAGGGCAGTGCAGGGAGGCTGTGCTGCAGTCATAAAAATTCCACCGAGATAAATCAATAGAGGGAGGAGGAGAGTGAGAGGGAGGGGTGGCAAAGTCAGACTTTCTTCATCTCTGCACACAAAAGAGAGGGAGGCAGTGGGGGTCATGCAGGTTCAACAGGAGTGAGAGGGACCGAAGGTCTCGTCAGGAGCTGTCAGGAGCAGGTGGCTGAGTGTAACATGCACTGGTGGAACTGGGTTTGGGGTCTGCTTCAGACAGATGCTGAGTGCCAGACTTGTTCTGCTTGGCATTAATTAGCACCTTCTCAGGCAGGCTGAAAAAGAGTTTAAGGAGCAAAATGACTTGCAGCAGCGAGCAGCAGAGTGGTGGGCTAATGGTGTGGGCTACTGCCAGCCCAATCCAGGCAGGAGCTGCCTCCCAGAACTGCCAGTTATCTGTGAGCTAGGACACACTCTCTTACCAAAAATGAAGGTCCTTATTAGGGTGGAAAATCTCTTTTCTGTCAGCAAAAGACTCAGGATTTTTAACTGGTTGCACCCAGGGCTGGGACCATGCAGCCCCAGCCTTCTTCTCTAATCTCCAGTGAGGGGTATCCACCCAAGGACCCAGACTGCTCTTGGTTTCCACATGAACCTTTTGCAGTGTAAGTCCTGTAGCAAGGGGTGGATTCTCACCAGATTTATGCACAGCACTACTACTGCTCTATGGACAAATCAGGTGTGTGGGACAGGGCTGGGCTGTACCCCAGAAATTAATACAAAGAGTTGTTTGCCTTCTCTGCTAAGCGGGTGAGCAGCTTTCCCTGCGTGTTTTTGCAAGGTGTAGCTGAACTTAGGGCTGGATTCAGCAATGTCCACCCTGGCCCTCCATGCCTGTGCTTGTAAGGAGCATTGAGTTGTCTGCCAAGATCTTGTTTGTATGGTCCTGGTTTTCCAGGCAAGGACCAGGATCAACCCACTGGTGACCACAGAGTCTTTGTCTTTTTCCTGAGTGTGCCATAGATGTCCTGGCCATGAGTTAATG
The DNA here is from genome assembly GCA_013400955.1 of Drymodes brunneopygia. Lineage (NCBI taxonomy): Eukaryota > Metazoa > Chordata > Aves > Passeriformes > Petroicidae > Drymodes > Drymodes brunneopygia. The sequence continues at coordinate 52,458 of VZTZ01045089.1, read as the reverse complement.
GTGAGCCTGGAAATGTGTCAGTGGTCACCAGCACCTGCTCCCAGACTGAGAAAGTAAATACTCTGGCTGTGACTGCCTGCAGACCAGAGGAACAGGCTCTGCCTGGCCTGAATCCCTCTCAGAACATCCCATTCCCCCTTGTCTTTCCCAGGAATACACCATTGACATCTTCTTTGCCCAGACGTGGTACGACCGGCGCCTGCGCTTCAACAGCACGCTGAAGGCGCTGACGCTGAACACCAACATGGTGAGCCGCATCTGGATCCCTGACACCTTCTTCAGGAACTCCAAACGGGCTGACTCCCACTGGATAACCACCCCCAACCAGCTCCTCCGCATCTGGAATGACGGAAAAGTCCTCTACACTCTCAGGTGCATCCCACAGGCTCAGCCGAGGGGAGGGAGCAAGGAGATGGTCAAGTGGTTTCCTCGCCTAAAATCCTTTAAACTCAAGCTGTTTTATTCCATTAATAAACATTTAGCTCTTTGTTCCCCTACCTTCTCACTGCCATAAGCGAATCTGAAAAGTTCTGATTTCAGAAGGGCTTTTTGAAGGTGAAACTTAGATGTTTTTTCCTCACCTTGAAAATATCCAAACATGTATTTTTGGTTTGGAATGTTCCTGCAAACAGACTGATCTTCAGCAAATTAGTTCTCAAGGAAGTGAGAATGCCTCTGTCACATTTAGGTGTTGGAATCAAACCATCTTCACCAGCTCAAAATCTCTTTCTGTCTCTTCCTGTCTCAGGCTGACAATCGAGGCTGAATGTCTGCTCCAGCTGCAGAATTTCCCAATGGACACTCACTCCTGCCCTTTGGTTTTTTCCAGTTGTGAGTACACCTATTTTTAAAATAGCTTTAGAAGGCGAGCAGAGAAACCTCAGTGGAGTAATACTTTTCTGGGGAAACCATCCTCCCTTTTAGCTACATTTTTTCACCTAATTTCTGTGACACCCTTCCTGAGCCATTACCCTTCATGGCCTGAAGCATCCTCCCACTCCTGGCTAGCAGAGGTCCTCAGGGACAGAATCACAGCATCTCTGAGTTTCTCCTTAATTTGGGTGGATGGTTGGAGGAGATTATTTCACTGACCTTCTGGTCACTCCAGGCAGAACATGGTTATATTCTGGTGGACAAATAGCCTTTCATTTTTCCCCTTCTCCCACCCTCTGAGTGAGGTCTGGAAACTTTCTGCTCCAAAGGAGGGTTACTCAGACCTCCCCTCTCAGTCATTACTCGACCAGACTCTTCAGCAGAGAGGGCTTCTGCTGTTATCACATCTCCTCTGGTAATTTTGCAGGGAGCCTTTCTGCACCAAGAGATCCCTGTCCCCATGTGTGGGTGGGAAATCTGATTTAATCATCTGGGCTTGGGTTCTCCTGCTTCCCCTGCCACTGAAGAGATGCAGCTCAGAGCTCTGAGGTGCTTCAGAGGGAGGCAGCGTGCTGAGATCTCATCCCCTCATCTCCCACCACCCCTCATTCTTTGCTAATTAACGGTGCAGGCCACACATGCTTGATAATTAGAAACACACTGTTAGTTAGCTGCCAAGCTCTTACTCCATCCTCCTCTGAGGGACTTTCTCCTAGGTCCCTGCTTCACAGCAGGCTTGTATCTTTGTCAAGAAAGGCAGAGGCAGGAGAAGCTGGGCTGCAGCCTGCGGGGCCAGGTCTGCTTCTCCATGGAGAGTGCACCCTTTTCTTTCCATAGATCAGCTCCCAGGGCAGGGGGTACAGGGAGCACACAGAGCAGCCAGAACCATGCTGGCAGCCTTGTATTGCCAGTGTACTCATACCTGGGATTCCAGGTACATACTCACGGGGTGCCAGCTGCCCCAGGAAGCTAAAACCCTTAAAGATTTCAGGCTGGTGGAGTCACAGAGTCACAGAATAGTCCGGGTTGGAAGGGGCCTTTGGAGACCATCTAGAACAGCCCCACCGACAGGCAGAGTGACCCAGAGCAGGTTACACAGGAATGCAGCCAGGTGGGGTTTTGAATCCAGAGTTTTGACTCCAGAATCATGGGAGGGAGAGTCCACAAGCTCCCTGGGCAGACTGTTCCATTGCTGTGCCACCCTCAAACAAGTTCTTCCTCAAACCAGCAGAGTCCTCTTGGACCAAGCCACATCTCGTTCCCAGCAGTGCAGTCCTTAGAAAGGCCCTTTCTGGCAGTGCTTTGTTCCTGGCAGTGCTTTCCCCATCCCCAGGATCTGAAGCAGCCCAGGAGGGGAGATGCAGTCCCTACTCCCATTCCGTGTGGGAATGCCTCAGGGAATCAAAACAAAAGGCACCAGGAACACCTGCTGAAGGGTTCATGCTTGCAGAGCAGCTCTGGTGAGGTGCCAGTGCCTTTGCAGTCAGGCTGGTGGCTGAGATGGGGGTACCTGGCACGCTCTTCCCCTGATGTGCTGCCCTTTCCCAGATGGATACCCTCGGGAGGAGATCGTCTATCGCTGGAGACGCTACTCCATCGAGGTCTCTGACCAGCGCACCTGGAGGCTCTACCAGTTCGACTTCACGGGGCTCAGGAACACCTCAGAAGTCCTCAGGACTGGGGCAGGTGAGCCCACAGGAGCATCACCCTGCTGGACACCTGGTGGGAGGCAAAGGAGTGGGGAAGGAAGGAAGGAAGGTCACAACAGCACAGTCAGAGAAAAAAACTAAAAATGAAAGGATGGACCTTGGCAAGAGGGAGTAGAAGTGATGAGGGGTGAGGGGAAGACAAAGCAGGCAGAGGCCAGAACTGCTGACACCTCTGAACTGTGGGATGACAATGCTGATGTGAATGAAGCTATCTCTAACTGAAGGATCAAGAGGGAGAGGAGAGGGAACTTAAATCCCCTCTTGCTGCAGTGTGTGCACACTGTGTAATCTCTGGGTGACGCTCATGATTGGAATGGGGATGGAGAAATCAGAACTTGCAAGTCTCAATCTTTCCTTCTGTAAACTCGTGTCAGGCTGATGAACACCTGAAGTGTGCTTTAAGAGACAGGGACAAGGCTGCATGTGTGAAGAAACTAAATATTGGAAGCCCTTCAGCTCCTCCTCCTCCTCCTCATAATAGCTCACATCCCCTTTCCTTCCCACAGACAACTGAGGAAAGCCTCTGGATTCCTGAAGGTGGGATGAGCTCATACTTTTAAGCCCTCTGAAACAGCGAGGAGCAGAGCTTCTCCCACTCTGCAGAAAGCTGCTGCTCTCAACCCTGGCAGCCAGGGTAGAAAGGCAGCACAAACTGGGACAAGAAGTGAAAGTGTCTTGAATGCACCAGTGGCCCTCTGATGTTTGTAATTCTCTTTTTTTGGTAATTGCTTGCAAGCCCCATCTTAACCCCAGAGCTATCAGGTGGCTTTCTTCCAACACTCACTGTGAGCCTCTGAAAAAAGAAAGAACCTCCACTGTGAGTTGCCAAATGAGCAATTAGGATGTGCAGCACCACATGCCTTTTCCAGAGGCAGAACCAGACTCTCAGTGGGAGTGATTGAAGGACACCTCCTTTGTCACAGCTCAGGTAGTTCGTTAGCCAGCCAGGCCCTGCAGCCTGCTGCAGCCAAAGAGCTTCCAGAGAAAAGAAACCCTTGCAGCAATCAGCTGAAGATAAATGCTGTCTGCCCTTCCTTCCCTGAAACTTTCCCAGACTCCGTGCTTTTCAGGGTCCTTAGCCAGGCCAGTACAAATGCAGCCTGGTGGCCATATGGGCAGCCAGGCAAACAGCCAGTTGGGCAAGCACAGAGTCAGCTCTTACATTACTCACAAAGACATCAAGCAGGACAGCTACAGAGCCAGCCAGGCAGCCACAGAGTCCACTAGCCACAAAACCAGTGAGTCACCAAACCTACTCAGCCAGCCACGTGTAGTTAACAGTCTGGGCAGCTGCAAAACCAGATGGACAGGCACTTAATGAGAAAACCTCTCCAGAAGCTCTGAATTCTGAAACTTGGTTGATTTTTCTGCGTTAGGAAGCCCCATGTTATGATTCCAATGTCTCTGTTGCTTTTTCCTAGGGGAGTACATGGTGATGACAGTTTCTTTTGACCTGAGCAGACGTATGGGTTACTTTGCCATTCAGACCTACATTCCCTGCATCCTCACTGTTGTTCTTTCCTGGGTTTCCTTCTGGATCAAGAGAGACTCTACGCCAGCCAGGACATCTCTGGGTAAGAGACAGGATGATGCATGTCTGATGCTTGTCAAACTCTGCCAGGCAAGCAGACTGGCAGTGTTGGACTACAAAATCCCCTGAAGCACTTCACCATTTTCTGGCATTTTTGAGCTTACCAGAGAATATTCCACTCCTTCAGCTTCCTGTGTGTAACACTCCACAGCTCCACCAAATCTCCAGCTGTGCTGGCTTGGGCTGCTGGATTTTCTCAGGAGAGCATCTCGCTCTCATGGCTTCATCTGAAACCCAAGCACAGCCTTTTCCAAGCTGACAGTGGGGTATTCTCATGCACCAAAAGGGAGAGGGAGGGGGTGAGCTGTGGCATTGCAGTGCTGCCCAAAGGCCTCCTGTCACATGCACGTTTTCCACATTTCCTCATGACTTTTCAGGGCCCCCGTGCAGGGTCAGTGACAGGAAGGTTGTAGGGTTAATGGGCAAAGTTGCTTGGCTGCATGCACAGAGCCCCAGGTTCTGGCAGGAGCTGGAGGCCCTGCAGGTACAGCCTTTTTCTGTCAGTCACCCCACAGGACCCAGAGAGCAACAGCAGCTCTGCCTATCGTTCAGATTTTCTCAGCAAACTGCAGTGGCTCCTCGAGGCAGGAGGAGAGCTTCTGTAGATGGAATGCTGCTCTGATAGGTGCTGGGGAGGTCTTTGCCAGTCTTTAATACACTTTGGCTGTATCTGCATTTTGCATCAAGCTCTGATTCCCAGCACTGTCTTTCCTATCAGCCCCTCTGACTTTGTCTTTAATTGGAGGCAGCACCCCCAGCCCTGCCTGCAGGTCTCTGAGGGGATGGAGAGCAGAGGAGGAGCCACCAGCCATTCAGAGCCCATCCATGATGGCCATGTCTCCCCACCTCCCTATCAAAATTAATTAGTTTGGTGCTCGTGGAGAGAGGAGGAGGAGGAGGAGGAGGAGGGTGTCATTTCCAATGAAGGTGAGGGTGTGCCATAGTCTGTGCTGGTAAAGGAATGAACAGCAAGAGGAAAATGTTGTGCATGGCTCTAGTGACCGTCCCAAAAAAAAAGAGGCAACTTCCCCCAGGAGAGGGGCTACTCTCTATGGGAAGGGACTACAGCCCAAGAAGAATAATGTATTCTCTCCACAGCCCCTGTTGTACTTAAAACAGATGATCCCCAGCACATTCTGAGCCTGCCAGCCTACATTAGGGAGATGTAAACTGGACCAGTTCCACTGGCACAGAAATATGGGAAGTCACATCACATCTGCTAATGCAAGTACAGCAGGAAAACAGGGAAATCTTTTGCCATGCTCACCCCCACAGCCATGGGGTGATCTCAGGAAAGGGTGGCAGGTGGATTTAGGTGGATGCTAGAGAAGGAGAAACAGGTGGAGTTCCTGCTTCTTCCCCACATCCTAAAAATCAGTGGATGAGATCACAATACCAAGTCCTGCCGCTGGTCCTTTGTTGGCTCCTGACACTTCCTCTCTGGAAACAGAAACGTGAGCATTGCTGCTCCTGCAGAAACAATTCCAAGCCCCACTCATGTCAAAAGAAATTCCTTATCACTTCCCACATTCATGCCCTCTGCATCAGGGAATGGATAGATTGTGAGGAGCTGTCTCTGAAGAATAGCCAGGAGCAGATTGAACATTTATGGGTAGGAACTGGACCAAGGAAATAAAGGGAACCTTGTGACTGGTGTCTGGTACAGGGCAGCCTGCTGACCAGGGAGCTGAACTGCTCTGGCAGATCTTTCAGGACATTTTCCAAAGAGCACAAGGGCTCTCAATCCCAGGTGTAAGAAATCAGGAAAGGAAGGCAAGAGACCAGCATGGATGAGTCAAGAGCTTCTGGCCAGACTAAAGGGTGAGAAGGAAATGCACAGGCAGTGGAGGGAGGGACAGGTATCCTGGGAGGAGTACAGGGACACTGCCCAGCTGTGTAGGGATGGGGTTAGGGATGGAAAGGGGTTTCTCCAGGTGTGTCAGCCAGAAAGGGAAGGTCAAAGAAAGTTGATTACAACTTTAAAAATGGATGAGAAGGAGGCTGAGGTACTTTTTTGCCTCAGTCTTCACTGGCAGCCTCTCTCCTCACATTCCAAGGTGGATGGACTGCAAGACAGGGACTGGGGCAGCAAAGTCCCTCTCACTGCAGGAGAATATGAGGTTTGAGACCAACTGAAGAACCAGAACATCCATAAGTCAATGGGAAATGACAAGATGCATCCCAGAGCAGCATGGCTGATGGGGTTTCCAAGCCACTCTCCATGATATGTGAAAAGTCATAGCGGTGACCAGAAAAGGGGAAATATTGCACCCATTTTTTCAAAGACTAGAAAGGAGGACCCCTGGAACTACAGACCTGTCAGCCTCCCCTCTGTGCCTGGGAGGATCGTGGAACAGATCCTTCTAGAAGCTGTGCTGGGGCACATGGAGGACAGGAGGTGAGGACAAGCCCTGCTTGACCAACCCAGCCTCACACAGAGTCTGAGCTTCCCATTCCTTTACCAGTCCACACTGATGTCCTGTGTGATACCTAAGTTTTGAACATCTCTCTTTTCCAAGAGCATTTCCAGAGGGTTCCTCAGCACCAGAGTCTGGCTGAGCAGAGCAAAAATGGGACCAGACCACCAGAGCAGAGGGAAAATGGGCGTGTTTTGAGGGCTGGATGCGTGTAGGAGACAGAAGTGCTCCTTGTCAGTACTTAAGGCAGCCCTTTTTTCTCTCAGGTATCACGACTGTGCTGACCATGACCACCCTGAGCACCATCTCCCGCAAGCACCTGCCCCGTGTGTCCTACATCACCGCCATGGACCTCTTCGTCTCCGTCTGCTTCATCTTCGTCTTCGCCGCGCTCATGGAGTACGCCACGCTCAACTACCTGGTGGGGAACAAGAAACCCCTGGAGCACAGCCACAGGAAAGCCAGGCTGGTAGGTCACAGGGGCCAGCAGAGGTGGATGCAGTTACAAGCCCAAGCTGTTTAAAAATGTCCTTCCTGAGCCTGCATTGGAAAGTGCTGATGTGGTTTGGTGCATGACCCGTGCTGTGCTCCTCCAGTCCACTCTGTGTGCTGGCTCTGAGAGGTGAGGCACAACCAGAACAGCTGAGGCTCCCTGAAAAAGAAGGAATCCCCTGCCAGAGCCAGGCACCCTGTGCTCTCTTCAGATTGCTGGAGAGCTTATCAGAGCAGTTCAGATTTACTCACATGACTGGATGTAAATGCCATTTTAGGACACCTGTATCAGATTGATCTCTGGATTACAGAGGTATCTTGGTTCACAGAGATGCAGAAACCTACTTTCTTTTGTGGTCTTCCATCAGAAGACCTCCTGAGTGTGAGGATAGTGAATACATGGTGGTCATCATTCTCTTCATCCTCATCATCATCCTCTATCATGAGATCTGCCCGAGCTCATGGCAGGTACCTGTGGCACATGAACTGAAAGAGGCCTCTGAACTGGGGCAGAACTGAAACAGAAAAAGGCACATCTCTTCTGTGCCAGGCTCATTTCCCTGCACATCCCCCATGTCCTTCATATCCCCCCAGCCTCATATCCAGGGCAGACAGAGCTCTTCCATGAGGCTCACGATGGGCCAAGAGGAGCCAGCTTTTCTCCAGTAACTGGCAGCAGCCAGCAGACACATCTGGGCTGTGTTCTGTGTCTTCAGACACAGCTGAGCTCAGAGGAGTGAGGGAAGAGGCCAGAACAGATCAAACAGGTTGTGTTTCTGCAGTGACTGTTACTGGCAGAGATGGGGCATCAGTGCAGTCAGACCTTTGCTGAGTGGGGTGTGCCCTGGGGTGCCAGGAAGGACACTCAGTCATGCAGGGAGCTGCCAGTTCCCCCAGCACACAAAGGTGGTGATTCACAGCCAGGTGCAGAGACTGGGGCTGATCAGCCATCCCTCTGCACTGAACTGCACCCATGATGATCTGATCTGCTGCCAGTTGGGTGGGGTTTGGTGTCCAGAACTTGTTTAGTTGCCTTTTCCTCCCCTCTAACCTGCCTTCCTCTCCCCCTCGCAGCCACCTGCCGGCGCACAGGTGATGCCAACCTTCACCACCATCAACATCAACCACATCATGCACTGGCCCCCGGAGATGGAGGAGGATGAGGATGACGAGCCCGGCTCTCCGTGCCTGGAGGGGAAGGAGTGTGAGAGGTTCTTTTGCTGCATCGAGGACTGCCAGACGGGGATGTGGCGGGAGGGGCGGGTCCGCATCCACATCTCCCGCCTGGACTCCTACTCCCGCGTCTTCTTCCCCACCGCCTTCCTGCTCTTCAACATCGTCTACTGGATTGCCTATCTCTATCTCTAGCCCTTCCCTGCCCTCAGCTGGAACGGACTGGGCACCAGCAAGAGGGGCTTCTCGAGGAGCACAGAGAACAGCATCTCTCCTGTTGTGGTCAGCTGTCAGTCTGAGCAACCCGACCTGGTGATTCCCTCCTCCTGCTCTCTCATCTCTTCTGAGAAGAACCAAACAGCTTTTTTTTAGCCTTCTAACATGTCTTTTTAGAGAATCTACCCTTCCCCAGACAGCCCTCTCTCCAACACCACCAGCATTGTACTCCTTGTAAGATTACCCAAAAACATCCTATTCCCATCCCTCAAGCATTAGGGATTTTGTCAAAACCAAAAACCTTAATGCATTTCATTTTTCTGTCTGATCCTACTCCAAAATTTCAAGGGAAGTGATGGCAAATGGAGTTTTCTGCATAGTTATTAAGACTGCAAAGGAAATAAAATAAATCTTACAACTTCTGCACCACTTCCACCAGAACAGACTTTGTGGGGTGCTAGAAGCCTGCAAAGGTCAGAAGGAAATAGTGTGGAGAAGGACAGCAGTGCAGTTTTCCCACAGCAGCTGGGCTTGGCTGAAACATTTTGGGCCTGCCCAGACATCTGATGGTGGCACTGGCGAGGATGGAGCTGCTGCAAGCCTCCCCCAGCTCCCTGCAGAGCATCTCTGAAGCATTCCTCACGGATCACTCTAGGACACCCACCCACTGAGGCGCTGCTGATTCCCATCAGACAGTGGTGAGAAGCACTTCACAAGCTGGAAGGACCCACCTGCCTTGCTGGAGCAGACTCTTCAGGGCCCACGGTGACATTTCTGCTGTGTGACTGGCACTCAGAGCAGGCTCTGCAGTTGGGCACAGCCAAAGGAGGGAGGAAGTCCTTGTGAGAAAGGCCAGAAGAATCTCCTGAGCCTGTTGTGAGGTGCTTTTCTTCGGCCTGTCTCACAGGGCTGTGACTCAGAGGGACAGTGCTGTCCCACACAGTGACACTCCTTGAAGCCATCAGATCTGTGCTGGGTGGTCGGTGCCAACCTGAGGAAGGGAACACACAGCTGCCAGTGCATTCCTGCAGCTCAGTTGTGCTCCCTTCTTTATTTCTTTCATAATTGCATAAAACAAGAGGTTTTCACTCTTAACTGGCCAACCCCTCCCAGCTGCCATCAGTACTTGGCCAGTTTCCTCATAAAATCAGGAAGTGGAGTGAGCTGTCCTTGGTGGATTTTAAGAAGGACAAACGTAGTGAGATGGTTCCATCTTAAAGGGATAGAGAAATGCAAAACACAGTTTCAGCTGGGGAGAAACTGCATAATACAGGAGAGGAAACTCAGGCCCAAGGTCCATCATGTGCCAACTGGCTGCCTCCCCATTTACACCAGCTGCTGACGTGGCCCACAGCATGATTGTGAAAAGCAGTGGGCCGTTAATAGTTACTCACTGTGTAAACTAGAAACAAAAGAAGATCTTTTTATAAAAACAGCATGTTTTAGAAAAAAGTTAGAACTTAACAGGCTTGTCAGGAGAAGAAAGCCAGCATGGCTGCAGAGGAAAAGTTAAGAAAGGCTGGCTCACAGGACAGCTACCAGGGACAGGAGGTTTTACATGTTCTTGGAGAGCAATTTGATCTGGTTTAAAGACGGATTTTGACACTGTTAAATCTGATCCGAATAATGAAGTGTCATGTTTAATTCATTCACAAATGCAGCCTTACCTGGGTTCCAGATGAACAGCTAGAGCATCTTATTAAGTATACAATAGTACAACACTCAGCTAAGTATAACCTAATGGGGTCAGACCAGCAGAGCTCTGAAAGGGGAAATTGTGCCTGTCTAACCTGTTTCAGTTCTTCTTTTAAAATACCAAGGAAGAGATAAAGGTTACTCAGAAGCATAATTTGCTTAGCTACTCCGACAGCTTTTGAAAGGGTGGAAAGAAATTGTGGCGGGCGGTTCTAACTGAGGAAATTGATTTGGCAAAAGAATTATTAAGGAGGTTCTAATTAGAGGAAATTAACTGGGGGGGGGGAAGAAGAATTGTTAAGGAGGCTCTAATTAGAGGAAATTAATGTTTTAGAGAGAAAGACACAGAGAGGGAGAAGTCTAAGAAAAGAATCAAAACAACTTGCAGACAAGGGAGGCTGCTGGGTGACAGTGCCGACTCCCAGCCAAGCTGGTTGATGTTCTGCTCCCAGCAGCAAAGCGTTATTAGATGTAGCAACAGAAAAACCTGCTATGACTCAGCCCTACACCGACAGGGAGCTGGATTAAACAGGGTCCTGTGATCTCTGTGGGGAGCCACAAGGAAAGAGCATCCCAGCTTAAACCTGGCTCACACCACAGCCTCTGAGTGAAGCACGTCCTCACATTTGGGCAGGCAGCTGTCCTGTCGGGGGTGTGTGGGAGGGGACACCCCGGGGGCAAACCAGGGTCTGTGCCAGGTGTTCCTCAACAGGATGGTGGCTTGGAAGGTGTGCAGGCAGAGGAGGCTGCCCTGAACACAGGGAGCAAAATGTGGCAGGGGAGCAGCTGAGAAAGGGAGGCTGGAAGGGGAAATTTAACAGCCCTGTGCAATGGAGCCCAAACAGCTGCAATTTGCTGCAGCCTCGAAGCTCTTGGTGGACATATGACTGTCACAGGCACTGGAGAACAGACTTCAGCCCTGAGAGCAGCAACTTGTTGGAATTAGACCTTTTACAAAATCAGTCAGGAGAGAAACAGGGTGTACAAAAAGCTAAGTGGATGACAGGGACTCGGACAAAGTAGACTCGAAAAATTGTAAGATTTCACCAAAAAAAAAAGATAAAGCCAACACACACCTAGGTAATTTAACCAATGATGGAGGATTTGACAGAGGAAAATAGTCTAGCGTGGGCTGGAGCACAAGGAAGCTGATTACTAAGGCTGGGAAGGAGGAGGGAGGGGGCTTTTTGGCTTAGGGAAATCTGTGCCCATCACCCATAGCACAATAAATAAAGGCATGCACAAATTCAACCATGTTTTTAAGTTTCTATAGTATCTCAAAAAAAAAAAAAAAGGAAAGCTAAGAAAAGCCAAAAAGAAAAATCTACCATTCTTTTGGAATTACTTTGCAAAGCTCCAGTTTCCTTAGAAAATTATTTTCTAGCTATCAGGAGGGAACTCAGGGCACAGAGACATTCAGTAGCCATGAGCTGCCCTGCTCAGCATGGCCCTGGGAGTTGAGCCCCTCTGTGCCCTCCTGGGCTGGCATTAGACACACACAAAAACCACAAAAATGGGGCTGAGCTGGGGAGGAAGGACAGAGGCTGCTGCAAGGCACTTGGGTGGCTTCAAACACCTGGGTGGCTCTGCTGCCTCCTCCTCTCATGGAGGGTTCAACATTCTTCCCCCGCCAGGAATTTGGTGGAGGAGCTTCATTCTGTCAGCCTCCCCAGCCAGGTGGGCTCTGGGCTTCCCTCACCTCCTGCCTCCCCTTCCCAGGGACCAGCAAGTGACATTCCCAGCCCTGCACATCCCCCTGCAAGGTGAAGGCAAACACATCCAAGGCCAGCAGAACCAGGGCAGTGACCTGTCCATCTGTGCTGGGCACTGGTGAGGCCACAGCTCAGCTCCTGGGGTCAGTGTTGGAACAGAGCTGGGGAAGGGGCTGGAGCACAAACCTGATGAGGGGAAGCTGAGAGAGCTGGGGGTGCTCAGCCTGGAGAAAAGGAGGCTCAGGGGAGACTTTACTGCTCTCTACAGCTCCCTGACAGGAGGGTGCAACCAGGTGGGGATCAGTCTCTTCTCCCAGATAAAAAGAACAAGAAAAAACATACTCAAGTTGTGCCAGGGGAGGTTTAGGTTGGATATTGGGGGAAATTTCTTTACTGGAAGGGTGGTCAGGCTGTGGAACAGCTGCCCAGGGAAGTGGAGTCACCATCCTTTGGAGGTGTTTAAAAGATGTGGAGATGTGGCACCTGGGGAGATGGTTTAGGGGAGGACTTGGCAGGGTTAGATTTACATTTGGACTCAATGATCATAAAAGGTCTTTTCCAACCTAAATGATTCTATGATTCTATCACTCTGCTATCCTAGTATCTAATGATGGGGACTGGAAATTATGATCTCAGCATTTATGTCTTGTGGCCTTTGTTTGGAATATAAAATGAAACCAGGAAAAAGGTTGATTTTTCATTTCTCTGCCTCCAATTCCTATTTTTCCCCTCCAAATTATGCCTCATAAGGAACCATTTTTAGCCTGTATGCTCTTCAGGGCAGGGACTCTGTTGCTGTGTGTTTGTACAGGGACTGGCACTCTGGGGCTTGGTCCTTAACTGGGATTTCTGGATGCTACTTATTATACATAATAAACAACATTATACACTGCCCATCCTCACCACTGTCTATCTACAGCTTGTAAGAAGGGTAAAAAATGTCCCTCTCCTGATGGGGTCACTGCAGCTGGTTAATTTAGTTATTTATTTATTTATTTCCCCAGAGAAAACTATCTTCTTGGAAAGTAGAGGGAAATGTCACTCTGATATTCTTGATAGGTGGTGGATATTTTTGTGGGGAAAAATTTCAAAATCAAATTGGGTTTGCTGCTTTTCTTTAAGAGAGGCAGAAGTAGCTTCAAGGAGCAGTCTCAGCCATTTAAAGTCATTATTTCTAGAGCAGGAGAAGGCCTTGCTTGGTCCCCTCAGTCTGTTGCCATTGTAAATAAAATAACTGATGTTTCCCCGAGTGTCTTGGGGTGGAGGGAGTTTGGCAGTAACACTTGGTGGATTTTATTTCAGCCTTTTTATATCCCTGTTCATGCTGGTGGCTTTGGGAGTGATCATAACCCAAAGGACAGCCCCAGCTCTGGAGAAGGCCTCTCTCAAAGCCACCCTCTTGTCCCTCTTGTTTTAATAATTTTATTCCCCTTTCTTGCCCCACTTTGAGTGCAGGTGGAGGTATTTTTGTTTGTCACTGAGGCACAGGGAGGGAAGGTGCTGCTTACTGAGTGCCCTGGGGCAGAGGTTGGGCCCCAGCCCACAAAGGGAGCACCTCCACCTCCCCCTGGCACACCGAGTACCCCTCCAGGATTTAACAGTTCCCAGAATGTTAAAAACATGAGGTCATGAAGGGGAAGGGGGAGGGGAGCAGAGAAAGTTATATTAAGTCGTTACTTTTTATATTCCTAATATACATTCATTACAATTTATCTTCCTCTTAATGCATCAGATTTGTAGGCTTTGGGAAGATTGAATTTTAAGGAGAATGAGAGTGGCCAAAAATGTTCCAAGCTGTGTGCCCCAGGGCAAGGGGGGAGGCACAAACACTCCTGCCTGCATGGGATGGGAGCTGCCTCCCCTCGTGGAGAATTATTCCATTTTCGTGGAGAAATTATTCCACACCCAACCTCTGGCAGCCCAGGAGGGGCAGGAGGCACCTGCTGTGAAGGGCTGGGGTAGAACAAGGCTTGGCTCCCATTATTCCCATCAGACTGAGTCAGGAAACCCAGAGGAAATGCCCTATTGCCTGCAGACCTTCAATTAAAAAAAAAGCGAAAAAATCGATTTCTTTTCTTCTTTATTTTTTTAAAGGATTCTGCATGAGCAAATTGACTCAATTCTCTGGCAGAAGGACTCTCAGATCTTCCAGGTTGGAGTTTTTTTCTTGTTGTTGTTGTTGATGCTTGACACAATTTTAGCCCTCTCTACTTGTTTTTTTCCCCTTCTACCCACATCTTCCAAAAAGAGTAACTAATTGAATCTGGGCCCTCTGTGTCCCAGCCACACTTGTGGCACCATGTGAGGCTGTGTGACAGCAGGAACAATGCAGGATGGAGAGAGCTGGGAGCCTCAAGCTGCTCTGAGCAGGTCGGCATAGCAACATCTCCAGGGAGAGCACTCCATGGGGTAACTTCCACTCACTATAGAGCCCACTTGGGCTGCTGGAGAGGCATGAAAGGGACTCACAGAAAGCCTGTTCATCAGGATTAGCTGCTTCAGGAACATCAAGCTCTGAGCTGAGCCATTTATCTGAGACAACTCAAGGCTCTGGTCTACTTCCTTCACACGGCACAGGATCCCACGTGTCAAGGCAGACAATTTTGGGATCAGATGGCAGAGCCATCCATGAGGGAAGGGCCCTACCCTGGCTGCTGAATGGCCCTGCAGCCCCTCCCCTGTGTCCACACCAGCCTTGGCTGGGCTCAGGAGGCACAGACCCATCTGACCAGCACAAGTTGCACGTGGTGTGAAAGCCACAGGGCACGTTCTGGGTGTCCCTGGGATGGCACACATGCCATGGATGTGTGAAGAGCCCCAAGAGAAAGCAGCCCCTGTGGACAGGAGGTGGCAGCCGTGGGTGTCACTGTGCTCTTTCATGGACTCCTTGGAAAAACGAGGCAGGGGCATTTTCACAGCTGCTGGGACATGACTTTTATTCAGCTGCCATAAGGTTCCTGCCTTTCATCAGGCTGCTGCTTGAAAGGCCCAAGGAAGGTGGTAAGTCTGTGAAAATGAAACCCTTCTTTGCAGCAGCCTGAGCACACACACGGGCAGAAACAGGCTGCAGGGAGAGGCTGAGTCACTGCCAGGCTGCCATCGGGCTGATTTGCATCTCTCGAGTGTTACTGACCCTGACAAACCTCCCCAGGAACCTCTGCTGCCACCTCCCCTTGCCAAATGTGTGGTGAAACACAGATGTCTCCCTCACATTATTCTGCTTCTCTGGGCGCTTTCATCTCCTCAGGATAAAACATTACCTGAGTCAGAGATGAGCTGAAGGCAAAGCTTCCCATCTGGGACTGGAGTACCAGATTCCTGGTATGCATCCCTCTTCCTGGAGAAATAACTTCAGGTCTGGTCAAAAAATACCCAAGGCAGCAATTCAGACTGGGACACCTTCACACTGCAATCTGTTTCTCAAGCTCATGCAGTCCAGGGCTGCTGGCAGCCGTGCTCTCAGCTGTGCCCATCACAAAGGAAAAAGTCCTTTGCCATGTTGGCAGCTGGACCAGGTTCAGGCAGCTCTGAAACACATTTTAAGGCAGAAAGAGGCCTGTAGTCTCCTCCCATTTTAGCCACAGAAACTCCCAGTAGCCTCAAAGAATATCCACAGCAGCAGAAACCCAGCAGGCCAGAAAGACAGGGAATCCCTGCCCAAAAGTTTACAGTCAGCATCTTGAAAATGCCCAGTAGCTGCTGAGGTCCTTGCCATGAGGACATTCCATGAGGAACATCCTTCTCCAACCATCCCTTCTGTCCCAGCCAGGACCCCCCAGCATCCCACAGCGATCAGGAGCCCAGGGAAGAACGTTGAGACAATGTGTGAGAAGGAAAAGCTGTAGAAAGGATTTTTAGCCAGCCAGGATTGTCACACCTCAAAATAACAGGTACAATGACAATTTCTGAGTAAGACCACACATTGACCAGGCAGATAGAATCATAGAATTGAAGAACAGTTTGGGTTAGGAGGAATCTTTAAATCCAATCTAGTGCAGCCCCCCTGCAATGAGCAGGGAAATGTTCATCTGGATCAGGTTGCTCAGAGCCTCAGAACCTGATCCTGGATGTTTTCAGGGATGGGGCTTCTACCTGAGCAACCTGTGCCAGCTTTTCACCACCCCCATTATAAAAAAAATTGTCCTTGTGTCTAGTCTGAACTTACCATCTTTTAGTTTAAAAACATTACTCCTTGTTCCATTTTGGCACTGAAGAGCAGAAGGAGCTGCACAGCCCCTGTACCCCCTCTGCCCAGCACCACTGGGATATTAAAGCCTAACAGCCGAGTGGAGGAACATGCTGAGCTCATTCAGGCATTTCTCATTAGTTTCCCATGATTTCTCAATATCCTGCTACTCAATATATTCATCTGGCAGCAAATTAGAGACGAGGGAGAAGTGTCTCTCCCTAAGTCATCCAGAGAACACAAAGAGACGAAGCAAAATCATAACAGACAGGGAAACTTCTTGTGAGTCATCATCTTCCCTCCTTCCCCTCTCCCTCTGCAGCATTGCTGATAGCCCCAGGATTGCTCCATGGAGCCTGGAACCAGCAGGTTCCTATTCCTGGAAAATTCCTGCTTTTTTTTTTTTGCTTTCATTTCACATAAGTGAAGGAAGAAAGCAGCAATTGGATCTTTGTGTCTCTCTACATCTTGTACATGCTCTGCTGAGATTGATGGCCCAGTTATGCCAAATCCATGACATAATTCATCCCTTGTCCCTTTCCCATCATGCCCAGTAAGATCCTACCCACCCACCACCCCCAAAAAAGGAACACCAAACCAACAAGAAAACCTTGAACAAAATAAACCAGACAAGTGGATCCATCAAGGACAACACCACAGCAGTTGTGATCAGTGCTAAACAATCCAGGGGTGCAGGGGTACAAGGAAGGAAAATGGTCCCATGCCTGTAGAACAAAGAAAATGTTTTTGTCAAATCTTCAGATCCATGGGTTCAAACTGCAAGGCAATTTCAGCAGCATTGGTTTTGCTGGCTCCCACCACATATTTCAAATTATGGCTTGATCATCAATTTTCACTGCTCAAAAAGGAAGATAAAAACTTGCTCTAGGCTGCTGTATTTTAAAGAACCATTTTCTGATTTCTTTGGCCAAATTTTCAGAACAAATACATTTGTCCTTGAGATATGTTTTATTTGATCTGCATTGATATTCACAAAGTAACCCACTTCTCCCTGGCTGAAGGGACTGAAATGTTTGCTACAGAGACTTCTCATAAGCCATTAATAAATGTTGCTGGGTTGAGGGGTTATAGGGTCACCATCCCATGTGGACCTATAGGTGGCCAACATTCCTGCAGTGTTTAGGACCTGAATTCAAATTCAGCAGCAGTGAATATGTGTATATCAGGGGAAAACTTGGCAGCTTGGAACCATCCCCATCTTTCATTGGCTATAGCAACAGAAATACCTGGTTTGGAGCTCTTGGGACCCAAAAGTGCAGAAAACTGAGTCCTCATACACCATCCCACTTGTGAAAAGAGGGATGAAAAGCAGTGAGGTCTTGGCATGGCACTGGAATTCCATGGTTCTAGAAGGGGAATGGCCTGAACTCAGCTCATCCCTGGTGTTGCCACCTCCCCTCTGCTCTGTGACTCCTTACAGGGAGGCCACTGCCCTTGCAAACTGGAAAATCTGTATCAAATGATGTGCAAAAACCATCCAAACACACAGGAGGTTGCTCACCCTGTTTGTTCCCTAAGCCACAAGCACACACAGAAACACTTTTTGGCACCAAATACCTCTGGCAGTGGCAGATTTCACCTGCTGATTGTCCCAGCTCCTCTCCAGGGGGGTTGTCTTGCTGACTCTGGAAAATACCAAGTCAGGAGGAGAGACCTGGAGTGCTGCATGTGATGTTTGTCCAGGCTGGAGCTCTGGAGTGTATGGGATGTGCTGGCTTTTACCTTCCTGGGCCAGCCAGAGGTCCAGGCTCTCCAGGAACAGGGTCCCAAGGGAGCAGAAATTCATTTGGCTGATACCTGCATTTATAGGAAGAAGGAAGAAAAGCAGGATGGGACTTTAGAAGAGGTTTTACTCCAAAAGGCAGCTGATGAATGCAGGTAAGTCACCTGTCCTCACATGAAGTTCAGGAGTTTGGATGGAATGAACACAGAGGGGGAAATTTTTAAAAAAAATAGAAAATCCAAAAATAACATAGATTTTCAGCCACCTAAAAATGTATCAGAACAGAAACAACTTCTCACTATGATCACATTCTAGAGCAAAGCCAGAGCTCTCCTCAGAAGATCAGGTTCTTTGTTGGTGGCCTGAAACAGCCTCTGTGAGGACAAAGCACAAGGACCTCCCTTTCAAGCAATTAAAAAGCCTCCTGACCCCAAGGCACCCAGAGCAGCTGGCTGTAACATTGGCCAGACCCAGGTCTGGCCCTACACAATCCCACTGCACAGAGGAAACTGGGAATTGCTCCAGGAACCCCCAGCACCTGTTGGCAGGTCTCCTTCCTCAGAAATCCTGCTGTTCTCCCTCTCTGGGCCCCAGGAAATGACATTATCATTACACTGATGCTGCACATCCTGCCACAGATGACCCTAAAGGGCCTCAGGTGAGGAGGAAATAACTAGGCTGAGGCACTTTGCTTCTCCTCCATACAACCCAGGGCAGCCAGGACACAGCCCAGCTTTTCCTGCCCCCTGGAATGGGAGAGGGTTCCCAGCAGGACCCTCACTCCTCATCTCAGGGACTGTCATTGCATGGGCAGATTATTATACTGCAAATTTTATTTTAGCTGTAACTGGAAAAAGTAATCAAAGCAAATGCAACAGCTCAGAAGGAATCAGAGTGGGATTAGACATTTATATGAATAAGAATAGCTTCTGCACTTTGACTTGCTGCGATAAAAATAATAAGAACCTCAGTTTTCACACTCCAGGGCAGAAAATGATCTCTGAACAGGGTGTTAGAAATAAATTTCCTCTCACAACAGTGGTCCCCAACTGCCCAGGCCACAGCACGGGGTCCAGGGATGTGCAGTAGCCACTCCTGGAGACACAGCTGGCTGGGAGCCCGTGGGCTTGCTCAGGAGCTGCTGCAGCCAGGGGAGAGGAGAAGGGTTGCAGTGTGTCAGATGGAAATGAAACAAGCCCATCACTCCCTGCCCCCTTTGCATTTTCTTGCTAACTGCTAGTCCAAATGAAGATCCATGAGTTTGTGTCCTGGATTCCAGGGATCTCCTCACCCTCTCTGGTTTGTTTCCCTGCAGGGATGGATCACTGCCACCCCTCAGCTCCCCTTCCCCCCCAGGCTGAGCCCTTCAGTGGCAATGGCCTTAGCCCCAGCTGATTAATAAACTGCCTTGGGTCTGCTGATCTCTTTGGACCATTAAACCTTTCCCCAGCGAGTCGTCATTAATCCCTCCTAAAGCCCTCCTGGATGAGGTTGTTGTTAGCACCATCAATCCTGTTTAAGGCCTCAATTTGCAGCGGGAAGGAGCAGGGAAGTGCAGGAAAGGCTGCATTTGTCAGTGGTGCCATCTGTTCCCCGGGTTACTGAGCTCAGTGCTTGCAGCCAGGTGAGGGCTGTCCCTGCAGCACAGGGCACCCACCACAGGGCAGGACAGCACTGCACCAGGCAGCTGGGGGACCAGGGAGGGCCAGAAGAAAGAGGTGACATTTGTTTCTTTAACTGCAGTGCCTTTGGCTGGGGGCAGAAGGCTCCAGCACATGCAGTTACCAATGAATTCCTGCTGATATCTGCAGAGATGCTTTCAAATAAACAGGTCTGGGACACCAATCACCCACAGCTTTGGTACCTAGGGACCTGAGCAAGTCCCCTTGTCTCTGCTCTTCTCTCTAATTCCAATGTCTGCATTATTAAAACAGCCACATCTTCAGCCACAAGACTTGATTTACCTTAATGTTGACTCTGGAAAGTGGAATTTCAGCCAGCCAGTCCATAGCCCCCTGTCACTTACAGCCTCTTCCCCCACTGTCAGCACATGAGCCCTGATTATCTTCCCTTAGCTCTTCTAGGACTTTTCCACATCCTTAAATCTCATTACTTTGAGCCATGCTCAAGGGCTTGGAAGGAGGATGATGGCAGCAGAGGTGCTGAACTGTACCCACCACTGAGGGTGGCAGCAAGGAAATCACATCTGCAAAACTACAGCCCAATGGTTCTGTGTTTTAACCTAAAACCTCACAGCTACTTTTTCCCTCCCCTGTGTCTGAAAAGTTGCAGCTTCTGAACTCTGGGTTTTATGTCCATGTGAGGTTTTCAAATGAATGTCTAAGATCAGGTTTTATAGATATGAGGTCATCTAAGCCTGTCAGCTGGAACAAAGCTGCACACAGAGCAAACTGTGGCCCAGTCTGGTCTGTGCTCCTGCACTGCTGTTAATGATCCACTGGAGTGGTCCCAGAAGGGAGGGGAGTGAGGGATGGTGCTGGTACACAACTTATGGACAGCAGTTTCCTTCTGGTGTCAGTTGTGTGAGGGATGGCTTCAAAGTTTAAATTGGTAGCTGGGCTTAAGCATGATGCCATCACTCCCAGAGCATGTCCTAGAGGGGCAAGGAGAAGGAAAACCCCTGGCACCAGCACAGCTTGGAAAAGGATGTCTCCATGCTTGGCCAAAGAGCTGATCAGTGCTGTGCTCCTGACCACACTTCCCATGTCTGTGCTTCATTTGCCAGCTGCAATTTGGAAATGACCGTGTCAGTTCTGTCCTTTCAGTGAGACACTTCTCCTACCATGGAACATTAACAAGCAAAACTTCTCCACATCCTCACCAGAGATCCAGATGTGCTCCTGATGTGTTCCTTCACCACCAGCACAGCCCAGGTCCTGCAGGAATGAATCACCTGCTGAATGTGAGCAGGAGTTCTCAGAAGTCATTGTGGCTTTGGCAAAGGTTTGGTTGGTGCTGAGCACCCCACAGAGAGCCAGCAACAGCTGGACTCCACAGGGGAAGAAAGAGAACAACCACACACACATGCAAAAATCATCACTCAGCCTCCTTTTAAATGATTAATGCAGTGCACAGAGAAAGGCTTTTCAGCTCTCAAGTCTTCACACGATTATATAAACCTTAACTCACTGCAGCTACCAAGGACCTGTGTTTGTTTGTGGGCATTAACAGCTGCTGTGGTGTTATAATTAGAGCAGAGAGTGAGGAATCCCATGGGGAAACAGAGGAAACCCCAAATTGCTCCAGTCATTTAAACATTCAGGGAGATAAAACACTGCAGAGAGGCTCAGGACTGAGCAGTGCTCGAGGGAGGGAGGGGTTACAGCCACCACAGAAGTTGTTTCTGCTCTCTTGGGTCCACACAATTAATTATGGTTATTAATTATTTAGGATGCTACAGTGATAATTAGCGCAATAATCACCTCAGCCACTGAAATTGTAGAATCACAGACTTATTTGGGTTGGGAGGGACCTTAAAGATGATCTAGTCTAACCCTCCTACCGTGTGCAGGGACACCTTTCACCAGAGCAGGTTGCTCCAAACCCCATCCAACCTTACCTTGGACACTTCCAGGGATGGAGCAGCCACAGCTTCTCTGGGCAGCCTGTGCCAGGGCCTCCCCACCCTCACAGGGGAGAATTTCTTCCTAAAATCTAATCTCAACCTGCCCTCTGTCAGTTTAAAGCCATTACCCCCTGTCCCATCACTAAACATCCTTGTCCAAAGTCCCTCTCCAGCTTTTTTGAGGACACTTTGGTCTCCCTTGAGCCTTCCCTTCTCCAGGCTGACCAGCATGGTCCTACTGCCCTGCTCCCCAGCCCTCTCTTGTGCATCTGTCCAGGGAGCCTCCATGTGACCCCAAATTCATCCCTAGAGAATGGCTTTCCCCAAATGCATCTCCCCTTTCAGTGCTGGTGACTCCCATGGGCTGTCCCAGGAGGGCTCACATTTGCAGCAGGATGCTGTGATTTCTCCCTCTGTTCTCCCTGTTCTCTCCATGGATATCATGGGCCAAGAGACACCTGAGAATGGAGGAGATTGCATTGATCTGAGAGGTTTTGCTTCATCTTGGGCCCTGACAAGCAGTTACCTTCCTCAGTGAGGGGTGACTGCACAGAGGTCACTTCCCATCCCAGAGCCTCCCACCTGCACCCACCCCTCAGGTGAGTCAGGAGCTCAGGAATGCCCCAGCTCCCCCCAGCCCCTCTCCTGTCCAGCTCATCAACTGGCACCTCATGCACCAGGATTCAGCTCACCCCAAAATTAACACATTTTGCAATGCCCACACCCTGAACAAACACCAGCCAACTCTGACCACCAAAGAAGTAACTCCGAAACCCAAGAGTCAGCTCTTCTTCTCCACATCCAGCCTCTCCTTGTCCCCACCAGGCAGGTCCCTCACAACACCCAGGCCCTGGTGGTGACCCCGCAGGTGACATGGCCCAGCCTCCTGGGGACCTGCATAATGGGGAAGTGTCAGAGATCAGAGACAAGAGAGCAGTGGCTGCAATATAAAAGCAAACTGAATAATTAAAGAGAGGAGCTGTTCCTTGCAGAGAACAAAATGAAAGAGTTGTGTGATTTGAGCAGAAGTGACCTTTACACTTCATTACAAGGAGGTGGCATCCTTATAGGGTTATTAATATTTCCAGCTGAATTAGCTTGGGTTAAAAATGGCTCAAAGGAATGAAGAGGGAGAGGAAAAGTGAACAAAAATATATCATCCTGTCTTTTTCTCCGCCTCTTTGCTTTTACCTTTTTTTTTTCCTGTAATTTGTTGACTTGAAAGCAGAAGGGGCTGAGTGGCCACCAGGAACGAGGTTCATTAGGAGCAGGGAGAGCTGCAGGGTGACCTGGCTGAGGGATCTTCCCTCCACCCTGGCTGTGCTTCAGAAGAAGCCTGTGGTGCCTCTGTGGCTGTTTCCACATCCTCACCCAGGGCACAGAGGGGGTTGTCACTCCCCAGGCTGCACAGACATCACAGAGCTGATGTCCAGCTGGTTTTGGGGCAGCAGTGGAGCTCAGTGCTGCTGCTGCTGGGTGCACACAGGGTCAGCAGGATCTCCCAGGGCACACAAGCTCCTGTGGCTGCTGCTCACCACCCCATGGGCCAAATGAGTCCCCTTCCCACTCAACATCACCGTGGAAATGGACAGCCCTGCTCAGTTTTAACCCACCCGGCCATGAGGGACAGACCAACACCCTCCCAAACACACACAGAGCCAAGGCTTCAGTAAGGCTATTTTAGCAGAGGGCAGACCACGGAACTCCTGCAGAAAATAGAGCTGCTCAGGTTCTATAGTCTCACCCAGAAGTTCCTACACACAAAAGCACCTAAAGCACCTTCACCTCAGCACATCCCAGCAGGAGCTGCCCCACACAGCCTCACCAAACCATGACTGCCAACAAAGTCCCAAAGCACTGGGTGAATTAAATGAGCAAAGCTGAGCTCAGTGACCTGCACCTAAATCCAAGCTGCAATTTTGCTGCTCAGGGCCTCGAGGTGAGCACAGTTGTGCTCTTTGCTCCAATCACTCAGTCTCATATTGGTCTCATCACTGAGATGCAGAAGTGCTGCTACCTTGATAACACAGCCAGACACCTGCTTGCTTCCCCACAAGCCCAGCCTGAGCAATTTCTTTTACTGCCTCTCTGTGCCCAGCAATAACAGGCACCAGGAAAACCCACCAGAGCAAACAGAAGGGGAGAGAAACATAAAAGCAGGTGCACATCAGTGAGGAGGGAGGGTGCTGTGGAGGAGCCTGCAGTCACTGCCAGGGGCTGCATTGCTACCACAGCAGCTCCTTCCACACCACCCTTCCAACCCTCCCAGAGGCACAGCACTCATGGAGGGGGCTTCTTGCAAATTTAATGCAAAAACACAAATCAGATAAAGCCTCGAGGCTTTTGAAGTGATCATGAAATGGACACGGAGGCAGCTGCTTCTCCTCCAGTGGCTGCTGAATCACAGCCCCTCACTTATTTATAGGCCTCCCCAGGGTGCTTGCAGGAGAGTGGGTGACAAATGCCAGAGAACATCCACCCTCAGCCCCACAAGGTGTTGTTATCCTGGCTGCAAAGGAGATGCAGAGTGAGGAAACAACACCCTGTCAGCTGTGCCAGACGGGTGGAGGGGAGGCAGCAGAGCACCCCAGACACCTCACCCACCAGCCAGAGCCTCCAGCATCATCACCTGAGAGCTGCTCCCAGCAAAGGCTCTCACCCTCCCAGGTGCAGCTCGTGTTCATTACCAATTCCCCCAGTTTTTGATGCTGTTTCACTTTGACAAAGGGCAATGCTCTAGTGAGCACAGTAAAGAGGACACTGGTGCACAGAGCAGATTTATCTGGGCTCTGAACCCATTCCAGGGATGGAGGCCAAGACAATGAGGCTCCAGAGGGAGAAGCAGAAGTAAATGCTGAGACCCAAAGTTTTCCCCTTATTGCTGGAGGCTATTTGTGATGGGCCAGGCATTGAACAGTTCCAAGGGCAAGGGAGGGGAAATTCAGACTTAATCTGGCCTTGGTGCTAGGAGAAGGCATGAATGTGAAGGGAGAGGGAGGAAAAGGCTGAATCTTCCCCAGGCTGGGTCAGGGAGGCAGCAATACCTCTCAGGGAAAGCAAAGGTGCACTGTACCACCTTGTTGTGTCCTGAAGAGCATCCCTGCCAGGTGATCTCCAGCAGGGCTCTGCTCCAGAGGGAAGAAATCATTTCCCTTGCCCTAGGGCCAGGGAGCTCTCTCCAGGTGCATCCACAAACTCTGGTGCAGCACAGCTGACAAAGGCAGGAGTCAGGCAGCAGGATCTCCATTATCAGAGATGATTCACAGGCCACAGGGATCACAGCTTGCCTTGGAGATGTCACTGGGACCTGGCAGTCCAGGAAAAGCATCTTATTTATAAACTGAGACGAATTATGACTGCTGAGGTATAGCCCACACGGGAGCTGCCTGCTTTCTGGAACAAAATGGCTCTTTAAATGATACATGAGGCTGCAGGACCCCTCCCCAGGGCTCTCTAGCCGGGAAAGGGCCACCTGGGCAGGTGTGCAGAGCCCTGTCACTCACAGCCACACCAGGGCTTCCATCCTGCTGTTAATGGCACTGGGCTGCTGGAGCTGGCTTTTAATTCAAATCATCATTCACAGATTAAATCTGAAGTGGCTGTTTGGACTAGACATGTTTTCTGTGAAAACTGTCACATGGGCTGAAAAAGCAATGGGATTTACAGGGAACACCCAGTTGCTCTGGTGCAATTCCAGGTGGCCCCAGGAAAGCCAGTGAGCTGCTCTGCCAGGGAAGCTGGGGGTGCTGTGGGGGTTCTGGGGTGAAAATTTCTGAGGTCTGATTTAGGGCTGAGCTCACAGTGAGGCCAACAAGACCACTGAGAAAGCCTCTCACCCGATTCTTCAGTTTCATGATGTTTTTAAGTACACAGTCCCAGGTCTAGGTGGAATCAGCTGATGGCATAAAACGTTTTTGAATCATGAGCTGGAGTCAGAGAGACATAAAGGTCATCTACGTTTTGTTTTCTTTGTTTCAACTTTCTTAAGCCAAAGCCATGACTGATCTGAAAGGACTCGAGGCAGCAGCAGTCCCACACAGCTGGCTGAGATCCACTGGGAAATGCAACTGTGGAGCAGTGGGGGGGAAAAGAGGGAAGAGTTGGGAAGAGGAGAGGTGCAGAAGACTCCTTGCTAATCTCAACGAGCAAGTCCTACTTTAACTCCACTAACACAGAAAGCAGTAACAGCAGTAGCTCATCATCTGAAGACTGTGACACGAAATTTATCTTTTTTCATTGCTTTCACAGCAATTTTGCACTGTGTTTGATAGCTGATGTGCATATCCAAATTCATGCAGCCCTGCCACCCCTCTCCCTCTGCCTACTCGCGCTCACCCACGCTCTCCTGCGTGTGACTCAGGATGAAAAGGGATTTAGAAAGATGCAGGGAACGTTTACAAGCCACCCACCGTTTCACCCCCAGCCTGGATGGCCACATTAGCACATCCAGGTTGCATTTTGAGGTGAATCCCTGGCACAAGCTTTTCTCCTGTCCCCTGCACAGCCAGGCACAGAGAAAAGCTCTGCCTCGGTGCTTGCTGCTGGCTGGGCATTGCAAGGCTGGCTTTGCTTTAAGACAGGGCAAATTTCCCAACTTCTTGCTCCATGCCTTGTCCATGTATCAGTCCAAGAGTGGTCACTGCAGCAGAGCCCAGAGACCTCCTGCACATGGTCACAATAAGGAGGTCACTTGGTCACCCTGGGCAGTGTAGGAGGGTGGGAGACATTTGTAAAACAGCCCCAGCCTGTCCAATTCAGGAGCCCCAGCAAAAACAGGATTGTGTGAAAATCTGTGGCTTTTCCTGGGCTGGGTTTAGTGTGGAGGCTCGAGCCTGGGAACTCTCCAGCAAAATCTCTGCAGTGTGGGGGCACCGGGGCAGGTCCCACCAGCATAAAATCCGCCAGCAGCAAAAAAATCCCCCAGCAGCAGCTGTCAGGGACTGGCAGGGGACAAAGGAAGAAGATTTGGGTGGCAAACCAAAGGCAGTCTCCCCCCTTAGCACGGCTGAGAAGCCATTTAGGGGAGTGTGTCACCACTAACATCATCCTGTTTCCATGGAGACCAGATTAACAGAACTGTCGAGAGAAGCNCACAGGGATCACAGCTTGCCTTGGAGATGTCACTGGGACCTGGCAGTCCAGGAAAAGCATCTTATTTATAAACTGAGACGAATTATGACTGCTGAGGTATAGCCCACACGGGAGCTGCCTGCTTTCTGGAACAAAATGGCTCTTTAAATGATACATGAGGCTGCAGGACCCCTCCCCAGGGCTCTCTAGCCGGGAAAGGGCCACCTGGGCAGGTGTGCAGAGCCCTGTCACTCACAGCCACACCAGGGCTTCCATCCTGCTGTTAATGGCACTGGGCTGCTGGAGCTGGCTTTTAATTCAAATCATCATTCACAGATTAAATCTGAAGTGGCTGTTTGGACTAGACATGTTTTCTGTGAAAACTGTCACATGGGCTGAAAAAGCAATGGGATTTACAGGGAACACCCAGTTGCTCTGGTGCAATTCCAGGTGGCCCCAGGAAAGCCAGTGAGCTGCTCTGCCAGGGAAGCTGGGGGTGCTGTGGGGGTTCTGGGGTGAAAATTTCTGAGGTCTGATTTAGGGCTGAGCTCACAGTGAGGCCAACAAGACCACTGAGAAAGCCTCTCACCCGATTCTTCAGTTTCATGATGTTTTTAAGTACACAGTCCCAGGTCTAGGTGGAATCAGCTGATGGCATAAAACGTTTTTGAATCATGAGCTGGAGTCAGAGAGACATAAAGGTCATCTACGTTTTGTTTTCTTTGTTTCAACTTTCTTAAGCCAAAGCCATGACTGATCTGAAAGGACTCGAGGCAGCAGCAGTCCCACACAGCTGGCTGAGATCCACTGGGAAATGCAACTGTGGAGCAGTGGGGGGGAAAAGAGGGAAGAGTTGGGAAGAGGAGAGGTGCAGAAGACTCCTTGCTAATCTCAACGAGCAAGTCCCACTTTAACTCCACTAACACAGAAAGCAGTAACAGCAGTAGCTCATCATCTGAAGACTGTGACACGAAATTTATCTTTTTTCATTGCTTTCACAGCAATTTTGCACTGTGTTTGATAGCTGATGTGCATATCCAAATTCATGCAGCCCTGCCACCCCTCTCCCTCTGCCTACTCGCGCTCACCCACGCTCTCCTGCGTGTGACTCAGGATGAAAAGGGATTTAGAAAGATGCAGGGAACGTTTACAAGCCACCCACCGTTTCACCCCCAGCCTGGATGGCCACATTAGCACATCCAGGTTGCATTTTGAGGTGAATCCCTGGCACAAGCTTTTCTCCTGTCCCCTGCACAGCCAGGCACAGAGAAAAGCTCTGCCTCGGTGCTTGCTGCTGGCTGGGCATTGCAAGGCTGGCTTTGCTTTAAGACAGGGCAAATTTCCCAACTTCTTGCTCCATGCCTTGTCCATGTATCAGTCCAAGAGTGGTCACTGCAGCAGAGCCCAGAGACCTCCTGCACATGGTCACAATAAGGAGGTCACTTGGTCACCCTGGGCAGTGTAGGAGGGTGGGAGACATTTGTAAAACAGCCCCAGCCTGTCCAATTCAGGAGCCCCAGCAAAAACAGGATTGTGTGAAAATCTGTGGCTTTTCCTGGGCTGGGTTTAGTGTGGAGGCTCGAGCCTGGGAACTCTCCAGCAAAATCTCTGCAGTGTGGGGGCACCGGGGCAGGTCCCACCAGCATAAAATCCGCCAGCAGCAAAAAAATCCCCCAGCAGCAGCTGTCAGGGACTGGCAGGGGACAAAGGAAGAAGATTTGGGTGGCAAACCAAAGGCAGTCTCCCCCCTTAGCACGGCTGAGAAGCCATTTAGGGGAGTGTGTCACCACTAACATCATCCTGTTTCCATGGAGACCAGATTAACAGAACTGTCGAGAGAAGCTGCACTCCTAATCTCTCCCGGAGAAAAGAGCTTGCTGATACAAGAGACTTTTAAACATCTTTAATCCAAATTCAGGGTTTTCCTTGCCATGTTCTCTCTAATCCTCCTAGAGGTTACCAGCCCCTTTCAGCCCCGAGTCCAGCACAAAAGCATCAAACAGAGCAGTCACCCACAGCCTCTGCAGTCCCTTGCTAACATAAAATTTGCTATCTCTCCCTCTCCAAAAGTTTGGCTGCCTTAAAAATAACAATTTTCCCAGCCCATCATGTGCAAGGGTCCTGAAAAATGATGTCTTCATTGGTGCACTCAGCCTATTTTCTGGAGATGGAATTAGGCCCCGAGGACAGAGATGGAGGCACCTTCCTCCAGCAAAATAAGATGCAGGTCCTGCTTTCTGCACTGCATGAGACACTTTCCATTGACTTTTTTCTCCTGAGATTTTGTCTTTCCTGTGTTGCATCCCAGGTAAGAGCAGATCCCTCAGGAGCACTGGGTAAATTGCCCAGTAAAATGATTCACTGCATTTGCACACCATAACCTAAGGATTTATGGAATCACAGAATGGTTTGGGTTGGAAGGAACCTTAAATACCATCTGGTCCAACTCGCCTGCCATGGCAGGGATGCCTTCCACTGTCCCAGGGTGCTCCAAACCCCATCCAGCCTGGCCTGGGACACTTCCAGGGATCCAGGGGCAGCCACAGCTTCTCTGGGCACCCTGTGCCAGGGCCTGCCCACCCTCACAGGGAAGGATTTCTTCCCAATATCTGATCTAAATCTACCCTCCTTCAGCTAAAGGTTATTCCTTGTCAAAAATCCCTCTTCAGCTTGCTTTCTCTCTCCCTCCAGACCCAAAATTTGCTTCTATTTTGAGAGGAAGGAGCACAGTTACCCTCTTCTCTACTGCTACCAGCCCTGCAGATTTGAGCACAGCAGAACGAGCTTGGTTTCCCCTCCAGATCTTTTTGGCTTGGCCTGTCCTGTTCCTGATGGACAATTCATATCTCCAAATGCTTCAGAAGTTCCCACACCCTCCCTGCCCATCCAAGGCAGGCATCCACATTTTCCAACCACCAGGCAGGGCCTTTGCCAAGCAGATTTTGTTGATTTATTTCTTTTTCCAGTGGGATTCATGCTGATTAAGCCTCATGCACCTCTCCAAGCCTCCAGACAGGTGAGACACTGCCCACAGCCCTTTGTGCTCTCTGTTGAGGGCCCCACTGAACACTCCACATGTGGCTCATAAAGCTCTCCAGCTGTGCTGACTCAGAGCCATTTGGAACATCTCTGCCTGCTAAGCTGAACGAGGCATCAAAGGCTCTGCCACCCTCCTGTTGCTTCCAGAAGTTAAAACAAATTTGACTGCTTGCTTTTGCTTGCCTTTAGCCCAAAAGCTTGTCAGGAGGATTGTGACGTGGTCTGACAGTGCCAGGATGATGGAGAAGGAGTCAGTGTCACTGGGAAAGTACAGTTCAACCTCAGTTTCATTCCTGCTCCCCTTGCCAGAGGGGCTGGTGATGTTCTGCACATCTGGAGGCTTTGCACAGCCCTGCCCCAGAGGCCTGGAGCTTGTAACTCAGCTGTACTACAACATCTCACCTCCATCAGCCCTCTGGCCCTTCCCTGCCTTGGCACACAGCACACACACCAGCCTGGAGCTCCCCAGGAGCTCTCAAACAGGATCTGAAAAGGCCAGGCTGAGGCACAGCTGTGTCCTACAGCTGTGGGCAATGAAGGGTTAGCTCCTCTGCAGGCTCTGAAGGCACATCTCTGCAGCATCAGGCTATTTCTGCTCAGCATGTCTGATCTCAGATGAGAGCTCTGCTGGGGGATAGAGCTGGCATGTGGGATCAGAGGGAATAAAATTATACCCGGGATATTTTGGTGCAGGGTTTCCTACACCTACTCCCATTGTCCTCCTCTGACTGAAGGCTCCATCTGGTTTGTTCATGGTTGGGCACAGTGGTTGGAGGGCAGGAGAAGGGGAAGAAAGAGCTAAGGGGGCTGCAAAGGCTGTGTTTATAATACCTGCAGCTAAAAGAGACTGACCTTTTGGTGGTTTGGTTATCATTATTATTATTATTAGTGGCTGGGTTTGGGGTTTTTTTGTTGGTATTTTAGGGGGGAGTTTTTGGGTGGTTTTTTTGGTTGGTTGGGTTTTTTTTTAATTGGGTTTGGTTTTTTTTTGATTGGTGGGTTTTGTTTGTTTTGGGGTAGAGGTTTTTCGGTTTTGTTTTTCAGGGTTTTTTGTTCATTTGGGGGTTTATTTGTTTGCTTTGAGGTTTTTTTTATTGTTGCTGTTGGTTAGTCAGCTATCAGCCCCTGGGCTCTGCCTTGTATCCACAGCCACTCTTGGCCAGGACTTTCATCTCCTCCACCCATCTCTCTGAACACACCATTCCCAGAACAGAAGACAAAACTGCAGAATGTTATTAATATTGTTGTTATTGTTAATATTTGGAGCAAACAGATTGTCCTGTCCCCACCAAGGCCCAGTGACCACAACCAGGGACATTCAGGGAGGATGCTGTACAGGGTGTGTTGAGGCNGTGAGCCCAGCCCAGCCCCTTCTTGGGCCCTCTTGTTAGATATGCTAATGAGTAAGGGCTTTAATTGTGCACTCGATTGGGAGGAGGGGACATTGTGACGCTGTCACCTGGGTGAAGCAATGCATGGAATGGGATCCTATTAAATACCGAGGGAAACGACCCCCAACCCTCTAACCCTGTCTGGGCTTTTATTTCCTAAGAGCAGGAAGAAGGCATCCAGCACTGCCCTGGGGCTGGCAGAGGAGCGCGGGTGGCACCAGGGGATGGGGACAGAGCTGTCCCCGAGCACCCGCACAGGGGGAGGGGATGGCACCGCCTCCCTTCCGCACCTCTCGGAGCCGGCAGAGCGGAGCAGAGCGCGGAGCGCTGTCCGAGGTGCTGCGGCTCCTTCTCCCACAGTGGGGACTCTGCTGACTCGGCCGCGGCTGTCGGGACGATGTGGCTCCAGCGGGAGCTGTCACACGCTCCGCCACCGTGCCTTGGCTTTGCTGGCGGGCAGGAGCTCAGCCACGGCCAGGCAAAGCGGGGAGGAGAGGAGGCAGGCGAGATAAATAGGTAGCGTGAGGATAATAAAGGAGGACAGCTGGCCTAGAAAACTCGAGAGATAAATCGGCAAGGGGAAAAAAAGAAAAAAATCCTGAAATTAATTCCGAAGCGTGAGGTTCCCGCTGAGCCCGCAGGAGAGAGGCACCTGGTGGCACCCACTCCATCTGTGAATCCCTGGTGCCAAGCACGGCCACGGCAGGCAGCTGGCACAGCCCTGCACGGGGCAGGGTTAAAGCAGGTGGCTGTCCCCAGGAGCAGGGGACCGGCTGGGCAGGACAGGGGTGGCAGCACAGACTCAGCACCCCGGGCCGTGCCGAGGCTCTGCGTGCCTGGGGGATGGAAGCAGGGCTGGAGGGAACAGCAGGGACCCGAGAATGCCTCCAGTCCTTTCCTTACCTTGTCTTTGAGATTCTCAACCCCAATAGAGGAGCTGGGCAAGTGTCCCTGTAGTATCCTGGTGCACTATTAAACCCCACGGAGCTCTGTGGAGGCCAGAGATGAGGCTGTGCCACCCTCCCAGCTGGGCCAGAGTGTTTACACAAAGCACCAGCAGCCACCAAAGTACCAGAGGCCAAAGGATATTTTATCATTCAAGTCCTGTGATGCACCACAGCACAAGGTGTGGGAAGGTTCATTAACCTCTTCAGTAGCAAAGACACCCAAAAATGCAGCCTGCTGCCCTGAGCAGGATCTCCATGGCCCGGGCAGAGACAAATCCCTCGCTCAGCTCAGCATTTTTCCCGTGCAAATGAAGCTGACGCATAAACACGCAGCACTGGTGCGGTCACAGATGGCAACAGCAAGCAAAGTTCCCCAAAGCTGCAAACAAAGACGGAGGGAAAGTTCGAACAGGATGAGACACGGGACCAGGGAGCAGCTGATGCTTTCCAGTCTGACAGAAAAAGGAACTACGAGAAGAAAACAGAGTAGAGCCTTTACTCCCTCCCAGCTACCCTGTCCACAAGCACGGCAAAGGCAGCTCACGATTAATCCTCCCCACCGATAGCCCCAGCCCTCCCCGCAGCGCCTGCAGCCGGGCTCGGGGAAGTGCAAACAGCCGCTACAAAGTCAGAGCTAAGTGGCAGCTTCCCATTTCCCCAGCTCTAATTGCCAGCTGAGCAGCCGGTTAATCTCCCAGAACGTGCTGTGATAAGGGTGCTGCTGAGTCCCCGTAATTGCTTAAGAGCTGCCATCGAGGATGCCGGGAATTGCCCAATTATTCTCCCCGGTTTCTCCACACCCCACGTTTCCTCCCTCCCCCCTCTCTAAGTTTTGTAAATTAGAAAAGAGCTGCTTTTTTTTTTTCCTTCTCTCACAAACAGCTGGCGCAGGATTTCTCAGCGGTTCAGGAGGGATGAAGAGATTATATCTGGGCTGGCTAATCCTCTGTGGGCAGGGAGAAGAAAAATGGGGGGAGCAGCAGTGGGGATCCCACTGGAAGCAA
This sequence comes from Drymodes brunneopygia, assembly GCA_013400955.1. NCBI lineage: Eukaryota > Metazoa > Chordata > Aves > Passeriformes > Petroicidae > Drymodes > Drymodes brunneopygia. The sequence continues at coordinate 19,613 of VZTZ01045089.1, read as the reverse complement.
AGGGGAGGGAAGGCTGCGCTCACAGGTGATGCTTTGAACAGAATTCATCCCAGCAAGCCAGCGCTGGCCCTGAGTACAAATCACATCCCATTTCCAGCTCCTCAATGGCTCTGTTGGGTAATAAATCAGCTCCTGTCCGAGCTGGCTGAAGCATTCACTCTCTCACAGTTACCTTTTCCAGTGCTGAGAAGTTAAAACCTTTCTGCCAAGGCCAGCAGGAGAGTCAAATACCCAAATCCCCTCAGAGCTCAGCAGTGAAAAACAAAACAAAACAAAGCCAAAGCCCACAAGACAGAAAGCAAGTCCCTGAGCTGCAGATCACCTGCACATCTCCATTTGCTCAGCTGTTTTTCTCCAGATGATGCAGCGGGCCAAGGAGTTGTCTGGTATCATCGGAGAGGCAAACAAGCCAGGCCAGAGTCAAATCCAATGCTGATCTGCACACGCAGGCAGCAGCACTCAGCTCCCAGCCCTTGGCTCTCTCTGCAGCTCTTTAAAGCTTGGTTTTCTCCCAAAATGCTTCATGACTGCCCCTTAGACACCACTTTCAAGCCCCAGAATGGCAGCTCTTCTTTGAGCTTACAATACAGGCAGACGTCTTCAGTGCCACCAGAAGGATTGAGGGATTCAAAGTCCATTAATTTTTATGGGATCAGGGTTTTTCCTCTGCAGAGTTCCTAGAAATGTGGACACAAACACATTAAAGATGCAGCACACCTCCTGCTGCATGCCCAGTCTGGACAGCCAGGTGGGTTTGGGTTCTTTTTTGTTCTCTGCACTGCCAGCTCATGTCCTAACCCAGCTGCAAATCACAATAACCACAGCATCTCTACCTCCAGCACATCTCTAAGTGGCTCCACCTCACAGCCCATTCCTGCTATTCCCCCCACTGCAGACCTGGAAGGCACCAGGTAGAACGAGTGTAATGTCAATTCCTGCACTGGATTAGTGTTGGAGACCTCTCAGTGTCCCCTCTCAGCTGGCTGTGAGCTAACACTGATCCCAAAGCCACTGAAAACAAATCCACCCCATCCCACCCACAGCAAGCTGCAAAGTGAGATGAACCAACAGAGAACACAAATTCTCAGCAAGGGGGGAAAAATGGAGCAGAACAGGGAAAAAAAAAATGACTTAAAATCCCACAGTGCACACCTTCAGCTCACTGAATGTCACCCCCCATGTTGCAGGAGAAGAGTGAGGGATCACTCAGGCAGATCTGAGCTAGAAGTTAATTTACTGAGTGGGTAATAGGCTGGTAAATAAGATAATGTCAGATTTGCTGATCCCTTAATACCCACAAATTAACTCATAGCTATTATACTTTGAAATAAGCTGTAATTTGACATATAAGCAAAAGTGCAACAATGAACACAAAACTATAACGATTAACAAGACTACAGTTAGGTGGAACATCTAAATCATAGCTCCAGTGGCTGTTGGTGACCACCTGAGCAGATTTTCTCACCAGTGATGTTTTCCATTTTCCTTTACTCTGGCTGGGACACGGTGGGTTGTGACAGCATAACTAAAGTTGCATCCCATAATTTTAATAAAATTACAGATACAGATGTTTGAGGGATTGTGCATATTCTCTATAAACAGAGAATCACAAAGGGCTCTCATGCAAACACATCCATTCCCAACACATCCAAGCACAGTCTCAGAGGGCTCTCTGGGATGTATTTCAAAATGACAAACATTTTGTTCGGTGTCAAGACAAATGTCTTGGGTCTTCACAGTATTACATTCCCAAATAAATCCTTGTTGTTTCTGCACAACACATGTGGCAGCAGTGACAGTTTGCCATTTGTTCCCATTTCCTTGGGCCCATACTGCAGGTTCTAACAGAGTACAATTCCCTACTGACTCAATCCCAGCACAGCAATTGGGTTTATAGAATCATTTAGGTTGGAAAACACCTCTATAACCATCGAGTCCAACCATTAAACATCGCAAAGAATTAAGATAAAGAGCCGTGACCCTGCTGCTGGTGGGATTATAAGTGAAGTTTACTAGATACCACCAAGATCAGAAGTACTTTCTGAATTAAAATAAATATATTTTGTACTGAAATTAATTTCCCAAGTGATCTTTTGAGTCCCAGTGGGTAAGGTGCCCTCATCACCTTCCCTTATAGTCATTACTGCTGAGAGCTATGGAAACATGAATTTGGGTGATGCCAAGTGCATCTACAATTATCTGGGGGTCCTTTTCCTTAATTCTCTGCCATTCATACCATGAATCAGCCAAGAGCCAGTGACTAGAGCTCCTAATGCCAACAAAGAAGATTTTAACAGGGGTTCCTGCTTTCACAAATCACTCATTTTCAAGTTTAATTTATTTGCCAAAACTTCAGCATCCCTGCTGTTTATTTAATACTCCTAATCCTGTTTCTGGGATTGCAGTCACACCTCTCCTGGCTCATTTTGGAGAGGTGAGGGTTCACCTGTGTATTTAGGAATGATAAGCAGGTAGGTTTAAGTGCAGAGATATTACCCTGCAGGGACAGCTCCACTGGCCTGAGGCTCCATAGTTAATTAAGTATCACTTGTTGCTGGCCTGTCTTTTTAATACCATTGTGCTCAGTTTCAGAAATCTGTGGAGTTAAGGTTCCAGCAGGGTCTAAGAGGGAGTAGGATTCAATTTGGGGGTTAAGGTAATTTTTGCTGTGCTGATAAACAGCCCTAGTTTAAATTAAATTAAATCTCCAAGATAAATAGATAAATTGTGTCTGACACTATTTTTCTTTCCATGTACTTCTCTGATGCAGCACTCACTAAACAGCTACCAGCCTGATTAGATCTACACCCATTTTCAAACCAACCACATTGAAAACCAAGCAAGTAAATTCCCACTTCATTTTTGGGGGGCTGTCTTTCACAGATTGTGCTTACGTTTCCCTCTGCCAAATCCACATTAATGGGTGGGACTCCTAAATTTGTACAATTATAGTGTTTTTTTAACATATAAGGTTTAAAAAGAATGGTTCTGGTGGTATTTCTCTTTAGTTACCACCCTCCCCCTGGGGGCCCAAGGGACATTTCAGTTTTAATGAGGGGCCACATTAAACTACAATTCACTCTCCTCACTACTCATCCCTAAATTCCCAGTCAGGGTCCCTCTAGTTATCTCCATCCCAATCTTCTGGGGATGCAATTAACTAATAGATCATTATGGGGCCAGGGGGATTTGGGACCCAATATATCAGATCATAAATTCTAGTTCATCCTCTACTCTTTTTCCCTTTTCCTTCCCCCTACCCCAGTTGTTTCTGCAATTGTTCTATTCACAGAGGTAACAGCACTTTTCGCTGCTTTCTTTGTTCAAACTCATCTTGTAACAGTCTCATTTCCTTTTCTTTGTATTCCTTACAATGGCATGCTGCTTCCAAACACATTTACAACATCTTGCATATTATTCCCTTTTCTTTACCATTTTTCAGTTTCCCTCTCATGCAATTTAACTGTTCCTCTATCTTTACTCCAATTACACCAATTTCTGAACACTCAACCCTCAACAAGTCTACGAGAGGGCCTTTTTCCATTCCTCTCTAAATAACCAGGAATTGAATCTGCCACCCTTCTGACCGTGCCAGTTTTGTCACAGGAGAGGAGCCAGTGATCACTCATGTGGATCTGAGCTGGGGGTTAGTTTATGGAGCTCTAATCAGCAGATTTAGGCGTGCCTAAATTATTAGTCTAAGTCTCAGTCCTGCCTTGCACCTGTGTGCAGCAGAGACAGCCTCAGAGGATGGACCATGAGCACACCAGCAAGAGACAGGAGGATTTTGTGCTTACCCAGCCAGGCTTCTCTTTGCACGGGGACAGCACAGTGCAGGATGTGCCCAAAAGCTCTCTGGAGATAAAACAACCCAACAAACCAGGAGAAGAGGAGTGCAGGTGTGGAGGGCACCCATCCCAAGTAAGGCAGCCCTTTCCTCTCCTCACATGCCCTCCCCCCCCCCAGCATCTGAGGCTGCCCTGGCATGGGATCATCCCAGCTCCAATCACAGCCCAAGGAATCTGATCCCATTGCTGTGCTCATCCCGCAGCTCCCACATTCCATAAAAACAAAAGAATTTGTTCCCATCCATCCCCTGCAAAACAGGAGCACCTCCAGCCCTTACCCATCCCCAAAACCAAAGTTTTCCCCTGCAGAGGACCCAAACACAGCCCTAAAACCAACGAAAATCCCAGAATTCCAGCTGCCCATGCATCCTCCAAGGGATCTTGGAGCCTTAATTCCTGCATCCCACTGGATAAGGAAGGGAAAACCAGAATTCCAAAAATCAGGAATTAATTTAGAACCTTGGAACACCAATAAATCCCTAAAATAGGAGCCCCTCCTTGTTTATGATTCCTTTCCATGGACACAACCTTTGGAAAATCCACCTGTACCTCCCCAAATCCAAGCGCTTGGGGGCTTTTGGAATCACTTCCAAGTGGCAGCAGCTCCACATCCCCGATCCCACCCTGTTTCTGGAGAATGGATTCCCATCCAAAGCCACCTGGGGCCCCTCCCCACTCCACAGAGGACAGCAGGAAGTGACAAATGCTTCTCTTTATTGTGATTGGGATCACGAGGACATTCCCAGCGGACAGAGCCTTTTCCGGCACAGAGCCAGGAGCATTCCCAGGGCAGTCAGGCACAGCAGAGTGGCTGCCAGCAGCAGAAGCCCCTGCATCACCACGGGAATTCCACCAGCAGCACCTAGAAGGGACAAAACCCCACTCAGCACTCATTTATTGGCTTCCCAGCCTCCATCCAGCCCTCGGGAATCTTTGGGAAGGAGCCCCCACAGCAGATTCTTGGGGGGTTGTTCCAGAAAGTCCCCTTGGGAAATCACTGGGAATTCACAGCAGGATCAACCCCCGGGTGAGGCCTGGAGACACAATCCCACAAAAACCCCACAAGGACTCCTACCATGGGGGGTGTTCCCAGCTGACCCCGGACTTCCAGAGGGGCTCATTAATCCCTGAGCTGGCTCCAGGATGAGCAGGGGTCCCACGGAGACATCAGCCTCAGTTGGCCCTGAGGGCCCATCTGGAAAAAGATGGGAATGAGAGATCACAGCAAAGGTAATTCCTACTTGGGCTGGAATTTAGGAATTACAGGAAGGTGGACACCAGGAGAGCAGAATTCCAGGGGTTTTAAATGCAAGGACACAGTCAGGATAGAATCATGGAATGGTCTGGGATGGAAGGGACCTCAAAGCACATCCAGTGCCACGGGCAGGGACACCTGCCACCATCCCAAGTGGCTCCAGCCTGGCCTGGGACACTCCAGGGATGGACAACACTGCCAGGACCCTCCCCACCCAGACAGAACTTCCCCAATATCCCCCCAAAATTCCCCCCTTTCCTTTTAAAATCCCTTCCCTAAGGACACCGGGGAGGAGCCGGGATTGTCCTTAAACTGTGCCAAAATCCCGCCCCCCCCAATCCTGAGGGGACACCTTTGGGCCACACCTCGCTGGCCGGGGCGGTCTCTCCTCACACGCCTGCCCATCCGTGCGGCCGGAGCGCGGAACTCCCGGGAATCTCCCCCAGGAGAGGGACAGCTGCCGGTGTCACAGCAGCTGCAGATGGCCGCGGTGCCCTCCAGAGGTGCCCACCTGGAACAGAGTCACCTGTGACCCCCCTGCTCTGGGCAGGGCGGGTCCCCTCCCCGCGCCAGGGACACTCACAGGCCGCTGGCTTTGCTGAAGGAACACGCTTTATTCCAGGGATTCGGGGCTTGCGCCGCCGGGGACACCCGCAGGTGGCAGCTGATGTAGAGCTGGCAGGGGAAGTCAAGGAAAATTCATTAATCTTGGTGATTTTAGGGCTTTTTTTTCCATGGAGAAACTGGGAAAGGAGGAGGGGTGGGAACAACACCTCACCAAATTGCCGGCGTCTCCCGCAAATTTGAAAGCGTCCACCAGGAACCGCAGCGACTCCGGGCGGGGCCGTGGGGACACGAAAGCTGAGCCGGTGTCCTCGGCCCTGCCATCCACCAGGCACCTGGAGAAGGGCCAGGAATCATTTGGGATTCTTCACGGGAATCCAGAATTCTCCAGCCCACCCCAGAGCCCGGCCCTACCCGCGCAGGTCGATGAAGGCGTAGCGGGGGGACGAGCTCCTGTCGGGGGTGGCGGTGGCCACGCACTGATCCACGAAGAGCCGCAGGGGCACGTGGCCCTCCGAGGTGACATCGGCCTGGAAGCGGAGGCTGTCCCCAAGCTGGAAGCCGTTGGAGAGCCTCTCCCTGCTCCAGTCATCTGGAATGCAGAGCCCAGAGCATGGGGTCACTTTGGGGGACCTCTTAAATGTGCGACATTCCCCGGGGGGTGGATTTGAGCTCCATTGGGGCTCCCAGGGTGTCCCCAGGAGTTGGGAGCTGAGGGACACAAGGCCACCAGGGCTGCACCCACCGTCCATGAGGCGCAGGGAGAACTGGAGCCGCTCCTGGGCTGCCACCGTGGAGCGGAACGGGGCCCACGTGGGGTGCACGGCACCGCTGCTCACGTTGCTCTTCCTAAAGGGAAGCAAAGGGAATTACCAGGGGTGGCACAAGCACCTCAGAGCCGTGGCAGCACAGGGACAGCCCCCACCACTCACCTGGGGTAGTGACACTCAATGGGGACCTCGGCTGGGGTGGTCCTCACGATGAGGGGGTTACTGGAAGGGGAGGGTTTGTAGAACAGGGTGGTTCTGTAGATCAGGGAATCCGGGGTCACCTGCAAGGAGGATTTGGGAGAGGGGGGAAAAAAATCAGGACAATCAACTTGGCACCAGCAGGGACTGTGCTAGGACACAAAAGCCACATTCCCAATCCTACAGGACACCACAGAGCTTTGTGCTGGCATCCCAACAAGGCACCAGCCTGCAGTTGGTCACAGAGCCCCCAGGACTCGGGCACAACAGCTCAGAGCCCATGACCCCATAAATTCCTGCATCCAATCCCATTCCTGCTGCTGAGTGTGCCTCATCCAGGGTAGCCATATCCCAAAATCCACCCCTGTTCCAGGCACACCTCACCCCAAACCCGCCAGCACTTGCACCAGGGCACCCGTAGGGGTGACACCTTCGCCGCAGGGCCACCTCCTGAGGACCCCAAAGCCTGACCCCGATGCCACTCACCTGCAGGGTGCTGCCACACGCGTGCAGCGCGGCCACGAAGGTGACAAAGGCCTGGGCGGGGTTTGGGGACAGGGGCGGGCAGGAGGCCTCGCCCAGGCTCAGCTCCGCTGCCCGCACCGGGCGCCCGGTGCCAAAGAGGTCCCTGCGCACGGTGACCGCCAGCTGCCCCTCCTGGCACCGCACGGCCACCGCGGGGAGCGGGGACAGCGCCCGCAGCTGCGACAGATCCACCCGCGCCCAGGGCTGCGACACGGCGGGGACGCGGCTCCGGGAGGAGTCACCCCGCAGCCGCCACGTCCCGGAATTCCTCGGGGGAAAACCCCAGGGATCGGAGGATGCGGCCAAAGCCAACATCCAGCAGAGCAGAGCAACCCCAAAGCAGCTCCCAAACCCCATCCTGGCCCCAGGAAAAGCAGCGCATGGAAAAGGGGCTGCTCGGGAGCCTTTTATGGGAGCATTCCCGGGGGATATCCGACGGGATAACGGGATCCAGGTGGGGAATCCCACTCGGGATAACAGGATCCAGGTGGGGAATCCCACTCGGGATAATGGGATTCAGCTGGGCCCATCCCTGCCCCTGCAGCCGGGAATTGTCCCGTTTGTCCCGTGTCCTGCCCGGCTGCCGTGGCATCAGTGCCACCCATGTCCCCCTCGCTCCCTGAGCCGGAGCCGATTTTGGCCAGCGAGGCTCTCCCGGACAATCCCCGCCCGATCTTCCCGGGAATTCCCCAAAATCCAGGCGGTGCATTCAGAACTGGGGATGTGCCAATCCCCCCCGGGCTCTTCGGAATCCGCCCGTGCCCGATTTCCCGGGAATGCGCTCCGGGAATTGCGCCTGGCTAATGAGGGCACCATAATGAGTTCATTTGCACGGAAAGCAGAGGGGCAGAGTCGGTCAGGGACTGGCAGGCGGAATCCAGAGATTAATTAGCTCGCGGGTGTTAATTGCGCTGATTGGCACCGCTGCTGGTGGGCCCGGGAGGGTGACAATGGCCCTGCGCAGCTGTGGGAGGGGCTGGGGGCACTCAGGGGAGTGACACAGCACGGCCAGGCATTCCCTGCTGGCATTCCCGGAGAATTCCCACTCCTCATCCATAGGGAGGGATTTTAGTCTCGGGATTTATTCCTGGCGGGGTTTTTTACCAGGACACGGGGCTGGAGCATTTTCTCTCCATTTCCGGGATCCCTGGGATGGATTTGGGATGAGGGGTCCCACTCCGGTCACTTGTAGGAGATGAGCCAAGCTCTGCCCGAGCCCGAATTCCTGATGGGAATTCTCATCTCAGGTCCTGCTGTTCCCTGCAGCACCCATAATGTCACTCCCACATTCCCACATCCCCCTCTGGCACCATCCCGGTGTCCCGGGTGTTTTTAGGGATGATTAATAAATGCTGGGACACAGAAAACTTCTCCAGGTCTCTCCAAGAATTCCACAGGAATGGGGCAGCTCCCAGCCCGGCTCATCCTGAGGCTGCTCTGGAATGTTTTATTCAGGGGGATGGGGCTGCTCGAGGGGCTCCAGAGGGATCCAAGGGGAAGGGAGGGGATGTTCCTGCATCCAGAGGGATGGGAGGGGATGTTCCTGCATCCAGAGGGACCCAGAGGGATGGGAGGCGATGTTCCTGCATCCAGAGGGACCCAGAGGGATGGGAGGGGATGTTCCTGCATCCAGAGGGATCCAGAGGGATGGGAGGGGATGTTCCTGCTCCTCACAGCCCCATTCCCCATCCCAACATCAGGAACGGCCCTGGGAATCCAGGATTTGATCCGCCCAGTCTCTGTGGGACCCCGGTCTCCAGGGATGGGTGCCTGCTCCCAAAGCCCCATTCCTGCTATTCCAGAGGGAAGGATCCATGATCCCAAAGAACCTCGCACAGCCCCATCCCAAGCTTTCCCTCTCCAGTGTGGATTTCTCACCCCCCAGAACAGCTCAGCACCTTTGCAGGTGAGGATCCCAGCCCTGTGGGTCACTCTGTGGCCAGTGCCACAGCCCCAAGAGATCTCCCACCCTGCAAGGAGCCCCCAGCTCCCGAGCAGCCGAGTCCTGCCCCGAGGGTCACTCAGGTGGGTACAGGAGCAGTGTCCTGCCCAGGATGAAACCATCCCCGCACTCCCATTCCCTACAAACACAGCTGAGCCCAGCAGGAGCCGAGCCCTCCCTGAGCCCTGTCCTGCTGCCCTGCTGCTGCCCTCCAGCCCAGGGGCGTTTCTGCACCGCTGCTCCTCGGCCGTGCTCCGGAGAGTCCCGCTGCCTCCTCTTGCCACGCAGAGCCGAGTGCTCTTCCTTATGGATATTACACTTGGCTGACCCCTGGGAGCTCCTCCAAGCCTTTGCACAGCTGCTCCTGGTGCAGGAGCCCGCGTGTGGGGCGGCACTAAGGCAGGGGACCATATGCTCCAGCACGGGGACAATGAGCCACTCACTGTGACAGCGCGGCTGTGATGAGCCATTGTCATGACTGATGGCACGAGGACTCTGGGGGAGCAGATTTTCACAGCAGATAAGCCCTAATGAACAGAGAAATAACTTCCCGTGATGAGGGAGATGTACAGAGCTCCAAAAGTCCTGCGAGGAAGGGAACTGCCAGCAAGGGCACGGAGCAGTACCCGGGCAGCAGAGCTGAGAAAGTGCATCCTCCTGCTGGCCTTGGGAGTAGGGAATGAGCCAAAACTTCCGTGGAGGAGCAGGAATAGGAGCACAAGGGGTGGCAGTGGAGCAGAACAGGGCTGGGGGCTGTAGATCTGCCCTGGTGCTGCAGCTTCACTGCTGCAGAGAGAGCCAGAAAACTTTGCAGCTAAAACACATCTCCTGCAGCACCCAGAAGCCCCTGCAGAGGGGAAACTGAGGCACGGAGCCAAGGAAACATTCCTGCAGAGCTGGGCACCCCCACATCAGGGAAAAGAAAGCTCTGAAACACAGTGCTGGTCTTTGCACCTCCCAAGTTTGTTCCCATAAGGAAACTCTGTTGTCTAATATTGGCTTGAGCACATGCCACAGCCTTCCCCACTGCCTGGGGGGAAGCTTTGCCACAGGAACTGCTGCCGAGCCACCTCCTATTAGAATTTACTCCAGCTCTGCCTGGAAGCCTGCCCCGTGCTTTCTATTTTTAGCTGCAGGCAGACCTATTCATATCAGTCAGTGCTGAAACTCGGGTCCTCTCACAGCTCTGGTGCAGTAATTCAGGGACATGCCTGAAGCCAGGCTCTCAGCTTTGAGGACAGCTCACCAGGATAAATAATAATAAACCCGTGATCTGAGTGGTCCCAAGGCTGGGGGGACACAGGGTGTGCTTTGCTAAAGGCATTCTCATCACACACATTTATTCCACAGGATCACACCTGCAGAGAAAAGCATGGACTCAAATGTGATTTACCAGCTCATAAAATGCAAGGAAAGCAGTAGAAATGGGTTGAGAGAGAGGAAGGGTCCAGGGGAAGTGGAAACAGCTTCACAAGGTTCCACACTGGGGGTGGTTTCCCTGCCTGTTAATTATTTTGTCTTACAATGCTTTTAGAAGAGAAGAACTTCATTAGTGCTTAACAGAGGAAAAGTGAAAAACGTGTGCTTTTACAGCTGGTCACAGTGAACATACGGAGGGCAAATCTCAGAGGTCTGCAATAACTCAGGGTGATTTGAGTAAAGCAATGCAAGATTCAGATGTTTGGTGGTGGAGCTCCCAACCAGCCAGACCTTGCTCTGATGACACTTCATCACACTTCCTCCTTCACGTGTGTGATAGCACGTGCCAGATCCACTCAGGTAGCTGACAGTGTGACAAACACAAAGCTCTGAGCAGTGAGACTGATACCCATCCCCTCTCTGAGAGCACTGACGTTGCTCACTGACATCATCACTCCACTTCATGGCAGCTAAACTCAACCTTGACAGAGCAAACCTGAGCACTCACCCAACCCAAAGGCAGCTCTTCCCCCTGCTTGGAGAAAAGTCACAGCCAGGCCCTGCCAGTCCACCTGGCATTTGTATGGGCAATACCCGTGGGTTAATCCCAGCAGTTTTCACAAGAAGGAAACACCTCACGGAGCAGTTTAGTGGGATTCATCCTTCCTGGCTGCAGCGTTGATTCCTGCTCCTGTCTGCAGCAAGCAGGGAGCCTCAGGCTCTTCTGCTGCAAGCTGCTGCAGTCCAAGAGGTGGCAGGATGTTGTCCTGCTTTTTGCAGTGTTCCATGGTTGTAATTTTGTAGTAGAAGTTCCCATGCATTTTCTATAAACACAGTCCTTGTTTTTCCTAACTGGCCAGGATTGTTTTGAACTTGTAAATTGTTTTTCATTCCTTTCCCCTGGGGCGGAGAAAGATGATTGACCATGTCTTTATCCTGTACACTTAGATGTTAACTTCTTTCACCAATCCATGATTGTCTTAAGAAAGATATATAAATGAGAGAATAAAGAAGGGCAGGCCCCTTTTGGTGGTCCTGCCTGGTGGTTCAAACTGCTGCTCTGAAGCCTGCGTGTTTCTGTTGTAGCCAGCTGTGCAACAGCAGGAGGGTCTCCACCCTTGCACACACTGCTGGTCACTGCCCTTGGTCCCTCAGGATGGCACTGAAGGTGCTGAAGGCAGCCCCAGCCCCCCTGCCCCGAGGTGTCAGCAGAGCAGATGGAACAAACAGGCAAACGCTGCCTCTCCCATCCATGCACCTTCCAGGAGAAGCAGCGTCAGATTAATGGATGAAAAGAGCCAAAAACAAAACAACAAAGTGTGTGAGCGCATTAAGTCCTTTTCCACCCCCAGTTTATGCTTCAGCTGCTACCTTGAGACTGGCACAGGAGCCAATGTGCCATTTGCTTCACACAGCTCCTGGGATCTCCGTGGCACCATTTACGCCTGGGTAACTCAACTTCTGGAGGCCATTAGGCAGGGTAATTTCACCAGTTCCCAAGCAAATGCCTGGAGGGGTCCTCGCAAAGCCAGTTCAGCACAGCTGAAATATGGAGGAAATGTTCGTTTGAATCCTAGAGAGAAATGTAATGACTGCTTTGTAGTAAAGCACATTCAAATCAGCCCCACTTTGGCTGATCAAGGCACAATCTCATCAGCACTCTCCAGGAAGAAATACTTCTGATCCAGAAAGTGAGCTTAACATCTTTGTGGAAGAGTTTCATCAACTGACAACACCCGTTTTGGGAAAAATTAGCTCACAGCATCATTCAGGTGCAGACTTTAAACAAGGACTTTTTTTTTGTATTTTCTATTTTTCCCCCCCTTCTTCCTATTTTTTTTTTTTTAAATTTCTGAAAAGGCACTTTCCATTTGATGGGCCCACCTCCACTGAGATGCCAGCTGGCCAAATACATCTGGGGGCTGTGGCCTGTTTATTCATCATTGTATTGGTGAGAACAGGGCTCTGCAGAGCAGCTTCCACATCTGTGTGTGGGTGCTGATTCCTGACCAGGGTGGTTGGGACTGATCTTGGTTTCAGGGGTCAGGAAATTGGAACAAGCCCTTGAAAAGCCTGGAAGTAACAAGGCTCTGGGTCATCCAGGCCCAGCAGTGCAGCATGGAGGGTAAAAACATAAAAAACCCATTCTGGGTACAGGGAACCAGGGTAAGTGTCACTGGTGCCACCAGTTCAGCAGCACCATGAGGAAGAATTAAGTGAAAAATCCAAAGAAAACACTCTGGGTTCACTGGCAACTTGTGAAGCAGACAGGAGGAATAGTCCCTGCTGGGCTATCTGTACTGATGTCCCCAGAAGGATGACACAGGAGGCAGGGGAGATGGTTCCCAGCCCATGCTGGGTGACAAACCAGCTCTGGAAGTGGCAATAGCTGGTAACTTGTTGGATCTTACTGCTTTGAGGGGCAGGTCCTCCTCAGCAATGTTTCACCCAGGAGGATGGGTATGTTCCTCACCCTGCCTAGGAAATGAGAAAGCAGAAGCAGAGAGCTGCAGAAATGGATTGAAAACAGCCAAGTTTATCCCATGGCTGGTGGATCAGAGCCCAAGCCTGCAGGCTTCAGCTCAGTACCTGTTCCTCTGCCCAGCCAGGCACCTGCAAAGGCTGCTTTCCTCTAGTGCCACCTCTCCTTTCACACCCTGCCTCTGCCTGTGCCAAACAGGACAGGAGGCAGGTGGCTTGTTAGAAACTGTCCCTGCACCATCCAGACTTGTGAATGTGCCACATGCATTGCATTTTGACAGATGTCTGGGGACCTGACAGTATTAATTAAAGAGAAAGAGGTGGGACCAGAATGAAAGGTGCTCATGAAGAGCAGCAGACCAGGGTGTATCAGCCAAGGTTTAGAGAGCTGCAGGAAGAAAGCAGGGGGATATCAGTGCTCCCACTGCTGTCTTACCCAGGCACAGGCTGGTGCTTGGCCCTGGCAGCTGCTGGCATTGCGTGAGCTCATCTGTGTGTGTGCCTGTGTGTGATGCACACAGATGTTGGGCTGACGAGGGGCTGTGTGTGTCCCTGGGTGTGATGCACACAGATGTTGGGCTAAGGAGGGGCTGTGTGTGTCCCTGGGTGTGATGCACACAGATGTTGGGCTAACAAGGGGCTGTGTGTGTCCCTGGGTGTGATGCACACAGATGTTGGGCTAAGGAGGGGCTGTGTGTGTTCCTGGGTGTGATGCACACAGATGTTGGGCTAAGGAGGGGCTGTGTGTCAGCACTCTGCCCTGGACCATGCTCAGAATATGCCAGCAGAGAGCAGGAAACAAACACCAAAAAACTCAGTTTGCTCTGGCTGCGGGACAAAGTGTGGGGCTGACACAGCGGGTCCTGCCCAGTGCCCTTGGGCAGAGGAACCTGTTCAGGTGGAGGCACCAGTCCAGGTATCTTTCCATGCCTTCGAATGAAAAGTTCTATTAAAAAAAAAAACAAACTCATATGCAAGTTTGGGTGGAACTCAAAAACCCCCTGGTCCCCTCCAGAAAGGGGATTCTTTCGCTGTCTGCCCCTGGCAAGTCCAAACCTCTGCCCCCAGGCAGTGAGTGAGGAAGAAGGACTTGGCCCCTCACTTTGATCTCCTCTTCCAGGGGCTGCACTGTCCCCAGGGCAGAGGGGCTGCTGTTCCTGGGTGGGGAGCTCAGCTCCAGCTCCCAGCACAGCACAGAGCGTGCTTTGCCTTTGGTAACTCCTACCTGCCTTCCCCGACGTTTAGGGGCTGCTTGATCTGCGTGGGATTTTTTCATCTCTAGCACCGACAATCCTCTGATACTGCCTGTGCTTTTCTTTGACTCTAACCAGAGCCCTGAAGTTGTTTCTCATATCAAACGCTCCCAGTCAATCTGATTTTTAGAAAACACGGCGCGTCTGGGGAGAAACCTGCAAAATATAGAACACATTCCCCATTTGCATCCGAATGCTGAAAAGCCCCATCACTCCTCTACAGCACATCATATCAGCACTACACCCGCCATGAAATATTCATGGCCATTTATTATGATGTTGTTTATTATCCTCATAAAACTTTCCAGCAATCAGTTTCTTTATTTGCTCAGCCTGCAGCATGGATGGGTTCTTTTGTGTCTCCTTCAGTGCTGGCAGTGTTTGAATCAATGCAGGGCCCCTGTCACCACAGGAACAACACCACTGCACTCCCCAGCTCAGTCCATCCCGGGCTGCTTCCCTGCTTGGGGCATCAACAGAGCACTAATTAGGAACTGTAGGGTGAGCATGAGATACTCTGCCTGTATTAGGTTGCTGGAATGGAATGAAATTGAACCCAAGATTGGCTTCCTGAGCCCAGTGGGACAGCATGGGGAGCAGAGGAATTGAACAGTGCTGCCAGACCTGCCAGTCCTGCTTGGGTTGGGAGGGCAGTGGGACACAGCCCTGGTCTCACCATCCATGCATCCTCCAGGTGATGTTAAAAAAGAGAAGGGAAGCACTTAGTGAGGACAGCTCCTGAAGGTTTTATGGCAACTGCCAGATTAATGTTAATGTAAGCTGATAAAAGATTTTCAAATGGATTAGCTCTCCATTTCCTCCTCGGCACCCTGAGGGTCTGGTGCTGGCAGAACAGCCCTGAATCACCTCTGCCACCACAAAGTCCCCTCCTGGCAACAGAGCAGAGAAAAGGGCTGGACCTGGAGGGAGAGTGTGAAAAAAAGACAGAGATACTTCCTGGAACAGGTTCAGTTTCTTTATAGCAGTTCTTTAAAACAGGACACTTTGTAAGAGTGCCCATTCTGGAAACCTTTTATTCCTCCTGCCAGAGCCTGCGAGCCCTGCCCTTTCCGTGAGGAGGGGAGTAAAAAAAGATCTCTGAGGGCAGCGAGAGCAAGAGCTCTCCTTTCACAGGGATTGCAAAGCTGAGTCTCAGCGGAGTGACCTTGATACAACCTCTTGTTTCAAGCACACAGCAAACATTTCTGTGTTGAACAAACTGCTGCAAGAGGATTCAGGCTCCTCTCCTGCCAAGGCACTGGCGCTGCTTTTCCCCAGAGCGCAGTGTCTTCCAAAAGCAAACTGCATCAGCCTCAGAAAAATAAATAAATCTGCTTTTCACATCATTTCATCTTCTGATAACAGTAATGAACTCAGTCTGAGGCATTACTGGGAATTAATGACTGCCTGCCTCCTGACTCACCAGCTCTTCCCGGGCGATCATAAATTCCCAGGAAGCGCTGTGAGCCACACATCACCCGGAAAGCTGGAAATAAAGACATTGTCTACAACCCCGGGGCAAATCCACAGCGTGCCAGTGCCACCTGGAAGCCTGGGGATGGAGATGAGCTCCCAGATAAGCACGCTGCTCTGCCCTGATGGCTCACTGAGGGCAAGCACCCGGAGCTGCTTCCTGGGGCAGGATCCCTGCAGGATCCCAACCCCGGCTCTGCGTCACTCCTCCCAAATAACTCTGGCTGGAAGCAGCACACAGCACCCTTGGGGAACTGCTCCTCTGGGTAATTAAACCCTCTCTGCATGCCTTACCTTGAGCCTTTTTTCCTGGCTAGTTCTCCAGCCTCACGATGCTCTTGTCTGAGAGATTAAAGAGCCTCTCCGAGGCTGCCCCTGGATGCAGGCACTTCCAGGCCATTATCACATCACCTCTAACCTGCTCTTAATAAATTAAAAGAAGATGTTTCATTACTGAAGCCAAGCTCTGCAGCTCACACCTGCTTGGCACTTAGAAACCATCGTGTCCCATACACCAGGCCTCTTGGACTTTCTGCCTTCCAGACCACACAGCTTTCGGGGGGAAAAGAAGAGCTGGTAAAATTGGCATATCTATATGTTTATTTAAATATCGAGATTTCCCACTCTCCCGGTTGCAAATGTAAATTTGTGTGCACTTAGATCCAGTAATTAGGGTTAATGGCTAAAGAGCATTTAGAAATTGTGCAATTTGCTGAGTTCTCCATCAGAAAGGACAGAGTAGTTTTGCTTCTCTTTTTGAAAAATACAAATTTCTGTCATCAGCTGTACATTGGACATGTTTTTCTGGGCTGCTTGTCTCAAGAAATTTAACTAAATTAACAGATTTAGTTATCATGTATTAATTACAGGCCATGCCCAGATTCCTGTGAGTTCCAGCATCCCACTGGCAGAACAGGTGGAGGTACGGCCAAGAGTGGAATATGTTTAATTTGGAGGAAACACAGCTGGTGCATCAAACCAAAAGTCTGAGCAGCTCCACTCCAGCCCATAGCTGAATTCATTTCCTGTTGGGTCTCACTTTTGCTGGAGTCATCCATCCAAACCACTTAATTCTCCAAGGACAATTGCTGTGCCAGTGCAGGAGAGAGATTTGTCTCCTGACAGATGATCCCCAGGGAGAACCAGCTCAACGCTCCAGGGCCTTGCAGAGGATGAGGCCTGAAAAACAATTCTGCACTACAAACGTGTTCTCCTCCCCCTCTGCAGGCACCAGCCCTGCCCTTGGGCCCTCGGGGCAGAGCTGGGCACACAGGGGCTCCCAGACCAGTGTCCATCCCACTGTGGGAGCTGGGCCATGGATGGTGGTGAGCCCAATGGCTGTTGCTGTGTCCCTCCAGGTCTTTGATTAAGGCAGCTTGGGCTTCCCAAGCAGTGGGGTGTGAAAGCAGCACCTCATAAAAACGTCCCAGTCCCAATAACACTTCTAAATCAGCTTCCTGGGATGCAGCTGTAAGCAGCTCCCTGGAGGAGCCGTGGCTGCACAGGGAAGGCTTTATTGGCCCTTAGTTATGAGCTTTGGCACAGCTCTCTGCATCCTGTTCTCCGGAAAACAGCAAGGAGAGCACTCCAGCACTGCAGCACCTCCACCAGCAGCTCCCCACTGCTCCCACACCTTGCCACACACGAGTGCAGACACTGCAACAACTGCAGCCCGCTTTGAATCCTCCAAACACCCAGAAACCAACAGTTTCAGCTCTTTCCTCTGCTGCTTTTCTGGTGGTGACCTGAGTACAATTAACTGAAGCCTCCTGACACACCAGCTGCTCCCAGGTTCCTTGCTGCAAGCTTGAGGGAAGCCCCACAGGTCAGCAGGCCACAGACTAAGAGCTGCTGAGGTGAACAAGTCCCTGGAGGGGGAACCTCATCATTAGGAGCTCTTTAACCCCACTGAACCCCTGCAGGATCAAAGGCAGCAGCTGCAAGGCTGGATATGTTCAGAAAGACATGGTTAATTGTGAGAGCAATTAGCTTCTGCAAGAATTCACCAGGTACACGATGGATTCTCTGTGCCTGGAAGTGTTTAAATCTCAGTGGAGATCTTGTGGAAAGAGAAGCTTATGTTTGACCAGGGCGGACGGGCTTAACACAGAAATAGCCAATTTTATGCAGGAAGAGATGAACAGTATGGTCTTTTGAGCTGGAAAATCTCTAAAATCTATGAAACTATTAATATAGAGTGAGACATTTCTGGTGGGTTTGACAGCTAGATGACAAATCTGTGTTAAATTCCACAGGATCCAAAGGAACTACTCAGCCTCGTTCTCTGATATCCTCCAAGGGGTTTCCCAGTGGGGGATTTTAGCTTTCCATTTTCTAAGCTTTAGAATAATTCTCCGAACTGGAAAAGTTCTCAAGCTCCCCTCCTCTCACCTCCCCCTGCTCCTCCATCCTTTGCTCTGTCTCGGAGAGTACGTGCCAAGCTGAGCGTGGGTGAGCCCCTGGGAGAGGCAGAGCCAGAGCCATCCCACACGTGTGAGGAGCACAGCAGTGGGCACAAGCAAAGCCAAATGTGGCACTTTCCCAGCCCAGAGTGATCTCAGAGCCTGGGCATCACCCCCTTTGCCAGTCCTGGAGATGCCCCATCACACGAGGAGGGAGTGGTTGCACCAATTTTGCTGCTCCCAGAATAGTTTGGGTTATCAATATTTCCTTTTTAACTCTGCTGTGAAGCCTGATCTTCCCAAATCCATCAGGGCTGGGGCTGTCACGTCCCCCTCCAGTCCTGGAAGCAGTCGTGAGGCTCATGACATGCTGCAGGTGATTAAGAATTAATAACTGCTTCCAGGACCAATTGTTTCAGCCAAGGCTGCTCAGTTTGGTATTTTCTATGTGTGTTTTGAAAAATATGGCAGATAATTGAAGATGCAGAGTAACTCCCATCACCCTCAGTGGACTTCCATCCCCACCAAAATAGAAATCTCTGCTGCACCCTCCTTCCCATCCTTCCTCTGCTGGGCTTGCTTAGCAGAGAGACTCTTCAGGAAAGCCTCAAGTACAAGTTCTGACCCTCTCCAGCAGTTTCTTGTCTGTCTTGAACTCAGCAGCCCCTCAGCAAGATCAAGGAGGAAAAAAAAACAAGGGGCAACTGAAAGTGGAAGAAATGAATGAAAAGGTGGCTAAGCTCACCAATATTAATTTTAAAAAATACAAATATTTAAGCCATTAAATGTAAAAGCAGCCAGCCTCTGAATTTTGGTGGGACTTCCTGACAGGCATGAAAACAAGACCCTGTATTGGAAAAATGTGCTTTCCTAAGAGGCTGCTCCCTCCCTCAGAGAGCAAAGAGGTTAATGAAATAGAAGTAGAAAAGATTGCAATGTTTTCTGCACTTCCTTGTAATTTAAATGTGTGCTAAGTACTGCATTCTTCCAGGAATCCCAAGTGGAAGAAGTAAAATAACAACCACTTGAAGGATTTAACCCAGAAGTCCCCAATTAAATTAATATTTATAATAGAAAGTTTATATAAACCCGTGAAAAGTCTGGGAAAAAAAAACCCACACAAGCAGCAGCCACTGCTGAAACTTCTGGAAGGAGAATAATTTGCAGAAGAAGCCAAGGCTTGGGCAGGCCTTTGGAAGGTGACAGTCCCCTCCTCTGAAAGGGGCTTGTGATCATCCTCTGTGCACAATTCCCAGTTCACTGTGGGAAAGGGCTCTGCTGACACAGAGCTGGACTTCAAAAGCCAAGGAAGATTCAGCCTGGGGTTTGAGGATCAGCAGGATCTGGAATGATGTCCAAACAGAGCAGCAGGGTTTGAGTGGCTCAGGTGGAGCTCATCACTGCACTCCTGGGAGGACTCTCAGCACCTGCCTCTTGGGGTCCCACTGCTGTTCAGGATGCTCCCAACCACCCTGTCACTGCC